>OX596022.1:27070091-27679421 GCA_951394055.1 Villa cingulata | reverse complement strand
ATGCTAAAAGTTCACACAAATGCATAAAACAACGTAGATATATAGAGTGCATGAGATAATTGAATTTTAAAATCTCTCACATAATACTCGTAAAAAAACCTTTTTAGATTTTAATATTCAATTTTATTTCTAGTGACATATCAATACACGTATAAATCTATAAAATATAAATTTATGAAAAAAAAAATGCAAAAAAAATAAACTCCATAAAAAAATCCAAAAAATTTATTCAATTTTCATCTGTGGTATAGGAGGATAATTATGTGGGTATGTACTCGTACCTACCCGTATAGATATTATAAATGAAATTATCCTTGTTCAACTCAGCAAATATAATAACTCGTACATAAATGCATATTTTACAACACATACATAGTGAAATGGTGAAATGTAGAATGACACACCTTATTGGAAAAAGTACATAATACATAATACACAAAAATTCACGGTGGTTGTTAATTTTCCGAAATTCAAAGTGTATACATGCATGCAGGATGTATTTTTAGGTATATACATTCGCTTATTACAAATACCAAACACATACAATATTTATTTATGGGTGGGTGAGTAAATAAAAAACCGAACATGAATTTTTTGGTGAACTATTCTAGTATATTTTAGCCATTCTTATTTTTTTTTTTTTTTCATTTTGAGTAATTTTTTTTTTTTGTATATGTGCTCATAAACTTTTTGTCGTACACAGGAAATTCAATAAAAAAATAACGGAAATTTGAACAAAATTTGAATAAATATAAATATTTTATTAACAAATGTATATAAGTTGTTTCATATTCACACAAATACATATGTACATAAGTTGTTATTTATGTTGATAATATGCTTTGGATAAAGAAAAAAAATCTGTATGTTTATTATTTATGACATTGATGAAATTGGAAATGGAAAGGAGATGGTGCAAAACTGTAAAGAGGTGTAAAAAAAATATAGAAGCAAAAATTTTATTAAATTTTTTCAGTACAAAACATAACTGATTGCATATAGAATTCACCTGAAGTTCAAAGTAATTAAAAAGTGAACAGCGAGTAAAATTATTTAACTCGTGCATCAAATAAATTTTGATATTATTTTTATGGGTATAAAATTTAGTGTCCGATTATTCAAAATAAAAGAAAACTTTAAAGCTTCGTTAATATGTTTGCGACTTATCTTAAGGGTGACCTAACACTGTTACAAATCACGAGTTGTCCCGAGTCACTAAACAACACGAGGTCGAAAAAGAAAAATAAGAAGCGGAAATTTGGCTGGAATGGACACACAGTACGCAAGCCAACAACAAAGATATGTCATGAAGACTTCGTGTGGAATTCGCAAGGTATAAGAGAATAAGAAAGTGACAAAAAAAAATAGATGGAAGAAAATAACCCAAAGGACGCTGTTGTCATGAAATGGACACATATAGAACGAAAGGCGAAGGATAGGAAGAAATTTGTAGAAAAACTATGTTGTTGAGGGAATACGCGATCATTATTATCATTATCACTAAAAATAATAATCATTAGCACAGATAAGGATCCTCATCTGTGTTATATTAGATAGAGATACTAGATTAGATAATGAAAAATTGATAAAATTTTTAGAATGAAAAAAGAGATTTGTTATTAAGGACCAATTGAAATTGAAAAGGAAGCCAGTATAAAAAAATTGGTATATGTCGTAAATACATTTAATCCTCGTTTGTATTCTTATACAAAAATGTTAAAATGACAAATTTGGCAAAATTTCAAAACAAAAAACATAATATTCAGAGAGAAAACATTTTAATTGTGAATTAATTTATTTTTGATATTGTATTGCTTTTATTTCTGATTTACCTAAAATGCATAAACAGATTTTTTTTTTGTTTTTTAGTTTTTGAGTTTTACATACATACGTATACGACTATCTATCCGCATAAAAACAAAGTTTGTATTCTTTTTTTTGTTAGAAAATTCATTGTTTCATAAAAATTTCCAATGAACTGTATTGATTGTGTATGGGTTTACGTTTACTTTTTCAGAATTTGCACATTTTATATGAATATTTTAAAAATATATTAAATAGTATCCTCAAAAGAAATGAAATTATATACAATGCAAATTCAAAATCAAATTTAAAGTCTATAGTATATGCTCTCTAATATCTCCTCTTTAATCCTGTTGGTAGGAGCTGGTACAAATTTTTATATGCAAAATACCCGCATTTATTTCATTCCTTTTTTTTCGCTTATCTTAGCAATTATTTTACATTTTCTAACTGGAGAATTCCTGTTTCTGTTGTGTTCTAATTTTATTATCTTTTTCTACATAAATATATGTATGTATATATGTACATCCATATTCATTAAATGCATGAAGAATTCATATATTTTTTTCTCTCTTCTATTTCTGTTTCGTTAATACAATAATGAAATAGAAGAATATAAAAAATGAATATATTTGAAAGAAAATCATTTCATTTTTACATATATGTATGTACATACAATTAAATTGAATACAATATCTATACCTGATTTTAGATTATATTCACCATTGTGTATTTTCTTTTAATTTTGCATTTTAAATTGGAAAATATACAATATATGTACATACAATGTATAAATCCTATATACTTTCATACAATTCTATGATTATACATAGTATGTTTTTCATTCCTACGTATAAATGAGTTGAGCATACATACCTGAAATATCGAAATAAGGAATTGAATATATACATATATGTAACCATATGTAACGTTACTCGATAAAAAAGCTGATGATTTTTCTCTATAAAAAGGACATACACTCATACACATATTTTGAAATCCCAAAAGTGGTATCCATAAAACTATACGCAGTGCAGCTGTAGTAGTTTAGTTGATAGTGTATTTGTTGAAAGGATACTTTAGATAATGGTAGTTAAAAAATAAAATATAAAAGTACACAAACATGTTCTAGATATGTGCAGAGTAGAGAATTTTTGTTGAAAAATTTCCATTTATTTTGTTATTTATAATATTCTCATTTTAATTTCACTCGTATATATCGGATATTGGTGGCTCAGTGGTAGTGCAATCGGCCAGTGATCTCGAAGTCGCGAATTTGATTCTTTCTCTAAGGCAAAAGTACGAAAAATAATTTTTCAAGTTTTCGTTGTTTATTTTCAACTTTCAGTACTCACCAAGTTCATTCTCACTCACTTAGCTTTGAATGAGCAGGAGTATCAGCTTGCTGGGAAGAAAAGCTTAAAAAATTAGATTAGTTTGCTTGCTGACGACAAATACTCATATGTAAGTTTTAGTACTTACTTCTAAAAATATATGAGTTTTAACCCTACTACTCTATACCAGCAACTCAGTGGTTCTCGGTGCTGCTGTGTCCCCAAGAGGGGCAAATGTGAAAAAAAAGACTCGTGTACATTTATTTAACCTTTGTGTGACTGGGAAATAAAACACCTTGCAATGACTGAATAGGTACCCGGGTACCTACTGCAATATTCAATGTTTTACTTACATAATTAGCAGTTTTTGCACATATAAAATATGTACTGTATGCATTTAATGCTGTATTTGACTTATTACTATTTTATACTTAATATACTTAATGTAACTTTATCATGTTATTTATGGTTATGTTATTTAATGTTATTTAATTTTAACACCCCCTTTCCCAATGCTCAAACTATTAAACGTAACATTTTACGTCAACGACAAGGACCACCAAATTTCAGTGCTTCATTTAGTGCCAAACAAATATTTAAAACAATTATAACAACAGAAATCTGCGATATTGTTCTTCGAGAAACCAACCGAAAAGCGGCCAAAATAACTAAAGAGTACAATAGGAAACAAGTTGAAAAGTATTGTAGTGAAAGTCAACCTACCCCTAAACGTTTCAATCCTTTTACTGAAGTAAAATTTGATGCGTTTTTGGGAATTCTACTCGCCGCTTCATAAATCAAACAAGAAACATATTTCTAAAATGTGGAAACTAGAATCGCTACCTATCTTTCGAGCTGCTTTGTATCGTGACCGATTCAAGCTATTTTTAAGGTTCATTCGCTTTGATACTGAATTAACGCGTAATGAAAGATCTAAAACTGACAAAGCTGCCGCGATTCGTGATATTTGGATGATGTTTAATGCGAATCTAAGAAAAAATTACAGTCCAAGTGAGTGTTTGACCGTGGATGAACAACTGTTTCCTTATAGAGGGCATACAAAATTCATTCAGTATATTCCCTCAAAACCAGCAAAATTTGGCATCAAAATTTTTTGGGTCTGCGATGCAAGAAACTCTTTTCCCTTGCAAGGCCAAATCTACACTGGAAAACCATTAGAGGGAGAACGTCAAGTAAACATCGGTGAACGAACGTTTTAGATTTGGTTGCCTCATATAAAGGTTCTGGAAGAAATGTCACAACAGATAATTTTCTTACAAGTTTTCAGTTAGCTCGAACACTGAACTCATGGAATATGACGTTAGTAGCACAGTAAGAAAAAATAAAAGATTCTTGCCACAGATTATGCAGGCTTCTAAAGAAAGAGTGATAAACTCAACAAATTTTGCTTATTGTAAAGACGCAACAATTTGTTCATATGTGCCGAAAAAAAAACAAATCAGTAATACTTCTTTCATCGATGCATACAACAGGTAACGTAGAACCCAACGTAACTGCAGAACCAGAAACAATAAAGTATTATTATCACACAAAAGGAGGTGTTGATACGATGGACAAAATGTTAGCTGAAGTCAACTGAGCAAAGACGAAGATTTTTGAAAGACCTTTCATCTCAACTTTGCATGCCTGCTGTTGAAACTAGAGCTAGTAACCCAAAAGTGGTTGCAAATTATTTCACAAGAGCTGCAATGGAAATAGTTTTAGGACGCCAATTGCAACCATTAGGTACAGGTGCTATAAAACTTCAACCTCATACAGCATCGGGCCGGGCCGTACAACTGTTGTTGGAAGCTGTTTTGTTTGTCGAGAACTGAACCACAAACAGCGAAAATCACGCAAAGCTTGTTCATCTTGTACAAAGCCAGTTTGTAATAAACACAGTGCAAATAATCCTTTTTGTAATTATTGTAATAATTCAACATAGCCTTTCTAATACATTGTAGTAACATTTTTATTGAAATAAAAAAATAAATAAAACAAAATAATTGATATTTTAATTTCCTTGAACTTATTTGGAGATCTTGTTTGCAAAGGTACACGGGTACCTACTCCGTCACATGAGGGTGCAGAATTTTCTGTTCGACTTTGATTCAATAATCATATCAAAAAACACTCTGGAAATATGAAAATCTACGGATAACGAGCTATTTTAAGAAGTAAAATTGTACTCGAGAACAACAGTTTTAGTTATTCGCTTAAACAGCGTTTCAAAAACGTTAAAGTTACCGCGGTACTTTCCCAGTCACATAAAGGTCAAGAAACATTATGAAAAATGTTTAAAAACAATACACTAAGAGGATTTCTTTAAAGTAAATTCTATTTCTGATATTTTATATAATTCCCATTCAATTATTCAAATTTTCATTCAAATTTTAAAATTGAATCTTTCTCAAACAAACAAAAAAAATTAATAGAATACGAATCTTAAAATAGTTTTGAATATTAGGAAGAATAAAATATTTGGAACTTGAAGAAAGCCATTTCGTCTTTCAATTACTTATTTAACAATTTTAACCTCTGCAATCAATAATAATTCTCATATTATTTTTCAGTGCATTTTAATGCCCCAGTAAGCCGTTTGTTTTCCTTCAAAATTAACTAACGAATTATCTCTCATACTCATTAAAATTACTCAATTTATGAGTGATTGAAGCACTGTATATTTTTCCTTTCCTTTATATCTTACTTGCTATTATTTATGTATTGAGTGCACAAAAAATTTGGATAAGTGGAGAATTTTTTTTTGTTTTTTTGTTGAAAAATTAAAATAAATACTGAATCCTTATGATACGTACATATTATATGTACATATTAAAAATGTTTCCATTGTTATGCGCAACAAATTAAAAATTTTTTTCTATAATATGAAAAAAACGATAATGAAAATTGTAAAAAAAAAGTTCTCCACTATAAATGGATAATTAAATTTTCATAAATATGCTTTTTATTTACTGCATCAATTCCCTTTTGTTGTCCATTCATATTAAAAAATAATATTTTATATTTTTCTTTTGTATTTAATTTTTAAATTCAATTTATTTGTATTTTTGTACTGTTAAACGAATTTACATTTACAATTATTCACAAAGGAATCATAAATACAAAATACATTAAATACTAAAATTAATGTGTATAATTTTTATATTATCTTTTCATCCAATTTTTGATATAATTATCATACCATACATACAGATACAGTATATAATAATAATTGGGTAGATACAATAGATGTACAAAAATGTGAACATATTTTCTTCTCAAAAGCATTACAATAAAAATCTTTTTTTATTCAATTTTTGTTCTTTTTCATTTCACGAATTTTATTTTTGAATTTAAAAATCACTTCAAAGAACGATAATTTGAAAAAAAAAAAAAATAAAAAAAAAAACGTAAAATGTTAAAACAATTTATGGATTTTTTCCATATTTTATGCTCTTTTCATTGTTTTTGGTAATTGTTTTCTGTGCAATTATAACAAGTTAAAAATATGATACCAACATTACAGATAGTATCATTCATATATGTATATACGTACGTGTATATTAGCATATAAAGTATAGATATGTTCAAAATAGTTGAGATAATTCTTAATACAATTCACTAAGGCGGTAAACACAATCAAAGCAGATAGCACAAATCTGTTACAATCGGCATATCGTTAAGTGCTATTTAAACGAATGCATTCAAGCTGAAAATCAGCTGGCTGCTGTCGCCGAGTTTGAGCAGTGTTTAAGTTTAATGCAGAAGAAAAATGTTCACACCTTGCAAAGTTTTCATCCGTTGCCGCATAAAATTGCTTTTATAATGCCCAATGTACGCGTTACAGAAAATTATTATACTCAAGGTTTTGTACTTGTACATGTACATATGTATGTAAGTAAATGAGTTAACATATTCACAATCAAAGCCAAGATACATTTTTGTTAGAAATCCTGTGCTACATTTTTTGATATTTTAATAAATTTTGAAAGTAAATCAAACAATAATATGCATAATGAATAATGTAGATACTTCCCCTCTAGCCTTACTAACAATATAATTTTCTGATAAATTCGTATGTTGAATACGAAATTAGCTTTCAAAAAGGAATATTTAATCCAAAGTTATTGAATATCAAATCTATCTATCTAATTTTGCCATCTAACTAATTGTTTATCTATATATAATCGTATTTATCTACATAATAGAATACATACATATATACTCATACATATAGGTTCTACGTGTTCCTTTCATTAGAAAATTGTATTTTAGATTTGTGTTTATTATAAACGAATATAAAGGAAGAAGAAATTGATATACCCAAATAAATGTTCAATTTATAGATAGATATTAATATTATGTTTGTTAAATTAAATTAAATTTACTTATTTAATTCTTATAAATTGAATAATAAAATTTGTTAAAGAGGATGAATGGTATAGCCTGCTCGTATATAAACAATATATTATGATGAGTTGAGTATTAAGGATAAACATACGGCAGTTTAACCCAACATTAAATTGTGTGAAACTGACGACGGAAGAGAAATGCAAAATTTCATTTAAAATCACGTCAGTGACATTAGGAGCATAACTGGCGTCCGATGCACAAGAATCAGTTTGCGCCCCTCTAGAAACTCTATGATATAATATTTTTTCTAATTTACATGGCAGCATCTCTTCACATATGTATATGAAGCACAAAACTTACATTTTAATTATTTTTTGTTCTGATAGAGCCACCGACCATAGCTAAATACAAAATTGAATTTTTCTCATCTCAAATATACATAACAATATGAAGGAGTACGGGTATGGTATAACTACCAGCTTTTATGTATGTATGTATCTATCATGCACTACACACGAATGTATACCAAATTGCATATAAATGTAAATACCTTTCAATTCAAAACATTTTCAGTTCAATGAATATATCAAATTAAATAAACAAAAATGTACGAGTATTCTATTTCAATAATTAAAAAATCGACACAAAAAAAAATCCAGAATAAAAATAAATCCTTGTTCTAAATAAAAACTGAAATAAAACTTAAAATTCAAATTGAATTATTTCTACACTCTGCTTGATGCAATGTGCAATTAATGTGAAATATCTCTACTACACATTTGATGTACAAATATATAGATGTGCATTTGTATGTATGAATATTTTTTCATGTCTAATATCCTTGTATCAGGTTTCTGGTATTCTGTTATGGTTAAAATTTGTAAACGGTTTTTGTTTGTTTGCTTGTTCATTTTTTTTTTGTCTATGCTTTTCATAAGCGGAAGCAAAAGCTATGTATCTATAAATGTATCTATAAATATGTATATCTATAAAATATACTACAAACATTTTTTAAATGAATTTTCCCATTTTTATCTACATCAGTTATCTGCTTGCCAGTTTAAAAAAAAAATTTTTAAATTTAATAAATTTTAATTTTATTTTCAAATTTATTTTTTAAATCAATCGAAAATTCAGCAATAAGAGTGAGTTATATGTCAAATGAAATGGCAAGGAGTCTCCTATCGCATGGTTGTACACTTTTTGAGCTGGGATATAAAATAACGAAAATACAGGGTGTTTAGTGAAAAAAGAGAAGAAAAACGTTGATGCCCTCCTAGCGACTAAACGGTTGAGATTACCGCTCTCCCTCTGTAGAATGATTTTTGTTCCTTTCGATGAGCCCTATTCGTGGTTTTATTTTGTAGGGTGTTAACTGAAACACCCTGTATATTTATTTTTTAGTGAGATGCAAGATGAGATGAAAGATAAAAAAATTTTTTTAATTAATAACAAAAATTATTCAATTCGAAAAATGAACAAAATAATTGTCCAAACATATGTGAAAAACAATTGAAATTGTAAATACTCATCAATCATTCAAATGCCAAAGTACGTTCTTCATCTTTCTGTTCTGGTCAGTTCTCCAACTTAAGCAAAATTTTTTCATTCATGTGGTCAGGTGGTCATGTGGTCATGTGGTCGGGTGGTCAGGTAACAGGTAGTCAGGTGGCTCAGTAAAAACTCAGGTTATAAACCAGCTATCATTCATTAGATTAAACAGGGGTCAAAGAACACCAATCTCAATTGAGGATTGCGATTAAAGTGAAATGACAAGGCAAAAAATAAAAAAAAACAAATCTATTTTGGCGAAGCAATATTGCCCTCCAGAGCAAAAGCAAAATTACCATTCCGAAAAAATTGATGAAAATTCGGTATCTACATATTGAATATTTATATTGCTATTGCCGACCATATTGCTTGTATGGACGCAGGATATATCTTTTGTATGAATGGGGTGAGGCAAAAGTGATGTCAGAATATGTGCCATTATTTTGGCAAATGGAGTCTAATTTCATTGTGCTTTAACGTTACAGTCGGTAGATAATTTGTCGTGTGCCGTGACAAATGTCATGAATTTGACTTTTTCAATTATAATTTCTGTACAAACAAAATGCATTATTTTTATATTATAACAAAATAGCAGCCAATTCACATTATGACATTAATTTTTGCCTCGCTCATCCTAAACAAACAATATAAATTTCTTTACAAAAAGAAAATATTTATGAAAACCTCATTCAAGAAACAAAAGCAAGAAAAAAAATGCCAAATTAATTATTTTTTCATCTAGAATATTTTTAAAAAAATATCTCAACAAAATTTAAATTCATTTTTACATTATTTATACCATTTTCATTCAATGTTTTCTTTTTTTTTATTTATTTTTTTATTTTTTTTTTCGTTATCTAATCTGTGTGTGCAAATAGAGAAAAATTAATTGTTTTTTTCTTTAAAGTTTATAAAAAATAAAAAATTTAAAGTTAATTCATGCACATTACTTACTTACCTTTCATTAAAAAAAGCCACAACGAAAATAAAAAGGTTGAGAAAAAAATAAAAATAATGAATAGATATAGTTAATGCGAGTGAAAAGGGTATGGATTTTTTTGTACGTATAGGTTGCTTGAAAGTACACTATAAAATAGAAAATGATACCTTTGAGATTTTTTATTGTAGCTTATGCTTATGTAATTTATATACTCGTGAATGTATATTATGTATGCATGTGTGTACCTAAGCATTTGTATACAAAAGAAAATCTGCATATAAAAAAGAACAAAATTACGACTAAAATAAATTAAGTACAAACCATACCATGGTATCCATATACAGGGAATAACTAAGTATAGTATAGTAGACCTTTTCATGACAAGCTGAAAAAAAAAAATTAAATCAAGATACAAACAAACAATAAACAAATTGCACAAACAAATTGAGTGATCAAATGATGAAAAATATGAAAAATTATATTAATGATTTTCAATTTATTTTGGTGGTTTTTGACTGTCTGAATTAAGTTAATTTCTCAAAGAAAAGAATGAATTAGGAAGTTTATTTATTCTTTGTAGGTGTATACAGTCTAAACAAAGTACATGTAATCCTTTTGATTTATATAAAAATCTTTCTTTTACAATCCTGAAAAATAATTATTTTTCATTATATAGGGTTTACAAACAAAGACATCAGATCTTTAAAATGAAACGTAATGGAAATTACAAATAATATTCACGTGATTTATTATATATTCAGAGCTTTCATACAATTAATTTCTTGACTTATTGCTTTCATGGTGTGTACCTACACTAAATTCCTGGTAGAGAAGGAAACCATTTTACATAATAGGGGGTAGACTAATCCATTATTAGAATGATGTAATGTTCTAAAATCTGTTTGTGTTACTTGTCAGCAATTAGACAACTTTATCAGCATTTTCTAATCTCTTTTTTCCCAGCAAACTGGTACTCATTCAAACGATGAGTGAACTTTTTAGGTAATGAAAGTTGGAAATAGGCAACAGAAAATTGAAAATTATTTTCCTCGATTTGCCATGGGCAGGAATCCAACCTGCACTTCTATATCAGTGGCCAGTTGCTCTACCATTTGCGTCACTAAGCACAATCGTTCTAAAAATGATATCGTTTAAATATCCTTTTAGGCTTTGTCTGGCTAAAAGCCAGAAAACCGCTTCATCTGAAAAAAAAAAAAATGATTTTTTTCCAAAGAATCTGGATTAGCTTCTCACTTCTCCAAAGCTCAATTGCGAAAGTTCGACGTAAACCATGATCAGTTGGTTTGAGTTTTTCAGTCAATTGAACTTTATAAGCCTTGAAATGAATATTATGATACAAAATTCTGTAAATTCTCCATAAATTTCTCATAATACATGAAATGTACGGAGAACATAATGCCTGATTCATAATGTAACGCTAAGTGAAAGTGAAATTTCATGAAAAAGCACACTGTTCACAATGCAAAGTGAGCTTTGAAATTCAAAAATTTGACACTTCAATTATTGAGATTTGACTTTGATTAAAAAAAAAAATTTTTTTTATTTAAATTGACATTTGAAATTCAAATTTTCAAATTCTCAACTGAATTTCTCAATTTTTAAGTGGGAATTTAAAGGAATTTTAGGGAAATTCTTGCATTTTTTGGAAGTCTCCATCTGTTGGTCAATTTCCTAACAACATTTTTGTAATTAGATTTATAGCTTTTGTTAAGTGAAATTGAAATTAGGAATAGAACCTAATTTCACTTTACGTTGGTAATTTCAATTTCAATTAGAGAGTGACGCAGACATATAATGTCGTGTAAGAAAATAAGGAACAAAAGACATATAAATTTCACTTTGACTTAGCGTTGCACTGTGAACAAAACATAACATGCATTTTACTTAAACTTTGTTGAATCGTGTATCTTTTCATGATCACTTGTCATACAATACTGAGTTTGTTATACCAGAATACAAAGTTTCAGAATGGTTTGAATTGATATTTCGATCAGTATATAGTCGTTGTGGACGTTGAAAGTTTTGACATTCCTATTGGTAAACCATTATATAATTTTCTATATCATGCTCTCATTTATTGTGATGGGAATTTAAGAAAAAAAAATTAAACAAAATAAAAAAGTATAATAAAGCATAGGTGAAAAATAATTTTTAAATGCAAGTAATTCAATTTTTTCATAAATAATCTTTTACCTAAATTTTTCAATTTTAATCCAAAAACAACAAAATTTAATAAATCTGAACTAATGCGTACAAAACATTATACAATTTCCATTTTTCTTAGAGGCATTGTTTTTATAATAATATATGTATGTACTCACATTTGCAAGATCCAAAGGTCCACGTCTGAGATGGGAAGATAACGTGCGACAAGATGCTGCAAAAATTCTAGGAATTCAGAATTGGAAAGCAGCGGCGGAGCAGCGTAATAAGTTCAGGGCTACAGTGAAGGAGGCCATTTATTTAATTTTTTTTTTATTTTTTTTATTTTTTATGCCATTTTTTTTCGAGCTATAGCGCCATCGGAGAGAGAGAAATATGTACTTACATTTACTAAAATAATTTTGTGAAATTTTAGAAATATTCATGCGTCATTTAGACGTAATCATACATAATTATAGTGACAATACAGGAGAACA
Source organism: Villa cingulata (assembly GCA_951394055.1). Lineage (NCBI taxonomy): Eukaryota > Metazoa > Arthropoda > Insecta > Diptera > Bombyliidae > Villa > Villa cingulata. Next base: position 27,666,780 of record OX596022.1, on the reverse strand, counting down.
ACATTTTTTTTATGTCGTTATGTGAACTCAAATATCAAATGTGGTGATTTAGGAAGGTCACTTATTATTAAAATATAAATCTAAAATATCATTTTCACAAGAAACAAAAGGATTGTAGGACTGTATTCATGTATCCATTAGAAAACGATCAGAAAACCAAAATTACAAAATTATATATAATAATTATTATACAATACATATATACATCATATAATAAATATAATTTATTAAAATTTTTTTTTTTTAAATTTACATTTGATGATAACAAAATGAATAAAATATTTGTTTAATTTTCTTCTTATAAATTTTTATAAATTTTTCTTTTTATACACGAAAGATTTAAAAAACCAACATAAGAAATTCGTTTAATTAAAAACTATAATTCAGTATGTTTTTCATAAATAATTTTTGTATTTTTTGTATCCTTTGATGTTGATATTCTTTCGAAATTTGTTTGTTGTTTTTTCATAATTTTATTTCTATCACTATCACTATTACCACCATCATTTTGAAAATTTTTTATAATTTCAACATTATTATTATTATTATTATTATTACAATTACTATTAGAATCTTTAATATCACAATTATTATTATTTTTAATAATATTATTTTCATTTTTTGATTTTAATTTTGATCCTGTATCATTAATTTTTATTTTAGTCTTATTATTGATATTATTTTTATTTTTCACATTAATTTGTTGTAAATTTTTATCGTCATTTTTAAACCATTTTTCATATACATCGTATGGATTTATTTGCCAAAATTTATGAAATGATATCGGTTGCTCGATTTCAAGTAATTTTGATGAATAATCTAATGGTCTTGCCTGTAAATGGAAGAAATAAATAAAATACATAGAATTGAAAAAAATTTTTAAATAAAGTCGCAAAATATATATAAACATTATATCTTGAAAATATGTATTTAAAATTAGAACAAAATCTTTAACTACAATGATCCTGAATCCTGACACATTTTAACAAATTTCGTTAAATTAAGTTAAGATTGCTTTTAAGAGTTACAAAATCTTAATTAATCTGTAAATATAAATAAAACGATCCTAAAGAATCTCACTTTCCACAAAGAAAAACGATTTATACACGATAAGATTGATAAGAATATTATCAACTTTAACGAAAGACATGATGAGACTATTATAGACATGTTGATGTAACATTGTATGTAATCGTATATGTAAAATATTATGTCGTATTATTAAATAATCTTAGGAAGGGCAAGGAATCTGACGTTACTAACAAAAAAACACATATAATTCTGTTATCATACAAGTTGACCTATGTATATACGCATTTACTTTGTTGTAAATCGCGATGTGAATAATTTCTTGTATGAATTCTGTACTTAATCAGAAACCTTTGAAGAGTCTGCCGCTAAACTAATCTAATGGTTTTTTAATTCCACAATATTTTTACGAATTCTGCATATTCTCAATCATTTTTGCTTTAAACTCATTACAAAAATGTCTTCTTTATAATTATTATTTAAACAAATTTAGCTAATTAGTTATATTTCAATTTTCATATTAACTGTCAATTTCTCAAATTAAATAAAATTCATAATTTTAACTATACATACTTAGCCATGCTATAACTTATAGCCGAGGTTGCTGAAGTTTTGGTTGGTCCATTGGACCCATTGGTTGGTCGCAAGCTATATTCCATAAGATAGATAGTTCTGAAATTAATTCTCCTTTTTAATAACTCATTCATATTATGTGAGGTTAAATTTTTTTTGGCAAAAATTCAAGAGTTTCCAACAATGTGTCTCAAAACGTAAATGTTTTGGAGCCCATAGTCTTATAGTGTTTCGATCAAATTTCACATTCTTCACATCATATTATTTGCTTGATTGAAACGCAGCTGAGTATACGAACACATATAGAGCTCGACCCAAAACAGTTGATAAGTTTCGCTCATGTTTCTACAAGCACGCGTTAGTAAAATTTTTGTACACAGATAAGATTTTAATATTAAGATAGAAAATTGATATCTTAAGAAAAATGTTAGAAATCTTCACACAAGCAAATGTACACAACTCGTTCTTTTTTTTCAATTCTTCGCACATAAATGTTGTGTCTGTTAACTTATATATTTTCTTTTGTGTGAAATCTTCAACTGCATTTCGTGAGTTATGACAACAAATAGGAAACAAGTCACTTGACCTCAAAACAAAAAGAACCACCCCCCACCCTTCTATACGATTTTTTTCGTTTCTCAGCAAGACCTATCGACTGGCAAAATGCCGGCATCCGAACTTGGGACACCCTGTATACGCACAATTGAATAAACATATGCAAAATACGAGTGCATAGACATGAATATATGAGTAATGTATGATAAAAATTCAATCACATACTGTCCTCATTATTATAGTTTTCGTTCTGCTGATATTAAATTTCTTAAATAATTCATTATTTAAATTTAATAATAATTAATTAGCTGGTCTTTTTTATTAGAATATGCAATTAAGAATATTCAATTTATTTACGGAATAAATAAACAACATATGCGGTATATAAGTACTTACATAATTTAAGTGCATCAATTTAATGTACATATTTGTCATTAGCATCATATAACATGCATTTATATGTTTAATTTCATACGAATATACTTCTTCTCATACATTATTATACATACATATGTACAGATTTATTGTTTATTTTTGCTTTAATTGTATTTTCTTAATTTAAAAATCAATATTTGCAATTATTAGTACAAGCACAATAAATTATATATGTACTGTAGTACATGCATTCCACATTTCATATTATAAAACTAAATTCTATTCTACTCATAATACATCTTTGATACAGAGAACAAATACCTTAAAATTATTTTAGTGATCATACAAAAATTTTTATGTGTTTGTATGAACATTAATTCATATCGACATTCATATACTTACAAACCTGTACATATTACATATATACACACATATGTACACTGCGTGTACAAATAAATGAAAATTATTCATAGATTTTAATTTTTTCTTTACCTGATGAAATCTAGATGAATGTATAGCTTTTATATTCAATCTCTGAAGGCATACACCAATTATCATATCATCTGGTGATGATATTATTGGACATGTACATGATGTTATAATTTTATGTGCAGTTGATAAACTGAATATGATACCACCGCCGCCAGTTATATAATTAAAACCATCGTTCGAATGTAATCGATAACCGTAACGCTCCCCCAAATATATATCATCGTTCGAATTGAAACATCCTAAAATTTCACAGACACCAGATACACTACACATTGATTAAAATATACAAGAATAAAAAATAGAATGGAAAAAATATTAAAAAAATATATGTATTAAATACTCGTGTATATTAAATTTAGGGTGGTATTCACCAACATAGATATATTCGTTGGATATAAGTATTTTAATAGCCGGATACAATTTCAGATTTCAGCTTATTCATCAACCTAGATAAAATTTTGTTTTCGAACTTCGTTTTTGGGTCGAACATGTGTGTCAAACATGTCAGCTGATTGTATCATATTTTTATATTACAATTACAAAATGAAATAGAGGTTATGTGAATGTGATGTGATGATTATAAATGCGAGTGCTGGGCTGTTGCTGTTAATAATAAGGTTATGTTCGAACGATATTTATAATATCACTCAGAGGTTGTCTTAAAAATATCCGAATCGTGTTTTATCCAAGTTGATGAATACACTTTATCTCAAATAAAAGATATCTATGTTGTTGAATACCAGCTTTAATGTTCAAATATATTTTATAATGTTGTATGCATATGTATAAGATTTTGTGTATGTGTGTATGTTATGTATAAAATAGATTTTATGGATGAATTATTTCAATATTTTTGTTTGATTTTACAGACATGTCCAGACGGGTTATGTGCAAGTTTATGTGTTCATGCACGTGCATAAGTGGTTTCATGTTTCAGTGCAATGTAGTGTACGTATTTTATGAAGAAGTTGTTAAGCATAGTACAGTACTAATGAAACGACATGTAAGCAGATTTGTCTGAAGTTGAAAAGGTAGAGACAGTACGACAAATCTGCAGACTTGTTCATTGGAAGTTTTATTTGTGAAAGATTGCACTCTAAAGTATACAAGTGATTTATTAAGATTTAAGACTAATTTCAACTGGTATCTGCATATCAGTTGTCAAAATCAATAAAGACAGTCGAACAAGTTCGTAAACTTGAAGCTTGCCTAACAAATTTCGATATTTGTGACATGTCGACAACAAGTTCACAAACAGAATACAAACTTTCATACATTCAAATTTCAACATAAAGTTGGGAGACATGTCGTTTTGTCTGCACTTGTACTATGATTCAAACAAGTATATACATAAGTACTTACATACATATATACAATATATGATTACGACTACGAGTACGTACCTTAAAATTGTGTCATCATCAGATAAGAAAATCCATTCAATCACTGGCAGATTTTTATCTCGACTAAAACTATTCAAATTACTGATATCGTCTAAAGCTAATTTTAAAATTGCTAATGTTTTAGCACAATGTCCTGTTTCTGTATTTGGTACACCAGTCGATACAGTTGGAATTTTATCATCTGAATGCGAAAATATGTAAGAGAATAGAATAACATTTATTAATAATGTCTTAAATATTAAATGAAATTACAAAAAATAAAAAGAAGAAATAGAAAAAATCGTTAGAAAATGAAATTAAAAAAAAAATGTTTGAAATATATTTCGAATGAATTTACGACCTAAAAATGAACTTGTTATAGATTTTCAAAAATCAAAAATAAATCCAGAATCGTGTTTCCTTCATTCATTCCATTATGGATAAATATCATAGAATTTGCAAGAATTCAAAGTAAATCTATTTTCTTTTCAACAAATCGACAATACGGAAAAATTTTAAAGAAAATTTTTCCAAAATTCAAATAGAAAAGGAATCGATGTCCTTATAAATTTTTTATTTGAAATAATCAAACTGAAATCGAAAACGTTTGAGTTATTTTGTTTTTTATTTAAGAGTAAGAAGAATACTTAAGGATTCTCAATGATGTATTTGTTTGTTTTTGCAGTTGTTGTTATTCCATGAGTTCGGTAATGTCGAAAATATTGTCAATTGATGGATTGAATGATTGATTTGACTAATGTCAAAAGACACTTGATTTTTGTGTGATCAAACATGCAGTCTGTGCAGTTGATATTAAAAAACGGATTGAAAATATAAATATAAATTGGAGTGATTTTTAAATTAAAGTGAAATAATGGAGAAAGTGAATTTATATAAATTTATATAAATTGTGATTAATGAAAACAAAATGTGAAATAATAACGAGCAAAACTATTTAACAGAACAAAACAAAACAAAATTTTTGTTTTCAATTAGTTTTTTTACTTTCTACATAGCCTAGACACGTTGATGTTTGCAGATTGCAGCATATACTTATCACCTGCGTTATCTGCATGGATTTTATCAAAAATTTGATTCTATCGATTTTACCGAACGTATGATCTTTGCAATCTGCATTACCGAACTTTCGACATTTGTCATCTGCTATGCAGTTGACATTACCGAACGCATGGATTATTAGACAAGATATCCTTTAAATACATTTTTCTTTGCTTAAAAATCATTTGGAGATTTCTTATTCATCCAATACTTCGGTTAGATGCCACACAGGTAAAAATGTGTGAATTTACAAATGTACAAATGATTTTCATTTTTCACTTTTCTTTTGTATTCGTTATCGTTTACCTTACTAAATTAATATAAAAAACTTTAAAAAATTAAATAAACTAACGAATTTAAAGAAAAAATGGTAATCGTATCACATTCTGATTTTATGAATAAAGGAATTGTATCGTTTCAGAAAAGTAAAATATTGGCTTCTAGTGTAGATAAAGCTACAAAGATAAAAAATCGACAAAAAAAATATGTGGAAAAACATTCTTTCCTTTCTACCTTAAAGAAAATCGAATTTTTATTCTATTTTTTTTTTTCACTCACCTGACATATCACTGAAATACTTTTTATGTACAGCATATTGTGCCCATGTTGATTCGATGATTCGTATTCGATCCTTATGAAATTTATGGCATGTTTTTATTGCAAAATAAATTGCCTCCGGTCGAATTGAATTCTATAAAAAATAAATTTTCTTTTGTTGTTTGTTCATTTATATTTTTCGTTGTTTTTCCATTTTATTTTTATTTTTATTTTTTTATTGTTATTTCATTCATTCAAGGTAAGATAATATATGGATAAGGAACGGAAAAATAAAGGAAATTATAGGTTTTCTTTTATTTACATAAATTTTTATTTTTTTTATAAAAGATTTAAAAGCATTAAAAGGATAAAATGTTAAAGAAAAATTAATATTTTTTTTATAAAGGATAAAAAATTTATTGGGGAAAAAAAAATTCTTAACTTACACAATTCCGTAAATTTTGATTCGGATAAATTGCACATCCATCAGTTTCATTGTTGGAACATAAAAGTTTCGATGCTGTGGTCATTTGTAATTTTTTCCATGATTCTTCTGTTTCATTATTCCTGCCGTTACCAATTGAATTTTCATTAATGTAATTACTTTCATTTTCTATTTTCATTTTAATTTTATCCTTATCTACAGTTTTTATAATTGTCTTGGAATAATTTTTATTATGTGCAGTATTTAATGAGTAATTTAAAGATTTTCCAGATGATGGGTCCACTGTGTATTCCTCGTTCTTGTTGTTGTTGTTGTTCGATAATTCAACTTCTACACATACGATTACAATATGAAAGCGATAAAAAAAAAGAAAAATTAAATAAATCACGAAAAATATACAGTTTACAGCAATGTCTGTAAATCTTGGCAATAAATGTGTATGTTCGTTTTTTTTATTTATTTATTTATTTTTTTTTTTTGTTACTTCAAATTTATTACTTTCAATTCGTATATTTTGCCACATAAACAGGGAAAGCTCATGAGATGCATCAATAAAAAAATCCTTCGTAGGTTTTTCTTCTTGTACATATTTTGTCAGTCTGTAAAGGTGAATAAAAATAAATGAAAATGAAAATGAAAAAAAAAAATTAAAACTTTTCTGAAAATTAATAAAACTTGGATAATATTTTTGATCCGCATTCTCGAATACAAATTAAAATTCAAAAATTAAATTCTCTGCTGTCTGAAAGATGATGTAGTATTATTTGTAACTTATGAGATTTGAAAGAAACTATACGAATTTGAAAAGGACACTGACTTTTAATAAAAAGTTAAAAATGAAATTAACAAAAAAAAGGAAAAACAAATTCATTAAAGACAGGGAATTTAATTTCAAATCAAATTGGATAATGAATTTTTCCAAACTAAAGTAGAAAACTCTGCTTTATTGATTTGTTTTTCGAATGTAAGGTTCAATATTATATATCTTTGGTAGTACTATATTGAATGTTGATACACAGCACCACTTTAATAATTATTCGTAGTGAAGGATCGTTCATTTGCCTTTTATCATCAACAAATATAAGCTTAACCATTTGACCATTGACATCTTCATTCTAATTTCACTGAAGTATGTTCGAATAAATTTTTAGGTTTTATTAACTTCCGTTCAGCAGGAAATGAAGTTGGTGAAATGAAAATTTCCAGTGATGAGAAAAAATTTTGGCAAAAATGACGATATACAGATTATAATAATCCAAAAACTGACAATAAAAACCAAAAATTGGCAATAAAAATTAAAAATTTACACACACAAACTGGCAATGAAAAGAATGATAATTATTGAAGCAGTGTCGTATAACTGAAGATTTTTGAATTATCCTTCACGCAAATGAAGATTGGAAGAAGATTCATTATAAATTGGTCTCGTGTATCAACCACGTACGGAATCGGAGGAAGTGTTGAAGGATGTCCCGGAAAAAATGTCTCTAAATGTTTCGAGAATTGAAAAAAATATTAGCGTCCGTAAGTGCATTTTGTCGGATAGAAAGTATTTTGGAGGCGATGAAAATTTTGGAATAAAGATTAACTTTATTTTTTTACCACAGTAGGACAGTAGTACAAGTACATTATGAACATTTGAATGTTTTGATGTGTATAAAAGAACTTAAATTAGTTTTTTTTTATATTTATGAAAGATGTATGTATGTATGTAATTAACAGATTATGTACCTTTTTATTAAAGGACTCGTAAATATGACACCAGATCGTAAAAGAGGATACGGAAACCATTGGGGATTTTCGAAAAAAGCAAAATGATGTATTATGGTTGCTTCTTGATCATATAAAGGATATCCGTAGTATGCTATCTGAAAAATATAAAAAAAATTATCTTTAGTCGTAATTGTAATGTGTATAAATGATCATATAAAAGCATTAAACATTTATAAATTATTTTAAATATAAACATATATACATATACATACATTATACATATAATATTCATTTATATTAGATAAATATCCTTTTTATTTTCTTTCACATACCTGATTATGATCTAATCGATTCAATTCATTAATTAATATTTTCAAATTAATTGTACTACGATCTTCACATAAAATTATCCATTTCGTATTCATTCTATCGATTATATTCGTTAATTTTTGTTCAGATAATATCGCCATAAATGTCCAATAACCAGGATTATTTGAAATTTCATGAAGTAAATAGACATTAATTAACTGATTATTGTCTGTTGTTGTTGATGATGATGTTGTAATTGTAGCTGATTGATTGTAAAGATTTGCACGTAATTCATTTGCTAATTGATTATGATATTTATCTGGTTGACTAATTATGAAAATAACGATTTCATGTGGTGCTGCATGTTATGTAGAAAATGTTAATATGTAATTAGACAAAAAATATGGATTAATAATAAAATGGGATATTTAATATTATAATTTGTTTGATTTGTAAATATTTATTCTTATAATATGTACATTTTTTGTGTCAATTTTTTATAAGAATGGAAATGAATGACAAATTAATGGATTACTAATAAATATGTAAAACAAGGAATTTCGGTTTTCATTTAACTTTTAATTAAAATTTTAAATGATATATAAAAATTATTAATTAGGTACTTTTATTTTAAGATATGCAAACACTTATAATATTATAAAATCATTTTTAACTTTACGAGTATATTTAGGAAGTATGGTAAAAGCGTAAAAGGTAAAAGTGTAAAGATCTAACTATAAAACTGCATCAGTTTTTTTAGAACTATCAAATAATTTTGATATAAATCAAAAAAGTTTTTCATTTAATTTAATTTATTATGGGGGAGAGGTCAGTAAACTGCTCACCCTCGCCCACACCACGACCAACCAGGGCCTTTTGGTGTAAAGTTTTTCATTAAAATTTCAAAATGATTATAAAATTCAATTTAAAATGTATACAAAGATGAATTGTTTGAAGTGGATATGAATATGTTAACCCGATTTCATGTGATCAAATTTCTAACTTGAATTTCTTCAAACCAAATTTAATGATTGAATTCTTATTCTTGCAAAAAATAATAAAGTTAAATATGTATATATGTAGAATGATGAGAATTTAATATTTTCAAGTTTCAATTATTTTTTTTTTCTTTTTCTTTAAAACAAAAAGAAATTTTCAATTTTTCCACTTTGTGCTTTCGCGCCTTTCTGTATCACTCACTCATTTCATTTTGTAAAACATTATTGCATGCGATGTGATGATAGTGACTGTAACATAACCCCATAACCATATAACTTTTCATTCTTTCATTTCCAGCAAAATAAAATACTTGACTTTTCTATTTATTTTTAAAACATTTTTTTTTTCTTTCACTTTTTCTCTTATTTTGTTTTGTATTTTATGTGTGTAAAAGTGTCTCTATATACATATGTACGAGTATATATTTTTTTACTCATGCATAATATTTGCAAGATTTGCATTTCACATTATACTCTTAACTTTGTATTAGAGGACATACATACATTATTATTTATACTGTACGTGTGAAACACATAAATAATTTCATCTTTTTCGCTGCATATATTCTTATTTTTAATGATGATGTAAAAATAAATCAAAAATAAAAGTAAAATAAATAAAATACAGCAACAGAAGAAAGGACAGAAAAAACAAAAAATTCTTTGCTCTTTCTCTATACTAACTTATGTATATGTATTGGTATACAAAAAATTTTACTTCAGGATATAAATTGTATAAAGTATGCACAATAGTGTGAACACACACATATACTTACAGGCATAAACGTACATATATGTGTATATATACATATTTGTATAGTATTTACATTTATGTATAAAAATACATTAAAATAATACACATTTTAAGAATAAGAATAAAGAATATATCATCTATTCAGCAGATACATTTTATTCTTCAAAAAATAAATACATAAAAAAATTGAAAAAAAAATATCTAGGTATAGTGAAAAATAAGTTGATTCTAGAATAATTCAGAAAAACAGAAAAATAATAAAATGGAATAATGACAAAAGAAAATAATGTCAAGAAATAATCCTTCATACGACATGTGTATGTATATGTACAGGTACATGTATTATGTAACATATACACATACCTATACATATTATCGTGTTACATTCTTGTGTAAAGTGAACATATTTTGGTATTATATGACGATATGACGTATTATCATTCTCATATTCATTCATGTAAACAGCATGTATACATACACATACATGTATATTATGTATATAGAGAAAGTAAAAAGTGAAATAATGTTGTATATTCTTCCTTGAAGATATTTATTAATGCTTTTATATTCTATATGAATTTTATAATACAGATAAATATATAAAGTGTTAATAATATGTGCATTTATTATTAAAGTAATTTACATCATACAATCGTTATACATACATACATACAATGTAATATGGAATGTGTATAATAAAAAAAAAAATAAAATTTCCTAGTTAAGTATGAATTGAGAAAATTATACATAATAATAAAAAATGAAAACATTAATGATAATAATAAGAATAATAAACAGAAACGCTAGATATACACGTAATATGTGTACACTCTGCGATACATTTGAAGTTCTCGCTTCAATTTTTGTTAAATTTTTTGTTCTGAACGATTTTCAAAAATGTCACAAACTGAAAACGTTCACCTAAATAATTGCAATTTTTCGTCAATTTTCTTGACTATATTATTCATAAAAGAGGGCTTGGTGGCAAATCAACGATGGTAAATCAACTGGCCTATACTTATCTCGAATAAGTATGCATCATATTAGACGAAAAAAATGTATGTCTAAAAATATGAATGAGTATAATATTAATGGAACATTTTCAATGCAACGCTAAGTGAAATTGGAATTTATCTGTCTTTCATTCCTTATTTTCTTACACGACATTAGATGTCTGCGTCACTTTCTTTGAAATTGAAATTGCTAAAGTAAAGTGAAATTAGGTTCTATTTCTAATTTCAATTTCACTTAACAAAAGCTATAAATTTAATTACAAAAATGTTGTTAGAAAATTAACCAGAAAATGGAAACTTTCAAAAAATGCAAGAATTTCCCTAAAATTCCTTTAAATTCCTATTTAAAAATAGAGAAATTCAGTTGAGAATTTGAATATTTGAATGTCAAATATCAATTTAAACAAAATTTTAATGTCAAATTTTTGAATTTCAAAATTAACTTAGCTTTGTATTTTGAACAGTATGCTTTTTCATAAAACTTCACTTTCACTTAGAGTTGCATTGAGAATGTTCCTTAAGTGCCATGTAGTGTATATATATGTATGCCTTTTCATATACATAATATACATAAATATATTGTGCACATATGAACAATATAACTACGTTAAGTATGAGTATGTTTTGATGTACATACATACATAATGTATATTTTATATTTTAAATGAAAGAATGGTAGCAGTTAGCAGTATTTATACGCATTTATTATTATATACTATGTACATATATGTACATGCATATATTTCACGATGATATGTGTCTGTAACATCATAGCAGGATAATACTACGTTATCATATTTTATTTTTCGGATTTTCTTTAAGGATATAATTTTTTTGATTATATGACATATGACTGACGACTTACATATACATACATATATACATGTATGTACATGTACACTGTCCTGAATTTTTGTTCTTCTCTTCTTTTGTTATAATTAAACTTTAATGAGAAGGATTTACACATTTTGCTTTTTAAATAAGTATTATGCTGATAAGAATTTTTCATTAATAAAATTACAATTACATGCAGCCGATATATACATATAATGTCATATACTCGTATATTAATATTAAAAGAAATAAGGATTTATGTGATGATTATGCAAAATAGTTGTTTTTTTTTTTTTTTTGCTTTCTACATAATTATTACAAATTAATTTTATGCGAAGTGCTTTCGTGTGTAGCAACATTTTACTTTTACATTTTGTGTTAAATAATCGAACGCATTACTTGGCATAATAAAGAAGAATAATACATGGATGAAATTGTTTGTGCGGAATAACGATGGGATGGATAGATATGATGACCACAGTCATTATGATATGACAGAGTCTACAATTATTTACAATTTATATCAGAAAAAGAATCTCAATTGAGATCAAGAATGATAATTTTTTTTTTTTGACTATTTATAAGAATTAAATATTAACTGTAATTCAATAATTGTTATTTACACTGAAAATCTGAATACATGCATAGTATAAATTCAACTGTAGACTGCATAAGTATACTTAACGTTAACATTTATGTACAATTATATGTAATATATTTTGTCATTAGAAATGTTAATTATTTTGTTTTGATAATATCATCGATGAGTTAAGATTAAATTAGATTAAGACATAAAATATAAATCATAAAATGACACTTAACTTTTATTGTACATTACAAATTATTATCTAGATGTAAAATGTAAGTGAATACTTGAAGACTCCAAATACATTATAGGAAATTAACTAAAATAATGTAATATAGTAGAAAAAGTAGATTGAATGATTGAATGATTATGAAAACAGTGTATCGTGTGTCAAGGGAATTTTTAATGATCACACGATTCACACGAATGAAAACTGCAAGAACAATCATCGATTTCGTTTTCGCCTGTCTACCATATTAGGCAGATTTTCAATGATCAATTACGCGAATAAAGACTGGAAGATGTTCATTGAAGAAGTACGGATACCAACTGTATTAAAGTAGGTTCCTCTTCTTCTTGGCGCTACAGTCCAACTCGGACCCTGGCCGACCTTGTTTCCATAATCAGAAAGTTTCGGGATGAATGGGTGTTTGGCCCATCGCAATCTGTCTCAGATTTACAACCATCTCAGAGGAGACTCTACTCCTTTAGTTCCCCTTCTCTCCACCGGGGCTGTTTACGCGATCACCAGTTGGGGTTAACAGTGCCACCACGGGAACGCGGAGTAGAATAGAAAGGAGAGGTGATAGGAATCATGTCCGTAGATCATCCATCAAGTTGCACTTCACCTTAATTAAAGTAGGTTGAGGTTGTAAATTTCACACATATGTACTTGATTATGACATACGGATACTTTCGTAGTTATAATTTTGTAGTTTCACAAAAATTTAAAATACTGTTAATAATGGAATAATTTCTTCAATTTTTTTCTAAATAGTTTTAAAGAAGAGAAACATAATTCGAAAAAAATAAATAAATAAATAAATAAATTTTATTGAAAAATAATAACATTAGACAATAATAATCCTATACACATACATATTTGCCTTAATACTTTTTATTAGTAATTGTAGCAATTATAAAAATACATATGTGTACATCATATTTAAATCGTATATAAATTACAATACTGATGGTACAAATGAATAACAACGTAGTAATTATAAAAATATAAATTAAATCTTGTGTAAATTATTCTGCATTACATGCATATGCATATACTTACATAAATGTACGTGCATATGCAAATGTAATATACTGCATAATATTCATTTATTGAGAATTAATTTATATTGTATTATTAAATATTTATACATATAAATATATAATACATACGAGTAGATTATACGTTATTTACGTATACTAGTTTGCAGATCCTCATATAGTATTTATACAATAACAAGTGAAATTGCTTTTATTGTAGTTAAGAGTATATACTCATAAATATATTATTTTTATTTCGAATTAATTGAATTTATTTGCATTCATAATTTAAAAAAAAAACGTGATATAAACAAAAATAAGAAATATGTATGTTTGTATGTATATATTTTTAAAAATAAAAATATAAAAATAAAAAAAAGAGTAAGAAAAAATATTTACAATCCATTTACATACGCAAAGTGAACATCAAAAGTCTTTGTACACGTCTGTAAATTTAAACTTTGTATATACCTCCGTAAGTAAAAATCAAATGAACACATTTTCCTTCATTTTTTTATACAAATGAAATCCTGATTATATTCTTAATATTCTGCCGAAATTTCATTTTCATATCTCTGTTCATTCTCAAGTTATAGGAAAAATAATTATAAAACAAGTTCCAAAATTACCAGTCTATTTGCAAACCCATATAATTATTTATACGGTTTTTTTTTGGGTAATGTTAAAAAATTCTCTTTCTCTTGTAAAAATTATATTTCTTCGATTTGCATTTATGATAATTATCATACTTAAGGAAGACATTTTGGACTTTCTTATATGCAATTTAATTATAATGACTCAATATTTCCGTACTCAAAATTCAAATCTATTATTATATCTTAGATAATTTTTGATACCAACTTTTTTTCAAAAATGATAACGTTTGAAATCAATTACATATGTATTTTATTTGAAGAATAATAAACTTTTCTACTACATTCATCTAAAACACATTTTTAATTTTCAAGAGTTTATTGAGAAAAGTAAGCATTTTATTTTACTAAAAATTTGGAAATGTACAAAGACTTTTGACATCCATTGCAAATACGAGTAGAGTAAGTTCGGTAATATGGTATACCTATTTTATTTTTGGTGATAAAACGTGAATGGTGTTTTCAAATTCAACTGTGATTAGTACTAAACATTCATTTTATTGTCCAGCATTCAGTTGCTTATAAACTAATTAAGTTCTTCCTATTATAACGGAGTTTAAGAAATTTTTATCAATAATGGCGAAAAAATGGAAATCTGAAACATGTCGGGAAATGTGGTACACATGTGGTAGGGAATGTGGTATACTATTCCACATTAGCCGAAGAGAAGTATGAGCTAAAAATTCAATTCATTAAAAATATTGATAAGCACAAAATCATAAAAAATAAGGCATTTTTATGGTGTATTATTTGTTTATATTGACTATTAATTAAAAATACAAGATTCGGAAATGAAAAAGCATTCCTTTTTCGGAAAGCAAATTCCATGGGCACATATCATATCGGACTGTAGGCATTGCGTCCACTTTAAGTTACTGGCATTACTTTCGTAACACGAACGACAAAAATTACATTGCGTGTATTTTGTTGAAGGTACATCAGCACAAATTATTTCGAATTAAATTAAACGAATATCTGAAAAAACTAGATTACATTTCTAGAAGATACTCCACTAGTTTATTTTCAATTTCTGGACTAAAAACAGGTTTACGTCCCAATCGTATAGAAAAAAGTTCTTCTACAGATTTCTTACTATACCACATTACCCGAACTTACTCTACACTACTGAAGAAAAAATGAAAAAAAAAATCGAATTTTTAAAAAAATAATGTAATAAATAAAATTGAATGTGAAAATAAAAACGAAAAGAGATAAAAAAGTAATCAATTTTTTTTTATTATTTTTTACACATAAAAACTATAAATTTGAAGCAATGCTATGAATAATCGAAAGGAAAAAATTACAAAAAAGATAATAAAAAAAGACTATATAACAGCACTGAGTGTACAGTGGGTGACTGTGACGGTATACTAACGGCGATAGGGTATGAGATCAGATTAAGTCTCAGAATAAAAATAATAATATAAAGTTTAAAAATAAATTTATATATAATAAAGTATGAAAAAAAAGGGAATTATGTGTAATAAAGTTGCAGACGTATGTACATCCATACGCACACAATAAGTGTAAATGATATGTATGTAGATATACGAAACGAACGGATACAAGAAAATGAAAAAAAAAAAAGAATTGAACGTAAAATACTTACCCAATGAAGTGGATAATGCGATGAGTACAAATAATTGAATTATTGACCAGTTCATCCTTTTTATTGCAGAGTATCATTTATTCACGTTTTATTATTATACATATACACATATGTATCATACATATAATATACATTTGATTTGTTTTTGTATTTTGGTCATTTATTTAATTTTTTATGGTATCCTTGATTTATTTTTTATTTTACAGTATTTATATTCTCCGTTGGATTTTTTTTGTTTTTTTTATTACTTTGATTTTATATTTTTAATAATTAAAAACTCAAATTTTATAATTGATATCAATATACCAACAACATCACGATCACATGTACGTATCACATACGTAACATATGAATGTAAGAACACATTTTTATCATTCGGATTTCATTGTTGGTTTCTGTTATGATGTATATGAATTTTGTATACATATTTATATTTTTCTTTATATATTTTATTTATATACGTACATATGTATTATTAAAATGAAAAGACAGAAATAAAATCACAGACTGATAATGATAATTATTATTAATAACACAAAAATTTTTCAACACATTTTTTTTGTTTTTGGTTTTTTCATATATTTAATTCATTCAGAAAAATAATTTTTTTCACGTCATTTACGAATTTCATATTATTTTACGAATATAATGATTCTGATTTATCGTTTATTTGAACACAGAAATGTACTGTATAATATAATGTTATATTATAGATGATAGCAAGGTATGCTGCACACCATACATTTTATAACGTACATAATATACACTACACATACTGCTTGTACCTATATACCACTATATACGTTCAGAAAGTATGATAATGACTGATTGACTGACACTCAAAGTTGCTAATGGAATGTGATGAGACGAATGGGATGGGAATGGGACACGGACAATCAATCAGTAATGAAATGAGTATGTTGATGTTGTATAGATGGGATGGGTTGGGTATGGGTGTACATATATGACTTGACTTGACTATGCGATGATGGATTCATACTATTATATAAATGAAAATGTAATAAATAAAATTTTTATATACTAGGTCATTCAAAAAGTTCGCAGCCTTATAATGAAGCAGTATGAATTTATGAACCAAAATACAATTAATCTTCAATATATTCCCCTCTAAGCTCAATGCATTTTTTCCAGCGATTTTCCAATTCATTTATCCCTTGCCTGAAGTGATTTTCCTCGAGACCTCCAAAGTACTCTTCGACAGCCGTTGTGACTTCTTTATTTGATGAAAAATGCTTACCACGTAAGAATTTTTTGAGATTTGGAAATAAATGAAAGTCAGACGGAGCCAGATCTGGTGAATATGGTGAATGCTCCAACAATTCGTAGTGTAGTTCCTTCAATTTGGCCATTGCAAGGACACCTTTGTGTGCTGGTGCATTGTCTTGGTGGTAAATGATTTTTTTCTTTTGTAATCTTGGTCTCTTCTCCCGAATTTTTGTGTCTAACTGGTCTAAAAGATTTGAATAATATTCTCCTTTTATCGTTTTACTCGTCTGAAGGTAATCAATTAGTAAAATCCCCTTTGCATCCCAAAAAACTGATGCCATAACCTTCTTTGAAGATTTTGAGAGCTTTGGCTGCTTTGGGGCCGAACAGCCGGACTCGGTCCACTCCGCTGTTTGTTGTCGCAATTCAGGATCATAGTAATAAATCCAGGTCTCGTCCATAGTTATAAATCGACGCACAAAATCAATTCTATCCATCTTGTCAATAACTTTCTCAAACCTAATTTACTGGTTAAGATACTATGCACTGACCCAGTTGAGATGCCTGTGGCCCCAGCTAAATCAACCACAGTTATTCGGCGGTTTTCCAAAACCAAATCATGAACCTTGTCGATAATTTCTGGCGTGGTTGCTGCTTTTGGGCGTCCTGAACGCGGATCATCATTGATGTCTGTACGGCCGTGTTTAAATAGAGCAACCCATTTTTTTACAGTTGCATATGAAGGAGCACTGTCTCCTAATACGTTTACCATATCATCAAAAACAGTCACCGCACGATTTTTTAAATTATCCATTTTCTGAAAACAAGCCAAGCACGTGTAATTTAATCAACTGTTTAAACTAAACTATTGGACAGATCGATCTGGAATTTATGGTACGTTCATATGAAGGACTGGTGTTGCCAACACCAATAACTTTTTGTTTCTAGAAATGTCACGTATGCGTTAGGCTGCAAACTTTTTGAATGACCTAGTATCAAACAAATGAATATGCAAAAAAAAAAGAATAAAATAATACGATAATAATGTATGTAATTAAAATGATGACAAGCACAAGATATAATTTTCATCATATACTAAATATTGAAATAAAATTACATATGTAGACATGTATCACTATCATGTATGTCAGAATCGGAAGTTAGAATATAACATATTTACGTACATCATGCATATGTAATGATCTAATTTCTAATAATTATCTGATAAAGTTTTTGATTTTCTTGTTCATTTTTTTGTTTAAGTTTCATTTCTTTTAATAACAAAACTTAACAATCTACTTAATATACACATATAATATGTACATTATATGTACATATATTCATACAAGTACGTCATGTGATAATGATTCTATATAATAACATGCATTATATGGACTTACATATATGAACAAGTAATTATTATAAACACTAGAACTCAGCATAATACACATGTATGCCTACACACATAATTTTATAAATAAATTCAGTATATTTAATGTATATTTATATATTACATTATGTATGAATGTAGACACATATGCATGTTCATCTATATGTGAATACATAACAACATCTATATCAACTGACTAAATACTAAAGTGATATTGAAAAGTGTTGTATTATAAAATCAAGTATGCATTAAATTGAAATGTGATTACACGTAGTTAGATAGAGATATAGTAGTAAATAGTAAGTAGGCTTGCCACTTGGCAATGACAATGTATGTATATATAATTAGACTTTAGACAGGAAATAGACGCCAATGACCGACAAAATCAAGATAAAATCGAATAAACTTATGCAGTAGACAGACGGAACCAAATAAATTATCATTCTTATAGTTTTCATTCGTGTAAATGTGTAAGAGATGATCATTCAAAAATGATTAATTTATATCGTAAATTTTAGTTTTTACTGTCATTTTTAAGTAGTAATCATCTGTATATCGTGGTTTTTTTATGTATTAAAAGATTTTCACTACCACTGAAAATTTCTAATTTGGCATCTTCATTCGTCGCTAAATGAAGTACCTCAAACTCAACTCATACTGCTTTCGTACATTCTTAATTGTAGATTGTAGTTAGAATGAAAATTTAATGACTAATTTAACTTTAATTTGGAGTAACAGACATCAAATGAATGTTCATTCGAAAAGAATTATTATTTACCCGTCTGTCTACCGTATAAACCACTCAGCTATTTTATATTTTAGCCATAAAAACATACAAACAAATTTACATGAGTATGCAGTATATAAAATATTTTAATTACTTTAAACTGTGTAGACACTAGACACAGTGAATTTTAATAAAAATTATTCAGATAAATAAATGTATAACAAAAAAATAAGAAAGAATATCTTATGTAGTACTTTTTCTATAGTCTTTGTTTTGTATTCATTTTTCCACACATATTATAATAATTATGTATATGTCAGCTTTCAGCAGTTAGCACTTCACCCACTCATATTCTAGAGAATTATTAATTCAAGTTTAATGTTTTTAATTTAAAAAATAAATTTCCACTTGATATTCTCGTCAAAATTTACACAAAAATAAAAAATATAAGAAAACAATGAAAATTATAATTCAATAAAATCTCGAACAAAAAATTACTATTTTGATAATTTGCAATGTTTATTATGAATAATTCACTTATACAATTTCTGTTCAGTATATGTAAGAATTTTCGAAAGAATTTTAAACTTCTTCTAATTCAAGTTTTAAAACTACAAATTTTGCTCGAACCTCAAATTGTACTGTAACCTGTAACTTTTTTTATGTACTATCGATTTTCAAATTTCAATCAAGTGAAGCCGTGAAACGATCATCCAACGAGCAGTACTATCGAAATGCAGCAAAACTTTGATTTTCAAGCAACCATTCAATTTATCAGAAAACATTTTTATTGTTTTTTTCTTCAGTTTTTAATCCACCTAGAAATTGTTTTTCAGTAGCACTGGAATGAGGTCGAGAAAGTCATAAATTTTTATACTTGATGGAGAATAGAAATGATGCAAAATTGGTTGGTATTGTTTCTTGTTTAATAATTTCTGCTTGATTTTTAGTCTTGTCTAGTGTTTGTTCTGTTCTTTTAAGAATATCGTATATCGTCATGAATGCCTTTAATAAGTGCTTTCGATTTGGCAATTTTAAATACTTGCGAGTACTAAAATGTGTTAAGGATAAATTGTTAAAACGAACGACACAAAAATTATTCGTGACTAAGTACTTGCATCTACATACTTCCAGCTACTTGAAAAAATTTTCACGAGTAGCTGCGAGTAGATGGTTCAGCACAGACATTTACCTTTCCTACTCGCAAGTGTTTGAAATTGCCAAATCGAAAGCATCTAATATTAAGCTTATTTTTTAATTAATTGTCTCAAGATTGGTTCGTTCTACTCTACTTCTTTCAAAAGTTAAATAATGTGATATCATGAATGAAGTCATCACAATAATTCTTAAATTTAATTGATAACTATTACATTGTACAGACAAATATTTGCAGCATATGGATAAAAAAGGTTTTTTTTAAAAAAACAAACAAAAAATTATATAAATATGTATTTAAATTCATCAAAAAAGTTTTTCAAAAAATGAATAAATAAATATTAATGTAATAAATTCGGCCAATTGCAATAAAATTATTCACTGTTTGAGAATGAAAAATAATTTTGTTATTTTATGAAATTTATCATTTTCTCTGTGTAATCGTACACAAAAATACAGCAGTAACGAACAGCGCAGTTGTTATAATATAATGTATGTGGAGGATGCGAAGTATTCTGAATTCAGGCAAAAAAAAATTAATGAATGTAAAATAAGAAAAGTTAAAAGGATGCAGAAATAAAATGATTGTGGTTTAAGATTTTTTTTAAAAAAAAATCTATGTAATATAATGTATGAAGTATGAACGTATGTATAGGTATATTTTCTTTTGTATGCTATACAAAATATCCGATATATGTTAACATATATATATGTATGTAGCATAGAGATACATAGAGTAAAAATTTATACACATACATATGTACTCATATAAGGAGATAAGTATATGAATTTTACATTTTTGTATTAAAAGGAAAAGAGATCAAGGATTCTTGAAAAGTGCATAAATGAATGCACAACAAAATAAAAATATAACTCTCATATAAATACATGAAGAAGGAAAATTGTTGTAAATTTTTTTAATGCATTCATAAGCAAAAAAAATTCAAAAGAGGAAAAACGATATACAATGAGAGGCAAAAAAAAAAGCTAGAACTCATATGCCTCTTGGGAAAAAATTATATTACAATATAATAATATATTACAATATCGACGTACCCAACAGAATACATACAAATGTGAAAAAATGTAAATTATGATATTCGCCAATGTAACATATTGTATGTATACTGTGTATGCAAAATACGGTAGTCTGTAAATAGGAAACAGAACATTGAAATTAGGTAAAGTTATGAACAAATAGTGGCAACAGGTTATTTTCAGAATAATTATTCTATATATTCTTTTATTTTTTATTTGCATATTTTTTCATTATGTGAAATTGTATTCATATGTGCATGTATACTAAATTTAAACAGAATATTATGCCATATTTATGTACATTACTATCTGGCATTATAATCTAAAAAAAAAAAAATAATTTTTATAGACTATACAAGAAGTAGCGCAATACATACAATTCACATTTTATCCTACAACATATTTCCATATCCTGTTTTTTTTTTTTGTAATTTCAAAATATACCATTCAATAATATTATATTAGTAGGAAATAATGTATCTAGAGGAGGCAGATACTGAAAAACGAATAACGATGTAATAAAAATTCCACAACAATAAAAAAATAAAAATTATAGCTAAGTTAAAATTTAAAACAAAACAAAAGAAAAAATATATTAAACAAAAAATAATGATCATATTTTCATTTTTTTTTAAAAGCAATAACATAATTATCCGCAAAACATTTGAGTTTGGTATAGACAAGGCTATAGGAGATTTTCTATATACTCGTATGATTCCCGTAAGGAATGTAATAAATTTCAATTATTCTAATTACAAATTTTTAATTTTAGTGTACGGTAGCAAGGATAGTTGAATGGATGGAAGAATAGAAAACAAATGAAAATGAAAAATATGTATATATAATTAGAATTAAATTTAAATAAACTGTAATTTAAAATGGGATTACGTATAAAAGGTAATTCAAAAAATTCCCAGAAAAATGAAATAATACACTAGTTTTTGATTTTTATGGATTTTTTTTTACGTATAAACCACCAAGTTTCATCACCAGTCACTATACGGTGCGAAAAGTCTTCAGGATTTGAATCGTATTTGTTCAAAAATTCAGCGAAAGTTCGGCACGTCTGTCAATGTGTTCTTCGCGTAACGCTTTACACACTAAGTTTTAAAAATACCTAATTTTTCAGGTATCTGTATCCTTTTAAATCCTTATCCTTATTTTTAACGTTTTTTTATACACAGCAGTTACGCTTTCAAAACACTCAAAATATAACCAAACTTCTTGACTGTTGGCCTGCTAGTTACTTCTTACTGACGCAGATATTCCGGGAGTTTTTTGAATTATCCTCGTATGTATGTATGCATGTACGAGTATATGTACAATATAATACAATAAAGTGTAGTTTTGTGGTTGTATGTTGTATAGCGAGCGAATGAATTAATCACAATTTAATGCTCATAGAAGTGGAATGAATAAAATACTCGTAAATTTCTTTTTTTTTAAAGACAAAAGGTGTAGTATATAATTTAAAAAGGTCTAACAAATAATTTATGTTTTCACAATTAAGTGAGAGGTCAAGTATTTTATGTATTATTTGAAATAAAAGAAAAAATAAATTTTTTTAATTCAAATTACAATTTTATTTTTAAGCAATTTGAAAACGAAATAATCTAAATGTTTTAAAGGAAATTGAAAATGTCGAATGGTTCCTTTTAAATCTAATCAAAAATTGATTCTAAAAATATTACTTTCCATAACGATTTCTGGAATACTTATTTTAACGCGACATATAAATCTATTTGCTATTATAATAGGTAACATGAGATGTAGTACTTTACGTTTCTCTGCAAAAAAAAACATTTTTGTTGTTTTTGGGTTTATATGTATTATTGGATGGTGGTCGAATGATTCGTTTAATTAAAAATCGTTTATTCAATACAATTTTGTATATTAAATTTTAATTACAACCACAAAATTAAATCAAAAATAAATTGACTTGATGAAATTTAATTAAAATTCAATTTTTTTACTGTTATTAGGTAGTACACTTTAAATTTATATATTTACGTATATAGTATATATTTTTTTTTCATAAAATCGTTAAATTTTATTATGTTCCTTTACCCTCTTTAAATATTTAATGAATAACTCGCTGTATAAATGAAAATGTACAAGTTTGTTTAATTGTTTCGTAAATATTACGTGCTCTCACTACGTAGCAGTCTTATTAAATGAAATTATATTTTACAAAAAGGAAGATAGTAAGACAGATAGAAAGGAAAAAGCTGATTAATAATTTATGTGATTGTAAATACATGTTAATTCCTTGGTGGTAATAGTGTATTTTTGAGGTTTTTATTTTATATTTGAATTTTATTTTTGATCTTTATAGCTCTTCGTATTCGTATTATAACCTCCACAACTACATAAATACATATTATTAAGATAAGGCATGTAATACTAAATACAACAGGGGATTTCAATTTGGCGATTTCAAATAGTTGCGAGTACTAAAATGTATCTAGGATAAATTGTTAAAACGAACGGCACAAAAATTATTCGTAACTACTTGCTTCTACTTCCAGCTACTTGAAAAATTTTTTATGAGTAGCTGCGAGTAGATGATTTAGCACAGACCTTTTCTACTCGCAAGTACTTTAAATTGCCAAATCGAAAGCACCTAGTAATTCATATGGATATGTATACACTTATGCATATTAATGTATGTACATGATGTGCATACATACAGATGGCTAATTCTAAAATCGGTGACAAACAGATAAAGAACGAGTTATAACTTAATAGCATCCCTTTAATTATTCACACCTTTTTGACGATTTCAAAGTAAAAGTCCTTGTGAATAATTATACCAAAAGCCTTTAGTCAAAAGTTTTTTACTCAAAAAAAGATATTGAAAGAATAAAGTCCGTTGGCGACATACTCGAAGAAATTAAACCAAATTGACATCTTGATAAAAATTATAAATTTCCTCGAAGTTTCAAGCCGTAAAGTCTTTAATGATTTTTATTAATTAGTTCCATAAGAAGTATTAAATTGACATTTCATTCACTATAGTTTAGAAAAATTGTAATTTTATAGATTTTAAATTGAATTTACAAAACTGTTGGCGACGTACATCCTTCAAAATCAATATGGATTTTCATTACGAATTTTCGACTTTTCAAAAATTTTTTAAGAAAAATTGCAAAATAAGAACGCCAAAAAATAAAACGATGAAGTTTTATATTGCAATAAAGCAGATATTTCAATTCACAACCTCATAAAATATTTAAAAAAAAAATTTGCAAATACATAGATATAGCTATGTATCTATTCACAAAATAATAAAAAAAATTTACATAAATATGTATGTATTCCACTATATAACACTGTTATCATGTCTATGACTTCATCGAAAAATTTTAAATAAATGTATCCTTTACACACTTCACATTTCACTAAATTTTATGATTTTATTTTACATAAACAATAGAAACATTTACATACTTTTATATCCGTTTATTCAAAGAAATTTATTATTTCTTTTTGTTTTTTTACGTTTTTATTTAGAAAAAAAAAAACAATTTTATAAAACTTCTCTAATCAATTTTAATTTTTCAACATCAACAAAATAACCGAAAAACAATAATTGTAACAATAACATAATAAAGACTTAACGAACTTTTATCCAACTTTTATGAAAAAATTTCTTAAGCGACGTTTTAGAAAATTCATAAAATTCATATTGCGACTGTTAAAATAATCAATTCGAACTGAATCTGAAAATTTTTGTCGATTTACCGAAAATCAAACTGGTGGTTGTTTGTATGCAATTTTCCTCAAGAGCAAGAGTAATATGAGTATCAAAAAATTGCTGAATAATGAACCAGTGTGAGCGAGTTCGATTTTTGATTGCGCAAACTCAAAGTTATTTCATTTTATTTTACTCTTAAATTTTCTTATGTAAGAGAAACACTCGCATATCGAGGTCGAGGATGTAAACAAAGAAATGATACAAAATATTTTATATATTTGATTTGAAAAATTTCTCATTTTATACCTTTTGATATGATGAAAGGTTTAAAGGCCCAACTATAATCGACATGCCTGACATAACAAACATAAGAAAATATAACGAATGTTAAAACGTAACATTTGGTTAACTATAATTAACATAGATAACATACTAAACATAAGCAATACGAATTTCACAAAATGAGCTTATGGCTTATGTTACTTATGCCATGTACGCTCTCGATCGTACTGCTTATGTCGAGCTTATGTTAAACGAATTTTTAACGAATGTCGGCAATGTCAATTATAGTTTAGCTCATTGATTTGGCTGTGTTCGGCTACGACATATGTCATAGTTTATGTCACTTATGTCGATTATAGTTCTACCTTAAGGTATTATAGAAGGTGTGTAAACAAATTCACATATTATATTGTTTGAAAAATAAAATGATTCTCTTGTATTAAGTCAAGTCATTTATCTTTTGTTTATCATTTATTTTAATGAAATGCAAGTGGACAAATTCATCCTTAGAAAAATTTGATACTTACATTTTTTTTTTACCAAAAATGTATAAATGCTTCAAGTTCACATAATGAAAATAATGTGGTAAATGTAATTAAAAAAGATAGTAACGATTGTTCCAAAGATTCTTAAAAAATATTAAAATGGGTACACAATTAATAGCAAAGAGTTAGGTGATGTCTTAGATAGAATGAATTTTATTATATTAAACATATGAATTTCATTAGATAATTTAAGATAGCAAGAATTAAATGGATAGGTCATGTCTTTAGAAGTAAAAATGAAGAGATAAGAAAATGTATTGCAGAGAGAGTTCCGGAAGGTAGAAAAAAAATACATAATGGGAGGACTATTATAAGAAGATATATTGGAAAAATAATATTCAATTCAGTTAATAAAAGTTAACAAATGGGTGTAAATAATACAAATAAAAACTGACTGAAGTAATATTACTGAAATCGAGACCAACTCAGGATTGTAGTGCACCATTCAAGATGAAAATGTGCATATAATTTTGATTGATAATTCTTTTCAATATCAATTCAATATTTTTTTTTTTATTTTATATCCTTTATTTATTTATTTAAGTACCTATACTTAAAATTGAAGATGGTAGAAGGATATGAATTTCGATTTTTATTTATTTCTTTTTTTTTTTTTAGTTTTTTATGTATATTTGTTGTGTGTGACCACAAAATATAATTTAAAGTGAAAAATTATTTTATATATTTATATAAGTAATATTGACACTTGCATTTGCATGTATGTATGTATGTATATTTGTAAATATTATGAATGCTACTACATATATACATACATATGTACTTATATACATAGTTAAGGTACTATACAAATAAATATTTATATATGATGAATTAATGCATGAAATCATGTAATGTTTTTGTGTATACAAACATAACAAGCATACACACATTCATTTAGAGCCACAGGACATATATGTATGTATGTACATAGTACTTGCTGCGTATGTAATGTACTATATATAAATGAAAATTTTCAATTTAAAATTTTCTCATACTGTGAAACTGATATTGAAACTGAATTTAACAACAACACAACAAACTATATAACCACCACACCATAACATTTTATATATTTAGTTTATTCATTTATATATCCAAAATTACACATGCCTACACACAGATACATACGAACATAATGTATATAGGAATATTTGAATTCAAATTATCGTGGATGTTGATTAAC
This sequence comes from Villa cingulata, assembly GCA_951394055.1. Taxonomy (NCBI): domain Eukaryota; kingdom Metazoa; phylum Arthropoda; class Insecta; order Diptera; family Bombyliidae; genus Villa; species Villa cingulata. Next base: position 27,639,357 of record OX596022.1, on the reverse strand, counting down.
GTACAAAAATATATTCATTATACATATTTGTATATATGTATATATATTCATGTATACATACGAATATTATTGAAATGAATTTTTGTACATAATTTACATGTACTTACATAAGTATGTATGTATGTATTTTCAAAATTAAATGCATTTATGATTAAATATCATATTTTCCATGAATATGCGGGGTTGTATTTGGGATTTTTCCTTAATGTATTCAAAACGAAAACTGTAATTATTGAATGTCAACAATGAAACAAGTGTATACATTCATGCATATAATAAGTTATATATACATATATGTACTTATCATGTCAAATAGTATGTTACGCATGTATATATCATATATGCATATCCCTTGTATATATCTCCCTATATAGATTCACATTATGAAAGATAACTTATACGTTAACATGGTTTTGTAGAGGAGCAAATTACCTTTAAATTCTGCTAATACATAATCATGTCAATAGTTCAAATTCGTTTCGGAGGTATTAACGGAAAATGAAGTAAATAATTATTGAAAAATTCGCACAAGGGAGAGTGAGAGGTGTATATTGTGCAAGTTAGTGCAAAATTTCCAAAAAAAAAAAGAAATTCAAAATTTTTTAGTTTTGTAATATTAACGTAGTTTTGTAGATGAAAACAACGGGTGAAAAAGAGTAAAAGAAGAACTTTAGGAATGAAACCATATAAAGTGTATCTAATATTTCTAATATTGAAATTATTCGATTTAGTTTACATGCAAAAATAATGTATGTAATGTACATTTATACTGATATGTACTATACACACACATATGAACTCGTATGTAATTTAAATGATGAATAGGAAATTTTATAATACTAAAAAGTATATTAAAGGTAAACGTACTGGTAAACGTAAGAATATCTATACGAATATATTTTATACATAAATTTAATATAAATGCTCAAATTTACCAGTATGTATATATAATCAACAAATCGTGACATTAAGGTTCATATACGCTAAGCACCTATTTACTGATTTTATATCGATTTCAGTATTAGTATTTAATATACAACATGTATGTATTGTAAAACAATTTCATTTATTATTCGTAATCTATACTATGTTTCGCATACAGAAATTTTATATACTGTTTAATGGTATCGAATAATAGTCAGGTTAGGGGTAAATGTATGCATCTGCTTAAATGCATTATTATTAGTTTAGCGATGCATGGATAAGATGTGTAAAATGTATTGTATGGGGTATTTATAAATAAAATATTCTATTATATACATTCTGCACTCCTTTGATCCTTAATAACTCGATAACGGATAAAGATATCATGGTCTGGTTTTTTTTTTTGTTTGAAAAATTCGTCATAAATTTCGACTTCAGGATTTCTTTTTATCTACATCGGAATTCCAAATTACTTGTTGTATTATATCAAAAGAAATGTAATTTAGTTTTCTATTATTCTTTAGAATACTAAATTTTCCAAAGTAGGGTGTACAAAAAGTTACACATGATTTTGTATTTGAAGGTCTTGCAAAAAACTCAAAATGTTCAACGCCATCTAGCGTCGAAAATAGGGTCGATTGAAAATTTTTTTCATGAAACATTTCAAGGAATTCCGTGGTACCAATTTGTACACGTTAAAACGAACTGAATGGTATATGGATTTGAATGACATGTGGCTCCAATAGGAAGGCGTTACTGGCCACTCAACTGATGCTACAACCACAATACTAGACATTATACACTAGCGATTTGAGGGTGTGGTGATCTGAGAGATTATGCGATTCGACTCCGTTAAAAAATATATTAATATCTCACATATGTACTTCAGCTTGTGTTATTCACTATTAAAATGTTCACATCCTTATTGAAAAACCCTTTATAATCAGAAAATAATGTCAAATTCGCCAATAATTATATGTACGAGTATATGTATATTTTTAAATAATGTTGAATATTAATGTCGTTTTCGTCTTCAAAAAAAAAAAAAATAAAATAAAATGGCAATTTTTTATCATGCCCATACGACAAAAGTAAGAAAAGTAATTGAAAAATAATTTTCAATTCTTCATATTCAAGAAAAAGAACTTAGAATGCTAATAAGTATAGTCTGCTTGGTGACAACAACTACCTACCAACAAAGAATTATTGCGCACCATAACTTTCAAATTTCTAAATTTCTAATTTTGTACATTCAATTTATTTCACCATTTTCATTCATTTTATAAATTAATTTACAATTTAATAATTTATATTTATTTCCACTTTATCGCATATTAATATAATTTTCAGGCAATTTGTGTATCAATTTTTCATTCTACATAATCAAATAATTATCATAATCTATCCTAATTTTCGTATATATAAATAAATTAAATTCCTTTTTACTATTTCACAAAATATCTATTAAATGTATGTCGGCGGAATATAATATTATATTGGAATAAATTTTATTTTTAATACTGAATTTTTTTTTTTTGAATATACCATCATTAAAGATAATCCGGCATATAACATTAAAAATTACGCATCACTAATACTCATATATTTTATAATTACCATTATTTTTCTCTATTCATTTTATGAAAATATATTTTTATGTAAATATTCATATAGATACATTATACATAAATGTACATGTATAAATACAAATATGAATAATAATAGAGGTAATTAAAATTTAAATAAAAGTAAAAACTGATTGAACCATGAAAAATACATTGTACAAACATACATATACTCGTACTCGTATATGTGACATGAATGATTACCACGTTAATTTTATTTACAAAATATGACTGACAAATGAAAAAAAAAGAGGAATACTTAAAAACAAAAAATATCCATTATTTTTGATATTAATATGCATAAATATATAAAATGAAAATACATTAATTGTATGTATGTGCATTGTTATGTATACGTGATTAAAAATTAAAATTTAAAAATCATTTTAATAATTTCTCTAATAATGACCATCATATACACAACCAAAAAAACATAAAATAAATATTCAGAGAATTTATACTTAATTACACATTCAAATAAAACATTATCATGTATGTGCATTAAAATTAAATTTTTTTTAAATGAGATTCTCTGTATAGGTACATATAACATCCGCAGTCACAAAAAGTGTAACACCTTCCTTAAATATTCATAATTTTGAGATGAATCATTTTGATATGTATCATTTTGAGGCGTATCCATTTTCATCGAAACATTTAAACAACAATTCCTGCAATATTATGCTGTTCTGATTCTTTCTTTAACTTTGTCGAAATTTTAAAGCGGTTATCCAAAGTCGACTTTAGACCATATTTTTGTGTACAGTAGCAGTAGACAGACAGTGTACATTTCTATGCCATGTCACAGCCATGTGCATTACAGATACAAAGCATATGCCGTACTAAAAAATATTTTCTGTGGAATAAACAACCAAACAACAAACACTAGCACCTAAAAATTATTCGTCTCATCTGCAACCGCAATACAATCTGTGCAATAATAACATGGAGCACATATAAAATAAATTTTACTTTTTTACTTTATTAAAATTACTTTAAAATATTTATTTTATATCACACAAACTTCATCATGGCTGGCGAAAAAGTTTTTTAAAGTACCAGGCAAGCATAGTTCTCAGATTCATGGCAAGCAATTATTTTCTTGAAAAATTTTTAGTCTCATCATACAACCGTCAACCGCCAGCTATACATTAGCAGATACAAACCGTACCGTACTAAAAAAAATTTTCCGTCTGTGGAAGCAAGAAGCACACTAAACATTCTTCGTCTCTTTTACAACCGTAATCTTTGCTCAATATAGGATTTAACATTAAGATGGAGTACACAAACTTTTTCATGGCTGACGAAAACATTTTTTAAATTACCAGGCAAACATCAATTTCAGATTCATAGCGAGCAAATATTTTCTTGAAAAATTTTTTGTCCCATCATACAACCACTAACCGAAAGCTGTGCATTGCAGATACAAAGCGTACCGTCGTACATAGTACATAAAAAAATTTTTCTTCTGTCTATGGAATAAGCAAAAACCACCGTCCAATTGCAATATTACAAAGTACCAGGCAAGCATAGTTCTCGGTGGTGATAAACGATAAACGATCACCACGGCACGGCATACACATTTTTAAGGCAATGTAAAAACGTCTGATGTTTAACGTCTGACGTCACACAGGACAGGTCATCGGAATATAAACAACACGACAACTAAAAACAATTTATACAAACAACACAACAACAATGCACAATTTTAATTCAAATTTGTTTACAATTTAAAGACTTGTTGTAAGAAAAAAGGTTCGTTGTTATTTCTAATATTTTGTTGATATTTTAAAATATCAATAAAATTAGTTTAATATTAATATACACAAATATCAGCAGTAGGTTTTAAATAAAAAAAATGTTAAAAAACCAAAAAAAAAAAAAACAATTTATTTGTAAATGATGAACAATATGCTATATCGACGTAGTAGACGATGAGAATTGTTTGGATTTGGAACGTTTCGAATACCACGATCGCGTTTTTAACAAGACGAGACGATACGAAAACGTTCTTTTTTTATAACTTATAACTAGCAAGGATATGTAAAAGAATATCTATGTTTCTTTTCGTGCGATTTTTTCGATAACCTTTATACTAGAACATTTACACTATTATTCAGTAATTCACAAGTGTGTATAGTTTCTATAAATTTGTGATTATACTGTACACATTCCACGCATTTGAAAAATATTGCAAGTTATTTATGTATAACTAAAAAATTTCAATTTGGAATAATTTCCCAAAAGAATACTTATCCTTATATTTGATGAAGTGTATTCGTATAAGGTAATTGCATGACTTCAAACAATTCCGAATTATTTTCCTGGATTTTTATTCCTACAGAACATCTCTGTGTTAAGTAAATCTACTTAAAAATGCACACACATTTTTCTTGTAAAGATATACAGGGTGTCCGGTTTCGGGTGGTCATCCGGCACACAGTAGATAGGTCTCGCCGAGACAAACAAAAAATCGTTGTAGAGGGAGGGGGGTAATCTCAACCGTTTAGCCGCTAGAGGGCGATGAAAATTTTTCGCACTCAATCTACGAAACACCCTTTAATAACTACGGTGTACTAGCTAGAAGAATCTGGTGTGAGAAAAATCTGAAGGAAACTCCCCCCTCTCTTCAATGATACCTAATATGCTTCTCTACGTTCTTTGTTTCAAGAGTTATTGTGCTTCAAAGACAGAATTTAGTGATTTTTTGCCATTTTTTTCAGAGATAATACAGGCTGTGGAATTACTAATAAATAAATTCTTAAGGATCATGTTCATATAAATATTATACCAAACCATTATATACATATACTATACATACTCGTCTATATCGCAATAGCATTAATTTTTTAAACCCTTTATTGAACGAATAGAAATACGAAAAAGGAAAATGTAACATTTAAAAATAATATACATATGTATAGAGTATTATAAGAAAATAAAATTTTAAGGAATAAAAAAAAATGAAAAACAGAAAAAAATGAAATAATAAAATACGAAAAAGGAACGTGACTTTTAACAATTTATCATACATTTTTACATCAAAATTGAACGGAGAAAAAGCTCCTTAAAATGAAAATTAATGTTTAAAAAGAATTTCATACATTAAATTATACGAGTATGTAAGTGTGTATATAAGATATTATTCTATGCTATAAGTATAAATATTAAAGATAAAAAAAAAATGAGAAACGATGAATTATATTATACCCTTGTTATATAATAAAATGTTTCTTAACACTCGTTTTATCAGCATATTAAATTGCATAATTTACACTTATAGACATATCAAACATGACAGTGATGAATTGCTTGTATAAGAAAATGTTAATATAAAAGGATATTCATCAAAAATATAAAATGAAAAATATATTTGAGTTAAATATTACATATGAACTGTAGTTCTTGAAGAAAAATTTCATCAATTTTACTAAATAAATACATAAGTACGAGTATATCATAGATTTTTTTCTTTATATAATTATTACTAAAAAGAAAGCTCACAGACAGTATTTATGTCGAACAAATAAAGGAGACTAAAGAAGAATTAAAATGGAATAGGTGATATTCCTTTCTATAATTTTAATAGATGGCATAATAGGCCTTATTATGCATCATCGCATCTAAGTATATTGGGTAGACATGTCCTCTTGTCATCGGGACAGGTGTATCATCGCATCTATATTGGATAAATTTCCACAACAGAGCTATTAAGTTTTGTCATAAGCCCACAAGTGAAATCATGTAAATTGATTCGAAAGCTCGTTTTCGAGTAAGATTAAACTCGAATTGAATTTTCGAGTACTCGTATTTGGCGCGTCACTTTTTTCAACATATTGGTTTAAAATAAAACAGTTCAATGTATATGTAAATAATGTCACCCGACAACTGGTTAACTTTAGTATTCCAAATTCCAACTTTGGCATGACATTGATACAAATGTTGTTGAACTCGCCATATCTCACAAACTCAAATTTAATAACATACATATGTATTTAGGTTAGGTTACTTTCGTTAATGTGTTGGAAAAAATCACACTTTAAAAACATTGATTTACAATAACCATCAATATGTTCGAAGAAATCACACGCCCATTTTTAGTTTAAAACAAGTTACTTCCAAGTTATGATAATTACCCATTTTAAAGTGGCTTTTCCATGATAGTAGTAGAATACTACCCATGGTACTACTACTCTACCTATACTGCCCTTATAGAGCATCTTCTAACATGCTACTATTTATACCTATACTACTTATGTACTTCTTGCACCTACAGTTTATTGTAGATTACAAACCACAGAGATGTTGATAGGGAAACAAACTCATCAAAATTATCAAGACCAAAAATTATTTATTTTTTAGAGTAATCTAAAAATACCTACTTGATTTCAATGGAAATTCGATCTTTTCTAAATTCTATTTTATTTTAAAATCGAGAAATATGTAATTCATTATTCATAATCAAACATAAACAGTTATGTATGTATAAGTAAACATTTGCTGCATTTTCCTCAGTATATTTTGGAGGATCCTAAAATTTTTTTATTTCTTTTTTTTTCTTTTGTGTCTTAAATGCACATTGTTTGTGCTTATAGTACACAAATCTATCTCGAATCTCTATATTATGTTTATGACTTTAAAGCCAAAACAAAAATATCTTTATTTCAATCAATTTTCTAGATTCCATTATACCAATGTTCCATATTTTATCGTTATTTACAAAAAAAAAAAAAAAAAAAATAAAAAAAAAACAAGATTGTATTATTTAATGCGAATTATAAGTGTACATAGACCAAAAATTCCGACATTAATTCAAAAATATTTTCAACAAAATGAAACATGTACAAACAGAACAATACTCGTATATGTACTTTCATATACGAGTACGTACATTATATAACGAAGTACATATATAGAATGGATCGATACATTTTCATGTATATTCATATATAATGTACATATACATTTACGTACATATATACATATATGTTTAGCTATATACATATGAATATCCTTTTGTACTTAAAAAAAATTATTTTACGTTTGCACTATGAAAATTTTTCCAAGAAAAAAGGAAAATGCTATGAATAGTATTATAGTACTACATTACACACAATAGTAGGATATAGGAATAAAACTTAACCAGGATCGTAAACAAAAGTAAAATTTTCTATTCTTTTTCGCTCTGATTATTTTTCAAAATCATACTTCATTTTATACTCGAACTCGTACATTATGTAGCAGTGATAGTATGAATAGTTCATAGTACACTGTGCATTTTGTTTTCGCCTTAAATCATATTTTTTTAGAAAGAAGTGAAAAAATACATTGCCAACTAGACAATAAATATGTACATATTTTGTATCGTCTTGACTAGATGAATGAAAAAAATATTCTTGAAAAAGAAAATATCAGGAACTGCAGAAATAAGTACCAAAAATACACAAATAAATCTTGCACTTCTTCAAATGAATTTTAAATCAGTTTTGTACGGTTACCGCACGTACGGATGTAAATCGATTTATGTATGTATAAGGCCTCTGCACAAAATATACAATCATCGTGTACACATTAAAGTGTTTTCTTTTCATCAAATGTGAGAAAATCTGTTCATAGCTTGTATATATGTAACTGCAAACCGCATTGCAGTGTTATCACATTTAAAGCACATCAACCTAATTACCCTTTAGTATATGTATGTATATTAATGGCCATAATATTTAAGAAATCTTTTAAATAAATCCAACGAAACCTCTTGTTAAATTATATGAATTAAAACAATTTTTTGTTCTTTCAGATTCATTATGAAAGATATTTTCAAAGTTGGAAGCTCTACTTCATCAATTTAAGATAAAATTAAAAAGCTTAACACTAGTTAGAAAAAAAACAATCATAATGCCTCAATTACAACCCAATGTGAATTTCGTGCCAGAATAGACAGGACGGTATTCACAATTCAGATTAGATTAGATATCAAAACTTTCAATATAATTTTTCCATCGCCGGCGTCAGATTAGAAATAGACCTAAACCTAATCTCACTCTGACTCTGGTGAAATCTGCGCTGGTCGGAAAAAAGATAGCACTATAGAATTTTTTGTGTGAAAGTGAAGGAGGTATGAAAAATATCCTCTGGCACGAAATCCACACTAAATATGGCTAAATATTAAGCTTAAATTAATGTACATGAGCATCAAACAAACGTTTGCGAGCTCTTTTAAGATTACCTCAAGGCCGTTATGGAGTCATGGAGTTGCCAGTTTTCACAGTTTGTAAAATTGTTTATCCATTTCAGTTGCTTTATAATGTTGAATATCACTTCACGAATATAATGTACGTGCTACGATATCCCATAGATTTATACATAAGTATTTCTATAGTTTCACTTGAATTAGTTCTCGTAAAAATTTCTTCCTTTTTCATGGCATCGCAAATAAATAACTCACATATTAAACTAAAAAGGATTTTATTATATATATTATATTATGTATATTTATTTTGCAGTTTTATTTTCGTTTTTTTTTCGTTTGTATTTATGGTAAATTACTTAATTTACGAGAAGATTTTGTGGCTTAATAACTTTTTACGATTACATATTACCAAAAAATACAGATCGTAAAATATACATATTCATATATATAGTATGTACATATGTACTTAACATTGTGAAGTGTATTTAGTAGCGGCTAGTAGTGTGTACATACATATGTATATAGTATATAGCAGCAGTAGATTTATTTAGAAAATTTTGTGTTAGGGGTTTTTTTGGTATTTTTTTTTTGTGAGTTTTTTCTATACATACTTTTTGAAAAAGATATGAATAACCAAAATGAAATTACTTGTTAAGGATATAAATCTGTGTTTACGATGAGTATTGCTTAACATAATAATTGAAAGTGTTTATTATCGTACATTATACTTATATACATACATTCATTAAATGGATCATTTCGAAATCAGTGATTTAAATTTCGATTATTAATAAAAATTACAAAGAATAAAGTCCAATTACTGGATTTCATTTTATGTTTTGTTATTTTGTAGATTTTTGTTTTATATTCCTTTTTTTTTATTTTGATCCTTTTTTATTTTACTAGTTGAAAATAAAATTTATCATTTCTGTAAATTATAGGTTTGAATTACAATATCTCCACTAGAGAAAGTTTGAATACATTTCTTACATTTTCAGTAGCACTACAGCTCTAGGCGAGCTCAGGCTTTGACTAGAGTGATTTCTAGACTTTGCTATTGCTATTGCTGTCATGTGTGCACCTATAGTGTAAGGTAGATTACGAACCACTGAGTTGCTGGTATAGAAGCAAGCTCATCAGCATTTATAAACATTTTTACCCAGCAAACTGGTATAGCTTGTTTAAAATTCCCAGCGAATAGAATATATGCGCAGTGAGAGTATGGCGTCATGCTTTGAGCGAGGTTATAATTGTAGTGGTAGTGGTTACACTTTTTCAGGTTTATATGGGAGAAAAACACAAATACATATAATCATTTTATGTACATATTTAATTTCAAGAGAAACATGCGCAGATTATTCGCTGGGAATTTTAAACAAGCTATACCCTGGTACTCACTCATTCAATGTTAAGCAAACTTTCGGAGTAATGAACATTTGCGGGGTGGACATAAGAATCGAACCTGCACCACTGCAATTTGATATCAGAATAGCCAGTTGATCTACCTCTAAAGGATACAATGTAACTAAATTTTTTTTTCTAAAAAAAAGTCATATGAATTGTTACACGAAAAATATTTACGTCACTCTAAACAACCACAACATGTATAACATAAAGTATGTATGTATGTATGTACATACAATTTTTCAAAAAACGTTGTTTAAAAAAGTAAAAGTAAATTATTTTGTACAAACTGTAAAAACATGCGTTTAAAAAAAAATTGTTCTTGTCTTTCCTTTTTTATCTGTTCACAATTTAAAACTTTCTGCTACTATGTACTTCTGATCTTCTGAACAATTCAAATTAATTGCAAGAGTTCGAGGAAGATTTTTACAAAAAATAAAAAAAAATCCATTTCAATTCAAGTGAAAAATTTGTAAAATCCGGATGAATGGTGGAAAATTGATTACAAAAAAAAAAGAAGAGAGAACAAATTAAATTCGAAACTATTTATAATTGGATGAAAAGTTTTTTTATTCTTCTTACTTGATTCGTTATTTCCTATTTTTTTTTTTTTATTGAAGGAAAAAATCTTTTTTAATTTCAAACTCTCGAAAATTTATGAGTTCATTAAGTATATATAGTGTTTGTTGTATTCTATATTATGAGAAAAAAACGAAGAAAAATAAATTTCAAATTTCAATTAAAATTTTTTTGATGATAGTCTGACTTAAAAATATGAATTTATTTTATCGTTTTCCTTTTTCCGGTTTTTAATATAGTTTTTCTTAATTTCTTATTTTCTTTTCTCATTAAACAAATTACGTTAGATAATTCTTGTTGTTTAATAAAATGTCCTCATTTTTTCATTTTATAAGTTTTATATTTTCTTTTACAACATTTATATTCACAATAATTATAAAGGATATTACGAGAAAAAATTTTCATGTTGTTAAACGTTTTTATGATGATTTCGAAATTCAAAAAATTGAAAATTTTTTTTTAAACGATTTTCCCACACCATTGTCAATTTCGATTTCTGTTGTCATTTTCGTGTATTCATTTCATCCTGTTTTCATTTACCGTAAACAAATCTTGTTATTCACATTGTCCATCGTGCGCATAGATGTTATTTCCATTTTATATTTTTCCTGTTTTATATATTTTTTACATTGTGTATGTGTGTGTATGTGTGAAGACAAAAACAAAATAGGAAATAAATCATTTTTTGTTATACTTATATATATGTATGTATATATGTACATGTACATACATATATAGGTCTGTGTAAATTCACACGAAAATTGTTTACATGATTTTTTCATTTTTACAGCAGCACAAATTTTTTTTAAAATTGAATAGAAATTGAAACAAAACAGAACGAATAAACCAAATAAAACAATGGAAAATATCCTGGATATAAAATTAAACCCCATGAGGTAGATTTAGAATATTTTCTTTAATGTAATTTTTTGGAAAACTAATTCAAATTGTAATCCTGAAATATGTATGTATGAATATAGGCACTATATGGGTATACTAATGTTGTACCATAGACTAGAGTCTATCATAGTCTATGGTTGTACGTTATTGTTCTTTACATTAATAAAAGAAATGAAATACATAAAAAAAATGTTTTATTCTGTTTATTAGAAAAGGAAAAATAAATTAAAAACGAAAACTGTATACAACAAAATATCCATTCATTCAAAGTCCATTCTTGTACATCATCATAAATCCTGTATACCTTTTCAATTTATAGTTGAGTTGAGTTGTAATAAATCTGCCTCAGGCTCTTTTATTTCTTTCTATTAAATACCTTTATATACTGTATACAGTGTACAACAATACACAGTTAGTAGCCATCATTTATTTTATGAGTAACTTTGTCGATTTTTTGTGCTGCAAAAAAAATGAAAAACAGAAAACATTAATTGAAAAAATATACCACAGAAATAATAATGAAAAGGTGTTTAACAAGCAAAAATTAAAGGCTTTCTATAATATGATGCAAGATGAAAGTATTATTGAGAACTGTAAAACATAAAAAAAAATATAAAAAGTAAAAAAGTTTAAAATTGTAACAATGTAAGATTTCTTTTCTACAAAAATCATCAAACTGTTTACAGAAAATTTTAATTGGCTAGCAATAATTCAAGGATAATTTATTGTCCTTTTTTGATTTTTTTTTATTTATTGCTTTTTTTTAATCTAAAGTTTCTTGAAACAGAAAATCCGAATATTGTTAAAAAAAGTTTTAAAGCAAAATTGAAGTATAATTTGTATTATGAAAAGAAAAGGACTTAAAAGAAATGTAATCAGATTGACGGATACAAAGAAAAATTTTAACCTAAAGAAAATGAACTTTTTAAATAATTTTTATTTTTTGCTTTTAGTTTTCCTAGATGAAGTGAAATTTTTCAATTGTAAATTTGAGTCTTTTGTTAGTTGTGTTAAGAAATTAATGACCATTTGTTGTTAGTTAGCGACTGACTCTTTATTTTTTCATTTACTTAAAGAGAGTAACTTTATATAATTTTTTAAGTACTTTTTTACTTATTTTTTATAACCTGCCTAATAGCAGATGCAGAAAAAAGTTTAGTGTGATAGCCATCGCACAATTCCTGCGACAACTACAGCGTATAAAGTAATTACGCTGAACTTTACGCTGTCGCTGTCGCCCAAATATAGATTCTATTCTATTTTTCAGCGACAACGAGCCATTCACCACCTGGATTTTGCATAATATAATAGTAATCCATTCGCAAGAAGCAAAAATGTAAAATTCATATATATTTTACGCTGTAGTTGCGCCCGAATTGTATACGAATGTTCGGTGTTTCGCTGTAGTTGTCGCCGGAATTGTGCGATTGCTGTAAGTCTTGTATATGAATTCCTAAAATAAAAAAACATTTCCTTCATTTACAAAAAATTCTAATGACAAAACTATACCGTCATATTATTAACAATTTTCATCCGTCATTCGTGAAAATTTATAAATGAATTTACTTTGTGTAGTCATGTAAGTATTTGAAATATTTGTATATTTATTTATCAACGAATAGATAACAATGTACAACGATACAATGTTCCAGTACATGTGTTTACAAACGTGAAAAGTTAAAAATTATAAAACTTACATACATACGTACTACGTACATATATAATGTACTCGTTCTTCTCGTATTTATAGGAAGGTTACATCTAGTTTATTACGAGCTTTGGAAATTACAAGTACCTATACTTGTAGTGATACGGTTATGCAACACAAATCGCATTTAACATCAGAATCTGAGCAAAATTTCATTTTAGATAATATTCTGATTTTGTATGCAAACAAATGAAAATATTTATCTTTACTTTATATATCCTTTTGTGAATAATAACGACTAAACGTATACATACAATCAAAAACCATAGAATATATATATTCTATGGTTTTTGATACAATTTACCGACATGAGATTTTATAATGATTAAAATAAACACAGAAACCATCTAAAATTCTTGGATTTGATGTAATGTAATATTGAAAATTTACAGACAAAATTTTACAGTTTACAGTAAACAATAATAATTGTTAAAGGCCACGATGCATACTGTGTAATACAAGAGGAACAAAATATAATTCATTTTATCATTAGCAACACGACATGTATGTAAAGCATGTAATTACATATTTATATATACATTTATTTATCGCAAATAGTATAGATAATGCAATTAATTAATGTTCAGAATGAATAATAAAACATAAACAAAAGAATGATGATGATTTAAAAAAGTTTTTAAAACAGACTTAAAAACAATTAGGGTGGAGTATTCATAAAGCAGTAGTAAGTCGGTATTATTTTTACTACAACTTTAATCATTGTTCGTATTTCTGTATTCATGAAGTGGTAGTAAATTCTGTACACAAACCAATATCGAAAATTTTCGATGTGTCAAACGAATTTGCCATTTGTCAATTGTATCTATAAATTAAAATAAACATGTGTAAACCAAAAATAATTAACCTATTTCTGCTGTGTGTATTCAGATTCGAAATAATTTTATTGACGTTTCGGTGATTAACTTTGCTACTACTATTCACTGGTAGGGTAGCAACTTCACTAATCTAAGATTAAACTACTACTATGAATACATTTACTACAGTAATAATCTACTACCGTTCTATGAATACCATCCTAGAGTATAAAACACAAATTCGTACTCTATACTTCACACCACCATGCATTTACACAGTCGGATCTCGATAATTTGAAATCCAGGGGATCAGAGAAAGAGTTCAAATCGCCTAGAGTTCAAATAACCAAGAGGGAGAGAGAAAAAAATCTGGATCTTGAGAAATGACGGTTTTCGTAAAACACGCCATTTTAAACCAAAAAATTTTAAGGATAGTTTGCGTCCTTAAGATGAATTTGCGCAATAGGGACATATACCACGTTAAAGAGGACATTCCAAAGTATCATTATAGCAAGGTCTCGTTTCTTAAATCTGGCGGCACCAATTCGGAAGTTCAGCGTACGCCGTACCTAGCTATATGAAATTTTTCACGCAAATATTATTGCATGTTATATGTAGATAAAAAAAATTTTTCATCCTTCAATGAAAGTATGTACTGGGGTGAAAATATGATTACAAATAATGTTTGTACAAAAATGTATTTATTACCACAAAAGGAGAGAAAAAAATTGCTTTTCATTGAATTATACACAAATACATATAACTACATTATATATGTATGTACAAATTCCTCATAATTATAATGACGTATATAATATATGGTATGGTAGTATGATAGACATTGTACATAAAGCAGCATACAGACTTTCAACTTGGTTGTCAACCAGGTTGTCAACATAGCATATTGTCAACGTGTTGAAGAGTCTGTAAATAGGTTGTTGGTTAAAATTTCAGGATGATCAACGATTGAAGAAAAATCAAAATGTTTTGATTTTTGCTTGTTTGACAACCAAGTTGTGCGTCTGTACCTGTATTGACAACTTGTTGAAAAACATTATTGAAAAACCAATTTGAAAGTTTGTATGCTGCTTAATGTACATATATACATTTGTATATAAAAAATATAAAATACTCTGTAATAAAAAATTTTAATGACTGAATATCGTGATAGAATTTAATTTTCGAAATTATGATTTTCATTTTATATACGTTCATATAATTGTGTTGATTTATAACTCAAAAACAACAACAGAAAGTATAATGCATATAATTGAAACAGAAATTAATACACAACACACAACACAACATACATAAATGTAGGTATGTATACACAAATCCTTACAGAGGTTTTTATTTTTTATTTTTCCAACATTTGTTTAGTATTGAATTTGATTTTTTTTTTTTTCAATCAAACATTCAATTAAAATTTTCTACATATCTATCCTTAACTACTGATTAACATGTGCATATTTATGTATGTACATATACTGCATTGCAGCATAGAAATTGAAAAAAAAAATTGCTGGTTTTTAAATTAGAACTTATCCTCTATCTTTTATGTGTGAATGTACTATGTAGTTCAATCAGTGTAAAAATAAAATAACGAGGCACTAGACATTTATTATAACAACTGGCACGTAAGAAAATGTTTACGTATACGAGTACGAATGAAAATGTATAGAAAAAAATTGTGTAGTAAATATACGAATAAAGTATGTAGATATATACAACAGTTTTTATTTTTTCTGCTTCATGTACATTCACTCTATACACATGATATCCTTGCATATTTTACTACTCGTGTATTATACGTGCTTGTGTATTTTCATACTCATGAAGTATTTTTATATAAAAATACTTGGATGCATACTACATACATCAAATTTGTAACACCTGTTGATCACTTTTCTATTATCCTTTTTATATCTTGTATGTGTATATGTTATATATGATTCGCATATATATAAATGCGAAGGTACATAACTACTGTATATGTATCCACATCTACATTTTGATTAGATTAAATAATGATAAACATGTATACATACAGTATTTGTAGATTGGAACGTAATAATAGGCACGTATGTACATGCATATACGAGTATAGTCATACTTTTGTTTGTAACTGTATGTAAATCTGTAAATTAATTATTCATTTATGAAATTTTTACCACTATATGTATGTATATGTATTACATCCAGTAAGTAACAAAATTGAAAGGATACTCATATTAAAAACACAGGGCTGGAGTTCCGATAAGGTGTTCCCTCTGATCCTCTTGAAATTTTGACCACAGATAGTCCTTGTGACGCAAAGCACAGCACTCTGATATTTTTTGTCGGAAAGCCCTCTATCGGTCACAATTCGCATTTAAAAATTTTTGTCAAAATTCTTATTTTAGCAATATCTCTATAACGGTACATGATACAGGTATGTATTACAACTCAAAAGATGCGTCTTGATATGCTCTATATTCTAAAAAAAAGAATTTTTCAAAAACTCTTAGTACAGTAGAAGGAAAATAAATGACATTTTGTGATTTTTGGTTATTTTGACATTTTTGACAATTTCTCAGAAAGGAGTAGCGATAATTGGTTCAAATTTTTTTCAAATTAAAAAGGACATCATGATCAAGTTTTTTCATTTATTACTTTGATCCTGATGTATATATGGCAAATATCCTAGAGAGAAATAATTTTAATAGTGCTAAATTTTGCAATAAGTTACAGTATTTTATTAAAAGATGTATGTGTGTGTGCATTTGAAGAAGGCAAATCTGTTAGTGTGTGTATGTAAGTGCATGTTTGTGTGTGCATTTGTAGAAGGCAAATCTGATAGTGTGTGTATGAAAGTGCATGTATTTGTGCGCATTTGTAGAAGGAAAATCTGAGATTAATAAATTAAAATTAATAATAAATGAAGATAATTGGCAGAGAAGGTTGAAGCAAAAGACAAGATCTGAAAGCCCCAAAAGCCAACAGTTCAAGTCCCAAGCATAAACTAACAAAGTCAATAAAAATCTTAAACAAGAATCTTACTTAAAAACAATTAATAATAAATTAATTAATCTTCAAAATAAATTTATTATATTATCATTATTATTATTGTGCGTGCGTGCGGCCGTGTCTGTGATCAAAATTTCAAGAGGATCAGAGGGAACAGCTTTTCGGAACTCCAGCCAAAAAATAATTGTTTCAACATTAAATATAGAAAAATGGCACTGATCACGAAAGAGATAAAATCGCCTTTCAAGTTTTTTGTATAACACAATTGGTGATAAAATACGGTTTAAACAGCGATTTCAGGTGATCAGATTGATTGGTATCGTCTGGTTGTAATATGCTGATATTAGCGTTAGCGTACGGTAATTAATGGAAATTTGAAAATTTTTTTAAAATAAAATAACTAAATTTAAGCACAGGCAACAAATTTAGTGTACATATATAGTTTAGAATAATTACTTCGAATTCAAATTTAAATAAACTTTTTGACATTAATGACAGCTTGGAATACATCAACACCATTGACGATTTTATTGCCATTCGTGACCAGGGACAATGTATCTTTTTATTTACTTTTACCATTTAACTTGCCTTAAAATCTAAATTTGGACACAATAATTAAGAGGTCTTCTGTGTTCAATATTTTAAAAGACTAAAAATTTACAACAATAATATTTTTGGTGTGTCTTGCTCTTAAGACGCACATATTTTTACTTTTTACTAATTTTTTTTAGCAATTTTGTGTCGAGTCTTCGTCATAGTTTTTCAAGTTATAAATTTTTTATTTTCTTCTTCTTCCATGGCTTTACAGCCGGGTGAAGGGCCCGAGCCTGCCTTAAAAGATCTCTTCATCTTTCTCTGTCTTCCGCAACTTCTTTCTATCCATACTATCTATTCCGATTCCGAGTCATTTTTATAGTTTCTCTCACGCTATCCCACCATCTTAGACGGGGTCTAAATTTTTTATATTGTTTATATTTTTCAAAATATTTTTCAAACTTCTGTTCCATTTTTCATTAGCCTGGTCAGGACTGGTCATAGCCAATGAATCCAACAGTTTAACATAACTATCTTAAAAAAATTTTACAGATTTTTTTAGGTTTGTACTTACAATCATTGCCATTTGTATATAACATAACGTGTATTACATTAACGTAGATCAGATGATAACAATATAATTATTTGTACTATTCATGTGTGTACTCAAATGTTTTAGAGTTTACAGAATACCGAATGTATATCCATGATAATACCCTATTGTTCTTTTTAGAAATTTGTTTCATTATCATTATTATCATCACAAATATTTACATACATGATACATGATACCTTAAAATTAATTAATTTTCTGATGCTTTTATATTCAAAATCTTATTTTGTCATTCATCCCTATTATTTTTATCAATTATTATAATATCTTTTAATATATTTAATTACTATATCTTTTTATGTATATGTAATGTACTTTTTTTTACATAAAAACAAGACACAATGTTTAGAATATATGTATCTCGGCTTTGTGTTTTATTTTTCTTATTTTTTTAACGATTAAACATTTCCATTACAACCTTCAAAATGCGCAAACATCACGTAAGGATTTGATTGTTAATTTTTCATTCATTCTTAATATTCTAAAAGTAAAACAAATACCAACAGCAAAATAATATTGTGATAAGACAAAAAAAAATAAAAAATTTTATTTTATAAAAATGCATGGTATAGTACACAATCAGTATAATATCCTTCAATAACTTTACGAACAATAACTTACGAAAAAATGATAAAACAAATTGTTCCACAGGAAATTTATTCAGAGAAATAAAGTAAATTACATTTAAACACACCATCGTGTGTCATGATTTTCGTCATTTAATCATTAATCATGTTCTCATTTATTTGTACATTAAACAAACACCTGGATTGTGTACATTAGTACATTTATAATTAACTGATGTGATGTGTACGAATTCGTATAACATAGTACATACCTCCACTCTTACATATCTACAGCTCGAATTCTGGTAAAAAAAAATGAATAAAAAAATAATATATAAAATAAAAAAACGAAACGACTTAAGAAAAACAAAAAGAAATAAACATCGTAAAATTAATTAAAATTCACGAGACGATACAAGTCCTTTATCACATATTATAGAATACTAGAAAACATATACATATATACATATAACAGGATATTTACTCAGGATTATTTTTATTTTCATCATAAAAATAATGTCATATACACTCGTACGCTCATACAACGGTAACGGTGATGGCAAGTCCATTTTGTCATTATTACGATTTAATTACATTGAAAATTTTTAAAAAGAAAACTAAACACGGAAGTATAAAGAAGTAGAAAGCCAGATGTCGAACAAATTTGAAAATTTGTCCTTTATTAAAATACAAGTATTGTACGTGGACTTACTTCAGACC
The DNA here is from genome assembly GCA_951394055.1 of Villa cingulata. Classification (NCBI taxonomy): domain Eukaryota; kingdom Metazoa; phylum Arthropoda; class Insecta; order Diptera; family Bombyliidae; genus Villa; species Villa cingulata. The sequence continues at coordinate 27,619,773 of OX596022.1, read as the reverse complement.
TTCAGAGCAAAATCAAAAAAAAAAAATGGTGAACAAAATTTAGCGAGTAAAATTAAATTAAGTCATAAAAATCCTTATGCAATCCTTAGTATATGTACATCATAAAAGAAAATTGGTTTTAAATTTCTTACTGTCATTTTCTGTATCCTTGTGTATATGTTGAATAAAATTCGTAGAATTTAAATTATAAATTCTGAACAAACATACGACATTCTCCTATAATACTCCTCTAGTGGTTAGTAAAACATAAAAAAACTATAGTCTCCAAAAAGTTAATTTTATGACAAATCTTAAATTTTCTCACTGGCAATCGTATACATTTGTAATTACTTAAAAATACCGTTACTACTCGTAGACATACATGTGTAAGAATTTATATACGGATAAAGATAAAGCCTCGATAAAAAAAAATGCATAATGGATATAAGAGTTTCTATATAGTACTCGGTTTCTTATAACATTGTTCCATCGTTCTTTAGTCCTTGATACATATGTATGTATATTAAAATATTATGGTTTTCGGCATTTGCATCGTTATTATTGTGAATATAAAAATGAAAAACTTTATAATTTTACTTTTATCCTTTTTCATTTTTGAATCGTTTTCTCTTGTAAATGATTTTCAGAATATCATATTAAATTGAAGTTAGACGTTCGGTTTTATAGTGATATAATAATATGATTGCACTTTACAGGCGATGTAAGTATATAAGAAGTACAAGCAGTATATTGTTGTACATTCTGATACAAATAATACTTACATGTAGAAGTACAAGTACTGTATACAAAGTACACTAACATATGTATAAATTTTCTTTCATAGATATTTACAATAATAATCAGGAATAAAAACCTGAATTTGTTTATTTTTAAAAATAAATATAAAGTTTCTAAGGGAATACAAAAAACTTTTCTCAATTGCAAAATTGCAAAAATTTTACATTTTTTGTTTTCATAATGAAAACTGCAACAATAATGAAATAGTAAGAATAAATTTATATAAAGAAAATAAAAATATTATAATAATAAAAATTTTCTTTTACATATTTTCTTTACGTTTTAAATATTTTTATCGTTTTAAAAGGATATATTGTATAAAAATATGATATGATGTAAGAAAACATTTTTTCTTTTTTTTTTTAAAAAAAAATTATTTTATCCATTATCAATTTATATTATCCTTTAACACATTTAATTCAGAAAAAAAAGGATAATTAATACGTTTATAAGCATTATGTACTCATGTACTGGGTTGTTCAATAAGTTTTGTTGAACAAAATTTTATGGTTCAAAATATACATATTTTAATATTCAATATAATTCGCTTGAACTTCAATAAACTTGTTCCAGCAATCTTCTAATTTATGGACTCCATCCCTGAAGTGAGAATCCGAGAGGCGGTTAAAATACTCTTCTGTGGCATGCTATTACCTCTTCATTCGATGAAAATCGTTTTCCACTCAAGAATTGTTTAAGAGATACCATCAGAAGTCAAAGGGAGCTAAATCTGGCGAATAGGGTGGATGTTGTAATAATTTTTTTGTATTTTAGATACTAACACCTTCTTGGTCGATTTCTGGACCCTGACTTGCTTCGGAGCCGATGTACGGAGTTCATACCACTCTTAGCCTCTTGATGTAACTTTGAATAGCTGTAAATATACAAATGTGTTGACAGATCTACATGTAATTTTATACGTGTTCATAAAAATGTAGTATAATAAGTTTACAAAAATAAAACGTCGAATCTTAAAGTTCATATTGTCATCGAACAACAAAACTTATTGAACAATCTATTGCAAACATTTAATTGTATTATTATAAAAACTATAAAATACTGGACGAGCCTTATACGAGTGTAGTTTTCACTGAGCTGAAGTGATTTTGAAATTTTATTGCTGTCATTGTATTTACACCTCACTTTCAAGTTAATTTACAAATTTAATTACATTTGTAAGTTTTTATAATCAAATCGAATCAGTATTCGATATTGGCCTCATACCTTCAGTAATAGTATACTTAATTAAGATCTTTTGAAATTTGAATTTTTATAGTCCAATACTCTATACCCATCTAACCTACGGAATCCCCTCTTAAGAAATTGATTTCTTCCTTATTTTCCAACACTCACCCTCGCAATAAGCGGCAGTTACTTCATTTTATAACAATTTTTATAAGGATAGAGATTGGGATGGGGACAGAGATACTTTGTATCTCCTGCAGAGACAAATAGTCAAAGTTATTCTTAGCTAAGGCAATATGTTTCAATTCAATTTTGAATAATTATCGTCCAATATAACAGAAGTAACGAAAAATGAAATAGACTTCGTTTCAATAAACATTTTTTTTTATTATCTTCTTACCTAAGTATATTATATACTTCAACTCATACATTTTCATTCCTTACTTACGCACCACCACCTATAGTTTCCAGTTTTTGTTTAATAAATTTTCTTTAAGGATTAAAAACTCGTTAATTAAATGTCAAATTCTTTGTATTAAATTTTTGTTTGTTTGTATGTTAATTTTATTTATTCTTTTTGTTTCTTTTTGTAATGCAGGTTTATTTGTAATCTATGTCCTATGGTAATGTCCATTAATCAACATTAGATAACAATATAATTTTTTTTTTGTTGGTTTTTTTGTTAGACATAAATTTTTCTTCTTATCTAAGTAAATTATAATTAATTTCGCAATTCTTTGTTTTCTATATTCTACATTTTTTTTTCTATTAATTGGAAAACTTTCAATGAGTTTTATTTTTATTGTTTATAATATTTTATATCCTCATTTATTCAGCATGCAGATATTCAAAAATGAAGACATCTCTATTACAATCTAATAAAGGATATTATATGTACTTATTAATATTCTATTCTATATACAACTCTGTAATATACACTACGAAGATGAAGCTGCGCAATGAGAAGAGAACACAGACAAGAATCAGATAATTTGATTGAATGAATTCTTAAAATTTATTCTCTTCTTTTCTATATTTTAGAGAATAAAATAGAATGAGAATTGAGCATTGAAGAATAATGGAGAACATTGTAATAATTGAGAATGGATTTCTCTTAGAGTAAAGTATACAAAAATACAAAAAGAAATTACTATGTACTGTAAAACATTTTCGCGATTTATGGAATTTTTTATTCAAACATACGTATGTAACGAAAGAAAATATTTGCTAAACATTGCCAAAAGTTTATAAATTCATAGACCTTAGAAGATAATACAACAAATTTAATTGTTCTTTTGACTCTAAAAAATTTCATTATTTCATTATTCAGGCTATGCATACGGCTAAAAGCTAATAAACTCTGATACGCGGAAATAAATTTTCTCTATTCCGTGACCCATATAATAAAATAATCAAAATCTGTTAAACATTAAATTCTTATAGGTTTTTTTTATATCAAAAATTCATACAATAATTGACCTAATTTCTGTACTATGAAAAAATTTCCAATGTTTTGCAATTATCGTAGAGAATTTTTCCAAATAAATAATTCATTAAATAAAAAAATATATATATAAAATTTATGACGATTAATCTTAAGCGAAATCCTACACTATACACATTTTTATTTTACAGTTTCTACACAGCTTTACATTATCTTCATACACACAAATATTCTTAAGATTAGGATTCGAGATATCTGCTATCTTGTGCACCAATTATCTCCGAAGTTACTTAACCGATTTCAATGAAATTTGAAACATAGATACTTTGATAGGAATTGTGGTGCTTAAAGGAGCGTTTTTTTTTTTTAAAAAATATTTTTTTTTGCTTTTTACAGGGTGTCAAAGTTGTCAAAGTTGCGATTTTTTGGTTTCCAAATGCAACTCGTACAGCAAACACTGATTGACCAATTTCTTTGAAGTTTTGAATATAAGTAGCCTGAAGGATATTGTGGTGCTTGAATATATCATATTTTTGATTTTAGGTCCTGAAATTTAGTTATAGTTCTTAAAAAAGGAGAGGGTTTTTTTGAAAAATCATTCAACTTTGACTTCTATTTTCATACATTAAATCTTCATATATCTAAAGGATTTTGGTATCAAAATAAAATTTGGACTTTTCTGAAGTTTTTACAAAAAAAAAAAGTATAAAATTCTTTGTTATACTTCCACAAAATAAAATTATGTTTTTTTCATCAAAATATTCAAAAATCCATTTTTATAGCACCTAAAAAGTATGCAAAGTCATTTTTTAAAATTTTTGTATGTAAAATCGTTGTTGTTGTTTTCGAAATTTTTCAAAGTCGAAACCTACTTTTAAATTTAAATTATTTACATTCTATATGTAATTGGCTATACTGCCAACTTTTATTGAACTATTTTAATTTGAATTTTCAATTTAGGAATAAATTACCTCGTTTCATTGAAACATCATTATCATCATCATACATTCATCTTACAATTTGTTTGCGACTTCTAATTCAGGTCATTCGAAAATATAGCATGAATTGCAGATCAATTTTCTCATTCGTTATTTTATTTATTTATTGATTTTGTTTTTTTTTCTTTTTTTTTTTGTATCAATTACTTCTGAAAATATTCACGAAAAACCAGATAAATATGTATATAAATACAAATAAAATGTTTTACGACTAGAAAAACTGTATGGAAAAAGAAAAGAAAATTAAAATTTAGATATATGTACATATGTATCTGGGATGAGGTGAGACAATTATTGATGATGAGACCTGATTAATGAACAATTAAATTAAATATTATCATTTGCAAATATAAATAATAAAATGACTGAGACATCTACTAGGAATAAATGAAGATAGAATGGTTATCAAGCGTATTTTTAGACCAAATATAAAAGAAATGCGAAAGAGTGTGTAGACCACCTCTCTATACGTTAGCGAAGAATTGACGATATCAAATCATAAAGATAGGCATATTATAAAGTATAAAGTACTGGCTAAGGATAGGCAAAAGTGAAAAAATATTGTAAAGAAAAACAAGGTTCATTTAGAACTATAAAGAAAGAAGATTAAAATTAAATATATTTTATAGGGAATAATAAAGTAAGAATATAAATAATTTTCCTAGAAAATCCTATCAAAAATTTAGCCTTGTAGAGGATAAAATTAATTTTGAGATATTTTCAGAAGATTCATTTTGGTTGACAGGTAAGGTAAGTGTAATTGATACTGTTAATTCATTTTAAGATTTTATTTTATTTAATAAAGAAGTAAGATTTTAAATTTGTTAAGTACATAAATATAATACTGAAATACCGTATATGTATCTATAATAGGTTACCTTATCGTAATACCGCATAATTTATCTAATTATTTATGCAAATTTTCTTCTCATATTGTTGCATCAAACAAATTAAACGACTAATTAACTTTAGAAATTTTAAATAGAAAATGAATTTTTCATTTTTATTTCAATGTTATTCTTCACACACACAGTAAATCATTTGAAGTTTTCTAAATATATATTTCCTTTTAACTTGTTACTTGTTACTTTTTTTCTCATATTTTAAGAAGCTTCTTATTATTATTCTTGAAACCAAAAGAAAATCAATGAAACCAAAATCTAAAAATCAATTTATGTAATTTACATCTCTCCCAACCCAAATTTTAAATATGTATATATCAGTATCATCTGTATCTGTATATACCATCATCCGTTCTTATCAACTTCAATTCATTTCTCCTAAATTTTTTTTTTTACTCAGAATGTTTATTTTCGGTTTTATTTTTCGTTATAGTATCGATTGTTCGAATTTATATATATACGTACATAACTAAATACAGATATTTACACTTAATCAATTCAAAATTTGAATTCAATATACTGTTGCTATACACGGTAAGTACTCGCGTACATATAAATAAAATATATGACGACATATAATATGTATAGTAATTACACGTATACAGGGTGTCCCAAGTTCGAATGCAGGCATTTTGCCAGTCGATAGGTCTTATAGAGAAACGAAAAAAATCGTACGGCAGAGGGGGATCGAATATCAAAGGGTGAGGAGTTAGGGGGCTCAGAAGTTTTTTTTTCGGGGTCAAGTGACTTGTTTCTTATTTGTGGTCATAACTCACAAAATCCTTGGTCGTTTCCAATTATTTTGCATTCATTGCAAAGATATAATCAATCAGTCCTTACTTTGATGATTGAATTGTACAGATCGGCTTAGTGATGCCAATGATATGGTATATCAAATACAAATTTTTATGGAATAAAATGCAAAATTTTGAGTTCAATTGCAAATATCTCAAAATGTTGCCCTAGTTTATTTTTAATTTGCTTTACTTAAAATATTTCCCAATGGATTGCCTTTCATTTTCAATTTATTTTATTCAATTATCTGTCTTGGTTTTATAGTTATGGAAAAAAATGCAACTGTGGGTTCTACCAAGAAAGTTAATATGGGTCATACCATTAGTAATCCGAACTGGCAAAATGCATGCACCCGAACTTGAGACACCCTGTATATAACGTAGATATGTACCATTTAGTACATCTACATACTTTGAAAAGATTGAATTATTCATTTTTCTTTTGGCTTTCCTCTTCTTAATTCATTCGTAATCGTATGTACATATATACTATGATACATACATACTTTTTATTTAGGTAATTTTGGTAGGAAAATTAATTTTCAAATTTTAGAAATATTTCATTTTACTTTTACGAAAAGATTTTTTTTTTATTTCGTTACCCTAATAGGAATTTTTTTTTTGTTTCAAAGAAAAGAGCAAAATTATTGGTCCTTGAATCTTGAAAAATCTTGAAATATTTTATTGGAGTATAAATAAATTAGTTGTATCTGTGTGTAAGATATCAACGAATTTTTTTTTTTTTTTTTTTGAAAAACTTATCAAAGATATACTTATTATGTGTGTGGGGATATGACATCGTTCAAATGGCCGTCGCCATGGCTTTGTTGGGAGAGATAGAGCACACTCGGGAGGTCAGATTTTCCATGGCTCTAACGCATTTAGTAGATCAAACTGAATTGAATTGATACTATTAACTTTAAGGACACCGCTAGTTTGCGACTTATTGCCATAGATCAGCTTTTTAAGAAAACGCCTAAACTAATCTAAAAAAAAATTTTTTATTAATTGCTGATAACCTGTTAAAGATTTAACAGATATAAAAAAGGGGAAATCCTCGCTTTCGATTAGGTGCTGGGAGAAGGATTTCGTAATTTTAGCCGCAACAGTGGCCGCAACATTAATTTCGTAACCGCAACAGTGGCCGCAAAATTTTTTTTTTAAAAATTCTGGAAAGCATGATCAAAACCAAAGTTTTATAAAAGAAACAGAAAAACAGACGAATGTGAAATTAACAGAATTCTAAAAGCATCAAGCAACTTAAGCAGCAAGCAAAAGTTGGTGACAACTGCAAATGATTTGTTTGAAACCATCATTTTAAATCGACCGTATACACATGAAAATGTGAAAATTTACAAAAAAAAATGTAATTCTTCAGGGTTTATTATATATTATATATGTATATGTATTTTCTAAATTGAAAAATAATGTATAAGTGAAGATAATTGATATTAAAATTGTTCTTAAAGCTGCAAGTGAAAAAAAAATGAAAGAAAAATATTAATTTTCTTTTTAAAAAAATAATCGTTCAAAGCAAAAATAAAATAAAAAAATTTTTATAATTTCTTTTTACATTTATCTCATCATCTTATCTTTTGACATAAATATAATTTCATGTTGTTAAAGTTTAAAAGTTCATCCACATTACAAAACAAAAAAAATACAAAAATGAAAGAAAATAATTTTTTTTTAAAAAGTTAAATTGCAGGTCAACGTTCAAGTATTCAAATTAATACGTAAAATAAATACGAATCTATGGTAATAGTTAATTTTTTTTATCTGTCGTGTTTTTTGTATTTCATTTTGTTTGATGATAAGATAATTTTCATTTTCCTAAATTATACAATCTACCTACAATAATTGCTACAAAACTTCTCTCCCCAAGACTCAACTATAGTACATTATGATATACTATTTTTATGTGAACAAAAGTAATCTCTGGACGTATGTACATAGATATTCACAGATCTGAGATAGGTGCTTCAGAATTTTTTTTTTCTTTACTCTCGTCCTTCCTGCCTTCTTTTATTTGCCTCCTCTTTTTTTGTTGTTTTTCATAATTGTCTGCACGAAAATAACTTCTTACACAGATAAAAAAAAAAATAAACATATTAAGACAAAAAATTTTTCAATGAAATTTTTAAATAAGAACATACTCTGTCTCTGATACGTACCTATACATATTATATACTTAAGTAGCTGCATATACTTATACCAACATATATACGTAATACCACGTAATACGTAATACGTAATACCATAGACTAACTATAGATTGGAAATGACTGTATAAATTTTTAATACACTTTTGAAATCGATCATAGCTGGCAGAAACTTGAAGAATGGCTGGCAGGAGCTTTTACTGAGAGGAGAGATAATTTTTCGCTCACGAATTTCCATATATATTACATATTTTGTAGATTTCAATAGCTGGCAATGAAAATACATGCATATTTATTTAAAAAACAATACACAATACATGTTCATTGCAATAGCTGGCAGTAGTACTGGAATCAATATAGAATATTTATCACTGATCAACAAAGCAATAAGATGTGACACTCTTTTTTTTTTTTAAATTTACTAACACACATAATTACTTATTTTAAAATAATAAAAAAAATCAAAATTCAATTTACAAAAACAGTACAGAATTAATGTACTTATGTCAAATCCATATTTCCTTATAAACCGCCGTAATGAAGAAAAGATACAAAACAATATATACATGTGAGCAATACAATCATTTTTTCACAATGCATTTTTAAAGGCGATCTGGAACTTTTTTTTTGACTACCTGACGCGTCATTATATCAAGATATAAGGTGATTCATATAATTTCTGAGAATTTTGAAGACAAGAAAAAGTTTATTTTGTTAATCTATATATTAGAGTAAGAATTTAATTTATAATTAAGAAATTTAACAAAAATGTAAAAACATTTGATATCAAACACAAAATTTTAAGTGTAATGCATTTACAATTAATTTTGTTTATTTTAGATAAAAAATTTTAAATAACAAAATTTGTACTTTTTTTAATGAGTAGGTATACACTGTAATAATGTTATATTTTTTAAAACAGTTGGTGTTGCAGTTCCATTTTTTTTGTCTCTTTTTCGTATACAAAGGCTCTTAATTGCTATCGACTTTTAGCAAAACTGTTAAGGCCGAATGAATAACGGGACAAAGGTCATGAGAAATTTTTGCTAACGCGTGCTCAGTGTCATTACTGTATGAATATAGATATACTGTGATTTCAATAGCTGGCAATGAAAATATATGCATATTTATTTAAAAAACAATACACAATACATACTCATTGCAATGGCTGGCAGTAGTACTGTGTTATACGGTTATGTTATACTTATGTTATACCGTCATACATGGTCTTACTTGAATCATGAATATAGAATATTTATATTCATGTAGCCAACAATACAGATTGCATAGTATCAAAGAATATATAACTAACGTAACTAGTAGATATTTAATTGTAACAGTTTTAATTGTATATAATATCACAGTTAAGGATATTTGCCTGTGATCATATATACATATTATTATATTCATTGCCAGTCATAACATAAATTTGTTGAAAATTTAAATTTCCTTTAAAATATACGATTTTGTACATTTGCCTGTTATTTGATATTTTTTATCATTTCCGATAAGGATACAGCTACATAGATTTTTGATATTTAAATTTGTTTTTTCTTCAAGAAATACAAGATTTCAAAAGATTACAAAAGTTCTCTCATTTATTTTCCTTATTCTGATTTTATAGCTTTTTCAAAATCTCTCAAAAGCTATTTTGATGTTTACTTAATAGTTATGAACACGATTTCTGCCATAAGCATTTCCAATCTATATATTTAGTCTATGGTAATACGTATATGTACATCAGTACATCGCAAAGATATTATCATAAAGTAAAATTTAACAAATTTTATAATTCAAATGTTCAAATACAGACATAAGATAAAATATAAAAGTTTTAAGGACTTTTTAGGAAAATGTAATTTAGTTATTCTATGTGTGTTATTTTTCTCCTTTTGTGGCTTTTATTATTCCTTTTATCCTTGTCATGTAATGAAATAAAAATTTTTCGGAAAATCAACTACACTTTATTTATTTATTTATTTGGTTGTTTTGTTGGACCACTCAACACATGGAGGTTATATTGGGTCCTTAATTATAATACAAAACTACACTTTGTGAATAAATAATTATACCTGTAAATTCTGAAAAATATATGAATATCAATATAGCTTAATTTGTGCTAATAATTGAAAGAAATCACAAAGATGGGTCAAGTAACATTTTCAAAATATTTTTAATTTCAGGTTATGTTTCAGTGTATTGAGTGTTTTAGTACTTCGAGGGAAAAAATTATTGCCAAACTTTTTCAATTTAAATTAATGTGAGTGGGTGATGTAATTTCTATCCCCGCTGTACATTATAATATTCGATAATCTAATTAAAAAAATTTTTATGTTTAACTTGGTTTAATAATTGGTTTCTAATTATGAGTAGATTTCTGATCGTTTTTGCCGGATTGATTTTTTCAAATGACGCTTAACTTCGACATAATGTCAACATCATCACCAAACAAACAGATAGCACATACATACTCATTTTACATATATGTCCAGATGCCAGATATTGCAAATTTTTTCAAATACCAGCAAACATAGTTTAGTAGACATAGAAAAGTCTGCTTTAAAATTACAAATATAGTATGGATCACATACTTATATATGTATGTATATGATGTTTTTGAACACGAAAATAAGTACTTTGCTTCTTTTTTTTTTTGTGCGCATACATGCGAGTGTGTGTTTGTGAAGTTTAATAAATTTCAAACAGGTTTAGCATAAAATTTTTTCATATACCAGGCAAACATGGTTTAGTAGACAGAAAATTCTGCTTTAAAATTTGAAATATCGTATGGTGATATATTATATTATGATGTTATTAAATTTAGAAATGAGATTGCTTTTTTTTTGTGTGTAAACATTATCTGTGTTTGTTTGTTTACAAAATTGTAAAACAATTGATATAATATAAAAGACTTTTAGATAGACAAACATAATTCAGCAGTTAAATAATTTTTTTGAACAATTTTAATTATAAGATTTTAAAAACTACATTACTTAGTTTGTTTGTATTAAGGAGCTCAAAACTCAAAACAGATGTTACTCTGGCCTATGAGAGAGAGAAACAAAATTTACTTACAGATTCAGTATCGACATCTATACTATTTTCAGAAATTGAAGTCAGTACAGGCAAGATAGGCATGCTTTTCTATATTCTTTCACATTGCGTTTGTATAAATCTGTCTCGTGTGTGGGGTGATCAGATCTCAATTTCAATCAAGACAGAGATATATTATTCAGAATTTCCTACAAAATATTATATGTGAAGTTATCAGAAACTCATCGGGTAACTTTTTCCATAAGCACAATACTGACTTCGATTTCTGAAAATAGTATAGTAATCTTAAAAATTTTGTTGGTTTCGATGTTTCCACTACATAATTTCACTTATTATATTTCTCTACTTTATGGCTTATGCAGATACAAAATATATACATGTACCATGTATTCACAAATTTAAAAATTGATTTATTTAATTCTAAAATTTTAAAATTTAATTTAAATTTAATTGTTTCATATTACAAAATTAATTCATTCTATTTATTTACATCTCTGTTATTATTAATGCTTCACGATCTTTAGCACTGTACCGTACAGCCCAACCAGCTCCATCGAAATGAACAGTTTTATTATAAAAAATTGCTACATTATTAACGTTGGTTGTAATATACGAAGGATTATCCTTAAAAATTTATTTAGAAAAAGAAAAAACACAGTTAAATTTATAATTTTGCGGAAATTAATGAAAAAAAAAATTTACCTCGCCGCAAAAAGTATTAATTACTTTTTCTTGTTTATTTGGAAGAATTTCCAAAACTTGCAGATAGTCATATTTACAAATCATTTTTGAACCCATATCGAATTCTAAAAAATAATGCACCATTGAAAAAAATATACAAAAAGGAAATTTTGTCACATTAATTTACATTATATGTATACATACCTTCAAAATATAGTGTGATAAGTTTATTTGTGGGTACATGTATATCCCATCTACATTGCATATTTCTTCTATTTTCATTTGGATATAAAGGACTCGTAAATGTACCACCTAAACCGACCAATTTTCCTCCACATCCAAATTTATCATGTGATAGATATGTTATATCAATTATTTCTGATGTTTTTGCATTAATTTTAATGTGACTACTATTTGTAAATATATCTACTCTTCCGTCTTTTCTGTTGCAAATTTTTTCTATTTGTTTTGATGCTCTTACATCGTAAAACTAATAAATAAATATTTAGAAAATTTTGATACAAAAATTAATTTCAAAATTTAAAATTATTATAGTATTAGTACCTCAATGTATTTTGCATTACATCCACCATACATGAAAACAGTGTCCAAATGAAATGTGATAACTTTATTATCTTGAACTTTAACAAATATTTCACAATCATTTGTTTGATCATTAAAATAATCTTCATCATTTTTAATGTAGATTCGATCACTTGGTGATGTAAAATTTCTACTACAATCTGAAAATTAAGAAAAAAAAATGTTACTTTCAAAAAAAAAAAAAAATTTCGATTAAAGGAATTAAGAAAAGAAAGGAAATTTAATAACAAATCGGATGGAATCTTTAAGAGAGAGAACAAAAATCAACAAGGAAAATACTTAAGTTGCCTTCAGGCACCTTCAGGCGAATGAAGACAAGAAAAGTTTCTATCCAAATATTTAAATGAAAAGAAGAAATATAAAAAAGGAAATTTAAGAATTATATTTTGCTTACAATTTACATTATTAGCAATTAATTTGAAACCTTTACGTTGTACGTTTGCATTCGATTTAAATCGTAATTCGACCGTTTGTCCATCTCCAATTCCGAACATCATTTCATGTGGTAATTTATTTCCGCAGAATCTATGCTGATATGTAGGTTCGTAGGGTTCCTAAAATATTAGAAGAAAAAAAATTCAAATTCGAAATTAAAATTTAATTGAAAGTTTCTGTAGTACTTACTTATAGAGTGCAACATTTTAAAAAATTAGAATTAAAAAAAGAAAAATACAAACCGTAGCAATGATTTCTAAATAATCAAGACATTTTCCAGTTGATTCCGATTGTTCTTCTAAATCAAATTTTTCAAAACGTATAGCAATCGAATCTACTGAATTTAATATCCATTTACAGGCAATATTTGACGGATAAGCTTCCATTCCAGACGATGGAAATTCTACAATTTCAGGCTGAAATTATGAAAAATAAAAAATTTTTAAATTTAAATACGAATATGCAATTATTACAGATATTTTGACATGAATAAAATACCTTTCTACTTATTTCGTAATTCTGTTTACCACAATCAGATTTAATTAAATGTATTGTGGCATCAAATCCAGTTGCTGTTACAGCATCATCAGTACTAAATCGTATAAATAATTTATGTAACATTGATATGTGAGAGGGTGGTAGTTGTGTACCACAATAACGATCAATCAATTCTGAAAATATTTTATCACCATCACGTATCTCAATAAAATCACAATTACATTCATCTGATGGTATTATTGCTGATATAGTTGATTTATTATAATTATTACATGATGCAATATTGAATTGATGAAATTCAATTTTCATATTATAATTTTCCTGTGATTCAAATACATAATTACAATCTAAATTATTTGTATATGAATTTAAGAATTGTGTAAAACGATATGTTGAATTTGTTTCAGTTAAATATATGTAACGATCACAATTTTCTATAAAATCAATTTTTGCAATGAAACCAACATTCTGATCATACAAATCATAAATATTACGTGCCAACATACCTTTATTCGTTTTCAATTTAATTGTTATATTTTGATCAGTTAAATTACCACATAATCTACCTTTCAAATTGTTATTATCAAGTTCAAATGTTTCATATACAGCAACATAATCTGTTTCACAATTATAATTTTCATTTACATTTAAATATTTAAATTTAATTCGAACTATTGTATTTTCTGTTGTACCATTTATATACCATACACAAAATACTTGTTTTACATAATTACTATCATCAATAATTTTACTATCATCATTATAATTTTTATGAATTAATTGAATTTCTTGTGGTTGTGTTATATTACCGCCACATTTATCTAAATTATATGCAACTTTAAATTTTTGATAACTACCATAAATTTGTCCATATAACATTAATGTAATACGATTTCTACCATGTATTTGTTTAACTGAATTCTCCATACAGTATGTACCAAAGTTTTCCATTTCTTTATCATCATTATGATATAACGATGATATTACTTTTTTATAAATTTGCATTCGACTTAATGCACATGTATCTTTTGAATCTAATACGAATTGTTCAAAATTCAATACAATAAAATCATTTTTTTCTGTTACAAATGTATAATTGCATACCGTATCGTCTGGGTCTGAATAATAGTCATGTGATATAATTTGTGTACGATCAATTACTTCATATATACCACCACAATATTTATTGAATTTTATATTAAATCCATCACCGGTTATTTTATCATTAGAACGAAATATAACACGTAATTTTGTACTGGTCGTATTCAATTTATCTGGTAATGTACGTCCGCATGTATGTAATAAATTTTTCCATTCATTATTATTTCTATCATAATATTCAATATTTAAATAATCTTTTGTACAATTTTTGCTATCTTCAATAAAGAATCTACCATAGAATTGAATTTCGATTGTATAATCAATTTTTCCATTGTATTCCCATATACATTCTTGATTATTTTTATAATCTGTAGCACCAAATTTTATATCACGTTTATTTCGATAATTATATGATGATATCGATACAATTCCTCCACAATTTATTGATGGTTTTGCATAAATTTCAATTTGTGATTCTTTTTTATATTGTTCCGAATGATAATGTATATACGTGATACTACGATTTGTTGTAAAATTGAATGTTGTATCTTCACCGGCGCATATACGTTTCAATTCTCGATTCATTGGTCCAATAACATTAAAAATTCTTACGTACTCTTTATCACAATCTTTTGTTGTCAAATTAAATGATCCAATCAAATCGAATGAATAATAGAATATTCTTTTTATTTCCCATGCACAATCGATCATACCATAATTATCAGATAGAACTGGTAATTTTATAACGAAAACATCTTCAAACGTATACGATCCACCGCATGGATTTCTTTTGTAATTTATTTCGAAATTAATTTTTGGTTCATTAGCTGTTTGTTGTATAATTTCTAGGATAGCTGTTTGTTGTGTAATTTCTAGGCTACCATTTTTTGATATTGCTAAATTATAATTCGTTATATTACCGTAAAATTGTTTAAATGTTATCGAATTTGATACTAAAAATTTAATTGTTGTAAATCTTAAATTTATTATTTGCATTGATATTAAATTTTTTATATTATAACCGATCGTTTCACCATCTTTTACTTGTAATTTAAATGAACAATAAAAATTCAATGATGATTTTGGTGGCGGTGATATTATTCCACTACTATCGTCTTCATCAAATTTACGTATAAGACTTGAACAGATCGATGATGAGAATGAATCATATGATATTTTTATTGATATGAATGATGTGTTTTGATAAGTTTCCAGTAAAATTAACATAAAATTATCGGTTGATATAAATGTTGTATTATCAGAATTTTTAATTTCAGTGATTCCAACAAAATCATTATAGAAATGTAATTGGAAACTGTAAGATAAACATAAAAAAAATTAAAATATGTTATGTTCATTTTTATGTAGTTGAAATATTTTCTACTTACGGTGCATTACCATCTGAATTTGATGATTGTTGAAGATTTATTATTTTTGCTGTAACACTTCGTCCTTTTGGTACTTGAATTTTCCATCTACATGTTGTCGCATAGAAATTGGTTGATGGCAAAGAGTTTTTCATAAATGTTATGTTACCACTTTCTCTCGTCAATAAACCACCACAACGACCCAATTGCCCTTGATAACGAATCTTGAAGCCACGATATTTAATATTTTGTTTATATGATTGAAATCGAATTAATACTTCATTCGATTCAATATCTACCCTTGGAATTGTACTATTCCCATAGATTTTTATAATTTCAGTTTCTTTAATTTCATCATTATTCGTTTCTAAACTGTATATAGTTAAATGATCGTTTTCATTTAAATTTTGCGCAACTGGCAAATCGATATCTTCAAATTCGATATTTATTAGATTGAAACGTGATAATTTTATTGTATAATTACATATAGAATTTCCTGGATATGCACCAAGTATGGGATAATGTAATGATTTTATTCGATCAGTAATACGATGATAAACCCCACCGCATTTTGTTATAATAATTTTTGCTTGAAAACCATTTCCTGGAACTGGTACATTTGTCGAATATTTTATATACAAACCATTTTCTGTTGATGTTGTTGTATTCGGTTTACGGCAATATCGTCCAATTTTCGGTGATAAAATTGTTGATCCGTCTCTAATTTCAATATATTCATCGATACAATTGTTGCGCGGCAATAAATCAAACAAATCGAAAAATTCTAATTGAAGTATTTGACTCGGTGGACCGATTATAATCCATTCACATTCTGTGTACGGTTTCGGATTATCCGGATAATTCGGGGTTTTTATTATTGTTTCTGATGAGTCTTCATCTGTTAAATGGATTGTATCACCGCAGGATTCACTGATCTCATGGTAAGCTAATTCCCACTGTAAATGATCGAAAAATGAAAAACTAAAAATTACAAAGGCTCGATGTGATGTCGTTAACGGCATTGTTCCAATATAAACTCCATCACAGTATCGACCGTAACCTAAATATGGTGAATGCTCATCGATACCGTCACGAATCGATACGTAACCATCACAATTCCCATTCTTTGATGGTGGAATTTTCAATTTATTAAATGAAAATTGAATTTTTCTGCCTGGCCTAACACTAATACTCCATTTACATGTCATTTCAGTTGTATTAAGTTGTGTCAAACCAGTTTGACCATTAATAACTCCATGCGGATCTGTCATAGTACCACCACATGCTGGCATTAATAACGCTGCAAATCCAGTACGATTGTCTGACATATCAGTATGAAAAGCAACTTTCAAATACGGTGTACCATGAATCATATCCATGGTATGAAGTATTCTTGGTATGCTGCAAACTTTTTTTTCAACTTTCCAATCAATTAAATTCTCACTAGAAGATATCTCAACATAATCAGCTGCACAATTAGTCATATTCTCTAGATCGACTTCAACGAATATGAATGATGCATGCATAGAAGGATTGTTTGTCTTTATAATCCATTCGCAATCCAAGTTATGATCATAGCCATATGGGTAGCCAGGAGATGTAATATTCACATATGAATAATTTGAAAGTACAATAACTTGATTTTTACACGGACCCACAGTTACATTACTGTCCACAGATAATTTTGATATGGCTGACCATTCAATAATGAAGTGCTGAAGAATTTTGTTGTTTGCCTTAATGTATATAACATTTGTATGTGATGTAGCCTCTGATGGTGATTGTTTTACTTCGATTTCGGGTGCTGTTTCATCGTAACCATCATATACCTAATTAATAAAATCAAAATATTAATATATTTTTATTATTTTGAAAAAAATTTTGTAACAATTTAGATACCTACCTTCAATCCTTCAATAAATTCTTTAAACATTAATTGAACTAAATTTCCTCGGGATACTAATATTCGCCATGAGAAATCGACATCATCATCTCGTATTGATTCTAAAGGTGGTGATTTTATAATACCTCCAGTTCCATTTAATTCATTATCATGAGCTGTTTGTGACAATGAAAATTTAATTGAATTATCATAGTATGAGTGCATAATGATTTTTATTTATTTTTATTATTTTTTTTTTACCGTATTCCCAATTCAGTACAAAACCTTTTGCAACATCATCATCATCACTACGAAATTTGATCCATATATTTTCTAAAGCACTCAATGTTACTGCAGATGATTGTCTATCACATATAATTCCAAGTACATTTCCATTTTCATTTTTTTCTCTTATTTCTAAATAATCTCCATTACAATTATCAGTTTTGAAAATTTCAATTTCATCAAAATATAAATTTATATAATTTCCTGGCTCAGCTATTAATTTCCAAATACATTCAATATTGATTGGATATGAATTCGGATATTTTGGTGATGCCAATTTTCCTCGCACAGATTTTATAGTGCCACCACATGAATTTTCATACACCGTATAGAATGCTTCAAAATATCCAGTTTTTCCATAAATTGTTAATACATTACCAGAACTTCGAATTTCTGGTGGATTATAACGACAAAAATTTGTTATTAATGGTGATTGAATTGAATCACCTTCAAAAATCTGAAAAAAAAAAGAAGAACCAACATTTTTTGTTTTTTTTTATTTAAATTATGTACTAAAGGGTAAAATGTATATTAAATATGATTTTTAATATTTACCGAAATTCCTTTATTTCGCTCACAATCATTTGGTATGCTAGCATCACACTGACATTGAACATGATTAAATTTAAGTACTATGTGACCATCTAAAAAACAAAAAATTAAAAATAGAAGACAAAAGTGAAGTACCTATTTGAAAAAAATATATTCAGTATGATTTACCAGGTTCTTTTGTTTTTATTGTCCATAAACAATTTTTATCAATGAATCCCTTTGAAATGAATCCATTCTCAAATTCAACGCTTATATCTTTTCCACAATTCTAAAAAAGAAAAACATATGAAAAAAGGTAAAAATTACGTATCTTTAAATTTTCTAAAACAAAAAATTCATAAATACTCTTTCATAATGTAAACGAAATCCAATCGATTCTGTTGAATTATCACTTCGAAAATTAACAAACATTTTACTATCATTTGATACAAATGAATTTGGTACTGGTAATATTTTACCACAGTATTTATTCGATAAACTATTTTGTTCTTTATCATTTTCATTTTCATAGATTTGTACATAATCTTTCTGACAATTTGTACTATTTTCCAAATTCAAATCAATAAATGATAATTGTAGATGATGATGTGATTCTGTTGATATACTCCATTCACAATATGTATTTGGTGGATAAACGTCGAATAGATAATTTGGTGAAAATATATTACCACTAATACCTTTTACATCGCCACCACATTCTTTGAAATTAAAAATTAAGAAAAAAAAAAATTTAATTTGAAAGGACATAGAAAAGAAATATATTTAAAATATATTTTACTTGCATCCTCGAATTGGTATGAAGCTTTAATGAATTTTCTTTCTTGTATGTAATTTGTATAAAAGTTTACATAAAGTCTACGTCCAGATGATACAGTTTTATAATATGTTTTATCACTTTCACATAATTTCAAAAGTATATTATTTTGTTTTTTATCATCCGATACCTGTAATTATTAATCAAAAATTATTAGCAACAAAATCATGCAAATAAAGTTATTAAATTTAAATATACATATAGCGTATACAGGGTGTTTCAGCTAATAGTACGGCAGGCTATATGCCAATGAGTTTGCCCATTATGTGGTGACAAAAAAAATTATATTAACGAAAATTTCTGTCGACCCTATTTTTTACGCTGGTGGGCGTTGAATATTGGCATATAGCCTGATGGTACTATATTAGCTGAAACACCCTGTATATATAATATTATTTTTCGATTGTGTTGCAATTAATGTAATGATTGCAACACATTTTAAAATCTTATAATGTGATACTTACGATAAGAGCATTTTCATTACAATCTTTATTTGAATTATCAAAATATAAATCGGTTATTTGCAGTAATACAACATGTCCAATCGGTGCTTCAATTATCCAATCACAATAAACATCAACGGAAAATGGATAATTAATTGATTCTAATGTACCATGATTTTGTCGTAATATTCCACCGCATCCTTGTATCTGATATTCTATACGAAAACCTGATCCACCATTTTTTCTATCCGTTACAAAATTGATAATGATCGTGTTACCAAGTGATGTGATCACATCATTTGGAAATCCACATATATTATACGATACCATTGATACATTATTTTTTAAATCATTAATTGTTAAACGATCATATTTACATCCAAATCTAAGATCTTCCAAATCAAGATGCGAAAATGCCAGCGATATTTTATTATTTTTCTTACTAAAAATTTTCCATTCGCATACAATTAAATTTGGATATACACCAGGAAAGCTTGGTGATTCAATAATACCCGTAAAATCATAAAATTCCTGATGGCAATCAATTTTATATGATAAATAAAAACCACCAGCACCACCATTTGTCGTCACGAAACGTACTAGAACTGTATTTTGAGATGATTTCAAATTTGTTATTGTACCAGATGTGGTACAATTTAATTTTAATTTTGATGCTGCTGAATTTGGTCCATCATATATCGTTAACATTGATGTCTCACATAAATTATTTTGTTCTGGTATTGTTGTTATGTTTATGTTAATTTTTGAACCAGCATTTACCCGTATTGTCCATTCACATTGTGCCACATCTGATAAAATATCTGGATAATGTGGTGATTGAATTGAACCGATAACCGATGTTAACATTCCACCACAACCAGTCGATGTATGTTCCCATGTTATTTTGAAACCATGATATTCATAATATGCATCCGATTTATAATGTAACCAAAGATGATTAGTGAAGGATAGTATACGTTTTGGTATATTTTTATCACAATATACACCAATAAGTGGAGCATTTTTGTTCATGCCGTTTCTGTAAAAAAATTGAATTATATATGTACGAGTATAAAACTAAATTTATGTGCTGAGAATATTTTTCAGTATTTTTTTTATACCTAATTTCTAGAAAATCACTACAAAACATTCCTTTCAATTCGAATGATATTACATTGAGTTCAATTTGCATTCCTAATGGTGCATGAATAATCCAAGTACAATTTTCTCTGCCATTATATTTATCTGGCCAACCCGGTGTTTTTAAAACACCAAAAGATGTAGTATAATTTCTATTACAAGCTATTAAATAAATTATAAAATCAATTATTTATTATTCCAGTCAATTAATTGTAAATCAAATTCGAATTTATTTAACTGGCTTACATGAAAGTCCATCAAGTATTTTATAATTTACAATCAAACCGTACGACATTGAATTATGAATGGTTTCACTTCTTTGCAATTGTAATCTGATAATATTATCTCCAAAAATATTTTTATCAGTAAAATATAGAGAAGTTGGATTATTTTTTTCACAATATCTATGAAAATAAATGAAAGAAAAATTTAATTGAAAAAAAAAATATACATACTATATACATATATAACATGTACATACGTTCCAAATAATTCATCATCTTCTTTACTATTTGTTAATATTTTTAAATAATCATCCTTACAATGCGACATTGGTAGATCAAATTTTTCAAATTCTAAATAAATTGAATTTCGTTCTGGTGCAATTATTGTCCATTCACAATATTTTATAATTTGATGAGTATCTCTTGCTGCAATTGGTGCAATTCTACCCGATAAACTTTTATAAATTCCACCACAATTATTTTGTTTAGCCTGATATGATAGTTTAAAACCTTTTCCACCATTATTCATGTAACTGCTAACAAATTTTAAGTACACATGATTATTATTCGCTATATATAATGATGGAAAACTTTTACAATATGTATTACGTCTATATTCGTTTTGTAAAAAAGGATAATAAATCTGTATAAATAAAATAAAGTATTTTCATATTTCATATTAGTAGGGGTATATGTACATTATGCATGTATAGTATGTAGCTACTTCTAAGTAATCATGAGTACAATTATCTGTACTGTTGCCTAACGATTGTTTTCCTAAATCGAAATCTTCTCGAATTATTTCAATTGAATAATCGGCTGGAACATTTATTTTATAAATGCATATCATATCCGAAAGATATGAACTTGGATATCTCGGTGATAGAATAACTCCCTGTAGTTCTTCGTAAATGTATTCACAATCTGAAAAAAAAATTTAAAAAGTTCAAGAAAAATTTATGTAGAACTAATCAAAAAAAAAAAAATTTGTTTGGAAATAAATACGATGTGAATCAGAATTTTTTACTTATTTTATATTTTGCTGTGAATTTTGTACTCAATGTTGGAAAACGTGAATATGACTGATGTTTAACAAGTAAATAATTCGACGAGGAAATAATTGTTCCTGCTCCAGATTTTTTATTACAAAATTCTTTAATTAATGGATCATTGTCGGTTTTACCATCATAAATCTATTCATAATTTTATTAAAAAATTAAAAATTTAATTATGATAAAAGCTATTCTATCCTATAGAAAATATTAACTGACAGACTTGTATAATTTTTGAAAATAAATTTTTGTTTTTATATACGTACTTTGACAAAGCTATCAGAGCATGAATCATCATCATCAGAATACGAATCAATCCATGGAAAGGTTAGCTCAATTTTTATACCTTCTGGTAGACGAATCAAATAATGACATATCAATTTCTCTACTGATAACGATGAGAGTGGTGGTGATCTGAAAGTTCCAGCTTTATGAGTATAATAACCACCACAATCAGAATTTGACTCTTCAAGCGAATAATGTAATTGAAACGAACTATCGTAGCCAATATTATCAGTATGAAAATGTACTGTAACCGTATCTGACGAAGAATAAAGTGATTGGACTGCAGTTGTTTCACAAATTTTTTCTATCACATCACCTTCAATATAATTCCCATCAATAACCTATTAAAAATTGAGATATTTACAAAAAAAAAAAATGTCTACTTTTTAAATTGAATGGAATTCTATCATTATTTACCGATAAATAGTCTCCTTCGCATGATGAACGATTTCCTAAATTTACATCGAAGAATGTTAAATGAATTCTTTTATTTAATGGACCCTGTATTTTCCATTCGCAATGACGATTTGGTGAACTTTTTCCTGGCCATCCAGGTGATTTAATAACACCTGGCGATTCAACTTTAGTTAAACCACCGCATATCGGATTTGTGGTATTCCAGTGCAATTCGAAACCACCACGACCAGAATTACTATCTGATCGAAACCATAAATACAATTGATTATGAGAAGACATAAAATTTCCTCCTTTTGGTAGATCTGTTCCACAGAAACGTCCAATTTTTACAGCAGCTAAAGAACGTCCATCATGTATTTGGAGCCAATCTTTATTACATTCTTCAGCTGATGAATCTTTTTGTTTCAATTCGAATTTTGTAAAGGTAATATTTATCACTTTATTTTCATCTGCTCTAAATACCCAAGCACATCTTCTGTTTGGTTCGTATTCTCCAGAAACTGGATATTTTAGTACTCCAGATTTTTGCCTTATGACACTACCGCATGCATTTTGACTTATGTTACAAGTTGGACCAGAATAATTTGGTGAACATGTACACGAAAAAGATGTATGGAACAGCCGTTGAATACAAGTACCACCGTTTTGACATGGATTTGGATTGCAGGTATCACGATAACTACAAGTCGGTGGAAGAAATCCTGTTGGACAAACACAAGAGTATGAGGATCCAGTCACAGTACACGTTCCACCATTCTGTTTTGTTGCGTAATTTCATTATTAATAATTTACATCGATTCTAATTTATGTTATATTCACTTACTAACCTTGCAATAATTTATTGGACATGTTACACCGATAGATGTACAACCGAATTGTCCAAAACCATGACCAGTCATTCCCACTGGACAAGTACATACCGTTGTACCTGATATGTACTGGCATGTAGCTGATGGATGGCAAACGGTACTATCTTGGCAATTTAATGTTTCCGCTCTGTAGCAATTTTTACCATCTCCAGCCCAACCGATTGGGCAACTGCCACATCTGTGCGAACCCTTTTAATTAAAAAAAGGAAATAACCGTTACTTATTATATAAATTCCACGTTTATTAGTTTTTGCAAAATATACACACTTCAGTATTTAGACAGTTCACTTTTGGAGCTAAACTACAACCGCCATTATTCACAGCACATTCATCAATATCTCTGCATGTCATTCCGTCTCCTGTGTAACCGTTTGGACATGGTCCGCATGCATAGGAACCAGGCAAATTGATACATGACGACATACAGTGATGTTTATTTTGGGCACATTCGTCAATATCAATCGTACAAGAAGCTGTTAAATTTGATGATGTCCAGCCTTGTTCGCAAATACAAGTGTAACCAAAATTATTTCCAGCATTAACACACATTCCATGACCACATAATTCTTTTGAAGAAGATGTCGCACAATCAAAACTTCTACTTCTACACGTTATACCAACCCAACCAGCAGTACATTCGCAACTGTAAAGACAAAAAACCACTTGGATTTAGTAATCACATTATGATAATGTATTGTTTTCTTTAAATATTAACCGATAACTTCCCGGCGTATTCACACATCTTGCATTATTCTGACATCCCAAATCAGTGCCAGTATATTGATAGCACTCATTCACATCATCTTCACAAGTCTTTCCCTGCAAAATTTTATTGTATTGTTAATTTTTATAATGTATGGGATGGGCGTATATTACATATAAATACCTCCCAATTTGATGGACAATAACAATGAAAATTATCGTACAAATCAACACAAGTTCCACCATTTTTACATGGTACTTTATCGCAATCGTTCTCTTGAAGTTTTGATTCAATTGAATTCATACGATTTTCCAGTGCTCGAATACGAACTCGTATTTGCATTGCAGTCATACGTGTACTCCTTAATTATGTAAGAATTTAAAAAATTTTTAATAAAATTTTTTTTTTTTGATTTCTTTTTGGACATATATGATTTTTGGTTTTTTTTTTAATACCAACCGATTTTCGACTTTTTGTAGTCGATTATCTATTAGATCGACTTCATTATGTAAATTTAAAATTTCTGATGTTAAATATCTTTCGATAGAAAACGAAGACGAAGACGAAGATGATGATGATGATGAAGATGACCATTGTGATGATATTGGCAAATTTGATGATTCAATATTTTTTAAAATTTCAAAAAAATTTAAATCATTTATTAAAAAACATGAATCTCTGGTTAATTTAAACGTAATATTTTTATCTTTGGCTGGTTCAAAAATAAGATTTCCATTTTGTGAATAAATTTTTGCACCATACGTTAAACTATCTACATCAATATTAGAAATTTCAATACTATTTACACATGAAATATTCTTAAAAATATAGTATAAAATTTTTAATAAAATTGATAATTGAAAATTTTCAATTAATTTCATAGTGCACAATCACCACAAAAAAACTTTTTTTCCAGCCAAAATATTTAATTTTTTATTTTTTTTTATTTCCGCCAATTATTAGATTCGTATATTAAATGAAGATCAATTCGAAACTGATGAGAAAAATTAATGAAATTAAAATATTTATACCAAAAGGGGCGGATTTAAACTCTTTTCGAAATAATGTAGTATATTACATACATATTTTTTTTTTCTAAAAATAATTTGAAATACTTTTTTGGATACAGTGCAATTTTTGTAGTCAAGTTAGAACTGCTACTATACTGATAAAATTGAAATAATTTTGCAAATTCTAAATTAATATACATATTTACATCTTATCAGAAAAATACAAATATGTATTAATATTGATATGATAAAAATTTGGGATATAAATGGTAATTGATATGATTTCATATGATTCATATGATTCATATGATTTATGTTACTTGGTAATAATTACCATCGTCATCATCATTTGGTGCTAGTGCTAGTACTAAAGTCTTTTATGGGCATTGACTTTCTGTTGCATAGGGGAAGTAGATTGTTTGTTATTCAATTGGTGCTAGAGGAAGCAATTATATTCAAAATCCAACGTGCCGTAATATCACAGATCTAAATAACTACATATGCTGTGTTATCATCTGTTATCATTTTCTTTAATATTTATTAAGAATACAATGTTTGCCCTTAATAATAATTCTGTGGTCAAAAGCGATAACCGCTTAAGTCGACATAAGGCAAAAATGAGTTATGAGTTCTACTGCATTCTCCGCATCAAGCTCTATGTGCACACAAAATTTGGTTTTCCTATCACTTTTGTAGCCAAAGTTATTGCTTAAAAACATTATCGCTTATATCGAATAGTTCGTGATTTACATATGCAATAACCGCCTAAATCAACATAATAATATTGGAGAGATATTTTATGTTTAAAAATACAGGCTTATCTAAACTTAAGTTATTATTGCACAATATATTTGGAAACAGCTTCTCAAAATTGTAAGGTTTATCATAACAGCCTATCTCGAGTTAAGCATTTTTGGAACGTAAAAGATGGTAAAAGTTTATCACCGAACATTACAATAATGACTTAAATCAATATAAATCTAAATCTTTTTGCAATAAACGTCTAACTTGACATAAGTAACAAAAGTGTAAAATTACAAATTTGCATATTTATGCCTAAATTTCAAATTCTTAAATATTTTTGTTATAGAACATACTCAATTTTAAATATTTTCAATTTTTAATTGTTTAGTTATCAATTTGAGAAAATTTTTCTTATAATAGTCTTCCATTCAACACGAAATTATTGTTTTTTGACCATCAAATTTGTGTAAAAAATATGTTCGAATTTTTAAACCGTGTTTACTCAAAACCACAATTTTAGATTTAAGCGGTTATCGCTTATGACCACAGAATTACATATGTATCTTCATGGACGTTGCAATCTTTCCAACAGAATTGAATAAATTCATAAATTATTATGATTTTACACTACATATCATATACAAATAAATATCTCAATCATATCAAATTCCTCAAATATTGGTAGAAAGTAAATTTATTAAAAAAAAAAATAATAATAAAATTTCTTTGTATTGGTTCTTCTTTTGTTTACAAAATCTCAAAGTGGTCGATATTAAATTTTGTTCAGCTAGCAGCGCAAACATAATTCAATAGTATTGGATTATTCTGCTTGAAAATTTAAAATATCGTATACAGATATGTCATTGAATTGGGAAATTACACTTTTCTTCTTTTTTTGCATGCACATGTACATTTATTTATGTGGTTCACAAAATTTTGAACCGGTCGGATATAAATTTTTTTCAAATACCAGGCAAACATAATTTAGTAGACAGAAAATTCTGTTTTAAAATATAAAATATCCTATATTTATGCTATATGAATTATTATATGATATAGTATGTACAATATGATGTAATTGAATTTGGAAATGATTTTTTTGTTCTTTTTTTTGCATTCATACATCATACCTACAAAACTTTAAACCGGTCGATATTCATATTGTTCATATGCATAAGCATTTCAGTAGTTAGTAGTGTTAGTGCTAGATTATATATATATATTATATTATTCTGCCTGCCTGTCTGAAGAATTTTAATATTTTAATTACATATTGTATTTAGATGGTGGTGGTGGATGATTGGCCTGAATATGGTCATATGGTTCACCGTTCACTGTCGCCGGCGTGTGTTGTTTACAAAATTTCAAACCGGTTGATATTAAATTTGTTTCAAATACCAGGCAAACATAATTAGTAGACAGACAGATGCAGTTTTTTCATTATTACCTATTTCATTTATATAGACTAAATACGTAAATAAAGGGAATATTCTATTTCCATTATCTTTAATCTATGAAGTTTTATTATAGGTACTACATTTGACTACATTTATTTATGAAGTAGATAGAAGCGCAGAAGGGTAGAAGTAGAAGATAGAATTCCATTATAAAGTTGAAATTTTATGTATTGCAGTGGTTTACTTGACATTACATTTTATTTCATTAGTTCTGCTTCTGACATGTTTAAAAATTATTTAAATTATTTAATCATAGTTAACGAGTTTTTTTTTAAGTATTTCAATATTTTTGTATTATAATATAATTATTATACATTTATAAAATACAGTAATTCTTATTCTCATAAGTATCCGGACGACTGGGTGGTTTAATAATTTTGTAATTTATGTACAAATCGTATAATAATTTATTATTGATTATTGTTACATTTTTTTTTCAGTTATCATTTATGTTGGGAAATAGAGTTAGAATTTAAAAATTAATATAACACAAAAATTATTATATATATGTAATTATGTTTAAGTAAGCAATTCAAAGTGCAATGACAAAACATAAAGAAAATCAGTATAAAGAAATAAAAAATAATAATATAAAAATAACATATGAAAATATCGGTCAAATTAAAATGATCAGTTCAGCAATTTTGGTTGTTATTAATTATGTTATGTCAATGCACTTAATAATATATAATGTAATATTAAGTAATTCATAATTGTTTGTTTGTACATATGTTAATTAGATATAAGTATTTTTATTATGTATAAATAGCTAAAGAAAAATTAATAAAGAGTCAGTTAATTATTATCAGTGATCGATAGTGATTTAATTTATTCTTATACACTTTACCATAGAACCTGTGTTAACCTCGTTCATGGTAAATAACATCATAACACAATTTGAGACTAGCGTTTTCTAGTTTTCAAATTAAATAATATAGTAGACAATTTGAGACTAGCGTTTTCTAGTTTTCAAATTGAATACTATTAACATAGAACTAGTGTTATCCTAGTTTCTAGATACAACATTTTTTGGTGACCCCGACGTGATATAAACGAATACGTTGTCGCGTTTAAACTAAAATATTTATATATACAATTATATAAAATATAAAACAGTTCATCTTCAACCAAATTAATCAATTTATATTTTTTTATGATGGAAGAACTCAATGTAAAGCAACAAACATTGGGAAAAGAAATTGAAAAATTATTAAACGCTTATAGGAGACAATCTCCCGACAAGAAAACGATTTATTATCTACAAGATACGTTGACATCCATTGATAGATTATGGGTCGAATTTGAAACAGTAGATGATGAAATAAGATCAAAATATGCAACTGACTTATCACACCCATATTTTACGACGGAGTACTACAACAAAGTACAAAATGGATATGAAAAAATACGTGCAGAAATCATGGAATTGATTAGACATGTTGATCAAAATGAATCAACGCAAGCAAAGAAAACAAATCAAACCCATATATCAAGTTTAACGGATGCTCAAATGAGCAAAATAAATAATGATGAAACAATATTACGAGCATTGAGAAAACAAAAGTTTATGATATCGGCATTAAGAAATACAATGAATAATTTAGACATAAAGGAAAATTTATCAAAACAATATTATGAAGTTAAGCTGGATACAATAAAACAATATTGGAACAAAATAGAAGAAACAAATAATATGATATGGGAAAATAAGGATCATGATGAAGATGAATTGCAAACATTTTTCGATTTGGAAGCAAATGTACAAGAGAAAATTGTAGAATTAAAACAATTGATAAAAAATACTGAAAAGTCAGAGCAGCATTCAGAAACAAAAATTGAAACAAATAACTTTATGCAGTTACCAAAAATATCATTACCCAAATTCAATGGAGATTATTTGAATTGGAAACAATTTTATGATTTATTTATTCAAATGGTGCATAATCAAAACATGCCGAAATCACAGAAAATGTGGTATTTGAAAATGAATCTGGAAGGAGAAGCAGAAAAATTGATTAAACATTTATCATTAACTGAAGCCAACTATGACATAGCATGGAACATTTTGAATGATCGTTATGAAAACAAACGATTATTGGTAACTGCGTTATTAGACAAATTCATGACGCAACCAAAAATCAATAATGAATCAGCTGCAGCACTTAAAGCATTACACGACACAACAAAGGAGTGTTTGCTGAGCTTAGACAATATGGGATTGTCAGTCAAAGATAACTGGGATCCAATAATAATGCATATTTTATTGAAAAAACTTGATGCTAATACGCATTCACTATTTGAACAGACACTGTCATCACCACGTGAATTACAATCAGTAACTAAATTTTTGAAATTTATCGAAACTAGATTTCAGGCCTTGGAAGCCCTGGGAAATAATATGAAAGGCTCACAGAAAGCAATCAAACCAGCAGTTTTAACAATCAACAAAGATAAACTTCAGTGTCCTGTATGCAGCAAATCACATGCTATCTATTTTTGCGAAGATTTTAAAAAGATGTCAGCAATTAATCGTCAAAATAAATCAAAACAATTAAATCTATGTTTAAACTGTCTTAAAAAAGGTCATATAGCACAGAACTGTTCATCAAGAAATTGTTTAAAGTGTGGAAAAAAACACAACACGTTACTACATATGCCGCCAAAACAAGAAACAAAAAAAAATCAAGATAATAACATAACACCAACAAATTTAGCTGCGCAGACAACTGAGCATAATTCATCGTATGTATTTTTGGGTACAGCAGTTGTTTCGATTTTAAACAACGATGGCAAACCATTAACATGCAGAGTTCTTTTGGACTCGGGTTCGCAACTAAATTTCATCACGGAGAAAATGAAAAAACTACTGAGACTTAATAATACAGAAGTGAACATTGATATCGCAGGTATAGGCAATGCTAAACTAAAAGTAAACGACAGATTGAGTGTTACATTAAAATCGAAATACAATGATTATGCCACGGAACTTGACGCATATGTCGTGAAAGAAATAACAAAATATCAACCACAGCAACACATAAATATTGACAACTGGGGTATTCCAGAAAACTTAAAATTAGCAGATTCAGAATTCAATAGACCTCAGAGAATAGACATGTTGTTGGGGGCAGAATTATATGGTGAAATAATCAGAAATGGACAAATTAAATTAAATGAAGGATTACCAATACTACAAAATACGGTGCTAGGTTGGGTAGTGTTTGGAAAAGTAGCCAACATAAATGAAGCCTTTTGTGGAATCAATAATATGGAATTAGAAAGGCAATTACAAAATTTTTGGACTCTTGAAGAATGCCCAAAAAAGCAAATATTGTCCGCAGCAGACAAGAAATGTGAAGAATATTTTGAAGCAACAACTTTTAGAAACGAAGAAGGTCGATTTGTGGTAAATCTGCCAATTTTAGGTGACACAACCATTCTTGGAGAATCAAAACAAATGGCATTTAAAAGATTGTTAAGTATCGAAAGACGATTAGAACAGGATGAATCGTTAAAGAAACAATACATTGAATTTTTAGATGAGTACATACGACTTGGACATATGCGTGAGGTTAATAAGGAAGTACTAAATAATTCTCACTGTCTTTTACCACATCATTACGTTTTAAAACCAACGAGCAGTACTACTAAACTACGAGTAGTATTTGATGCATCGGCAAGAACTTCTAATAATTTATCGTTGAATGATTTAATGTTAAAAGGACCGAAAATACAAGAAGACATTGTAGCCATTCTTTTACGCTTTCGAACGAAACGTTTCGTATTTACCGCAGATATAAATAAGATGTATCGTCAAATTCTAGTCGCAGAAGAAGATCGAAATATGCAGATGATATTGTGGCGAAATCATCCATCAGAACCAATACGGTATTATCAACTTTGCACTGTCACTTATGGAACAAAGGCAGCACCTTATTTAGCAATAAAATGCCTTCAAAAATTGGCAGAGGAGGAAAAGGATAATTATCCATTAGCAGCACATGCTATAAAAGATTTTTACGTTGACGATATAATCACAGGAAGTGATAATCTGGAAGAAGCTGTAAAAATGCAGCAACAGATGAATAAGATGTTAAAATCTGGAGGTTTTCATTTGAGAAAATGGTGTGCGAATCATCCACGTCTTGTTCAAAACATTCCAAATAAAGATCTGGAAATTCAACTAAACTTTAGTAAGTTACAGGATGACCAAATAAGAACGTTAGGTATAATATGGCATCCAATTATTGACTGTTTCACTCTGACCGTAGCATTAAAAACACATGAAAAAATAACTAAGCGTACGGTATTAGCAGATATGTCACACATCTTTGACCCACTCGGTTTAATAAACCCAGTGGTAGTTACAAGTAAAATTTTTCTACAAGAACTATGGAAAAGAAATTTAGACTGGGACGACGAACTTCCAGATGAACTCAACTTTAAATGGATACAATTTCGATCTGAACTAGTAAAATTAAATGACATCAAAATACCACGTTACATGTTCACAGAAGACAACTTAGTAAATGTCGAACTACATGCATTTGCTGACGCAAGTGAAAAGGCGTACGGAACAGCTTTGTATTTGAGAGCCATTGATAAAAGTGGTAAACGAATAGTTCGATTGCTATGCTCAAAATCAAGAGTTGCACCAGTAAAACCTACTACGTTGCCACGGTTAGAATTATGCGCTGCTTTATTAGCAGCACAACTAGTAAGTTATGTAAAGGAGAGTATCAAACTCAAATTCGAAGAAATATATTACTGGACAGATTCACAGATCGTTCTTTCATGGCTGCGAGGAGATCCGTCAACATTAAAAACATTCGTAGCGAACAGAGTAGCAAACATTCAAGAACTAACACATAACACTAAATGGAAATATGTTAATACGAAACTAAATCCAGCGGACATCATATCACGAGGCATGTTTCCTGAACAATTGAAAAATTCAAAAATGTGGTTTAATGGACCAGACTATTTAAGCACGTCGAAATCAAATTGGCCCTTACAACCAGCAAATGATGTGAAAGTAGTAGAAGAAGAAAGGCAATCAAAATGTATATTGACAACCACTATAAATACAAAGGACCATCCGATTTATCATATAAATCATGGAAATTCATTTGGAAAATTGCAGAGAATAATGGCATACATCTTACGTGTTGCAAGAAACACAAAAAACAAAGCAAATAAAAAGGATCAATTTTTGTCGGTATCAGAGCTTGAAAATGCAACACAGATCATTATAAAGGAAGTTCAACATGAAGAATTTAAGACTGAAATTCAATGCTTACAACAGGGTAAAAAATTACCAAGATCAAGTAAACTCACTACATTAGCACCATTCCTAGATAACTTCGGTTTAATACGAGTTGGTGGTAGATTGGACGCTGCAGACATTGAATACAATGCAAAACATCCAATTCTGATGCCATCAAATAGTTTTGTTACCAGGTTGCTGTTAGAATATCTACACAAGACAAATTTACATGCAGGACCGCAAGCTTTGTTAGCAATAACTAGACAAAACTACTGGATTCTACAAGGTCGAACATTAACACGATCTACTGTAAACAACTGTGTAACTTGTGCAAAAGTCAAACCACGAATGCTCTGCCAACAAATGGGAATTCTGCCTTCAAACAGAGTAAAACAAGCAAGACCGTTCATTAATTGCGGTATAGATTTCTGCGGGCCGATATATACACATTTCAAAATTAGAGGCAAAAGACCTCAGAAATCATATATCGCTGTTTTCTGTTGTTTTGCCACCAAAGCCATTCATTTAGAAATAGTATCAGATTTGAGCACAGATGGTTTTCTGGGTGCTCTGAAACGTTTCATCTCGAGGAGAGGAAGGTGTGAAAATATTTATTGTGATAATGGCAGAAACTTTGTCGGAGCAAAAAATAAATTAGAAGAAATCCATCAAATGTTCGAAAATACATACGCAAAAAATCGAATAACCAACTTATGTTTACAAAATAAAATTCAATTTCACTTTATTCCACCAAGATCACCTCATTTTGGCGGCTTATGGGAAGCTGCTGTAAAGTCCACAAAATATTTGTTACATCGTGCAGTAGCCACAGCAGCATTAACATATGAGGAACTGTGCACAGTGGCAACTGAAATTGAAGCAATTTTGAATTCACGACCATTAACACCATTATCATCAGACCCCAGCGATCTCACTGTACTCACTCCAGCTCATTTTTTAATTGGTGAACCATTGACAGCGACTGTTGATACTCATCAATCAGAAGGAAAAATAAGTTTATTAACAAGATGGCAACTAGTTAACTTTATAAAAAATGAGTTTTGGCAACGATGGCACAGTGAATATTTGAGTGAATTACAAAAAAGAGCAAAATGGATAGATGAATTTCCAAATATTAAAGAAGGCACGATCGTTATTATGAAAGAAGATAACACTCCTCCTTTAAAATGGCCGTTAGGAAAAATCGATGAAGTCATACCGGGACCAGATGGTAAAGTACGAGTAGCATTTGTTCAAACTGCAACTGGTCTTCACAAGCGAGCCATTAATTTGCTGGCACCACTGCCAGTTGACATCAGTGATAGTGAAACAAATACAAATCAAATGGAAATCAACGAGGAAGAAGAACACCCAACGTCTAAAGAAGACAAGAAACGAGCGAATAAAAGACGAGCATCAGCAGGCAAAATGTTCAATACAGCTAAAGTTTTACTTCTAACAGTATTGATAATGCCGCTGATCGCATTTGGAGCCCCTACGGAAACAATTAACGTTCAATTTTTGAATAATAAATCAGGAATTTATTTTGAAGAGATTGGTAAAGCAAACATAATCTTTAGTAAATGGAATCTTATAGTGTATCATGATTTGAAAGGGTATCTGGAAACATTGAATACAGCGAATCAATTATTAAATCAATTGAAACGATTAAGCAAGATTATTAACCATAACGAATATCAAACTGAAATCGTGCATCAATATCAACATCAATTACAAGAGATTCAAGCTGGTAACATGTACTTACAAGAGATACGAAATATAAAGATCAAGGTTCGAAATAAAAGATCACCATTGGATATCGTAGGAACTGTGGCGAACAAACTATTTGGCGTTCTCGACCAGGAATACGCAGAAAAAATGACGCAAACAATCCAACATGTAAAAAATAATGAAGAACATCTTTTAGAACTACTAAAAAATCAGACGTCCATAATAGAAACAACAGCTAACATTGTTAAAAAGGGAGAAGAAGAGAGAATTGATCAAGTCAAAAGAATTGAACAAAATCTGGAAAATATTTATGAAAAAATGCGGAATATGAATAATGAGGTAAAACAGCAGAAGGCCATCCAATCCTTCAATACGTTATCAATTTTAATGGTATCTCTCATCAACGATTGTCAACAAATGCAAAAGGCAATAACAGACGTGATTACAGACACGCATCACGGACGAACCAATTCACTTATAATATCGATTAGTCAACTACAAGAACAATTAGCAGTAATAAAAGACAATCTATCATCAGGATTACGGTTACCAGACATCGATATAATAAAATTATACAAATTAATGACGGTTCAAGTTACAATAAAAGATGAATTTGTAATTTTTAACGTAGAATTACCATTGGTGAGCACAATCACCTTTGAGATGTACAAAATCATACCATTTCCAACGCTAGTTAGCAACGCATCAGTATCAATTGCAACAACGATGGATTTCTTGATGGTAAATACGTATAAAGATCAATTCTATTTAATAACTAAACTAGAATACACACAATGTCTATTGGTGTCAAAGGAGCAACATCTTTGTGGACAATATAGGCCAATGTACTACAGAACAACAAACTCAAACATATGCGAAATAGAACTATTTATGCAGAAGACACTACCACCATCATGTACATTAAAAGTAGCAGCACCAGAAAAAACTTGGATTGCCTTGACAGTACCAAATCAATGGCTTTTTTCATTAGACAAAGACTGTCAGGTCACAATTATATGCAAGAAAGCAATAATTCATAAAACACTGTATGGAAATGGAATTATATCACTAGCTAGTGGATGCATTCTTAAAGAAAATAACATGATAATTAACGCAGAATCCAAAATGCAGAATCGAATCATAAGTCAGTCTTTTCAACCATCAATTAATATCACTACAAAACAAATAGATGAAGCAGATGGTAATATAGCAATAATTGGATCACTTAATTACAGCAATCATAAAAGAGAATTTGATACCATGAAAAATGATATAACACAACTTAAAACACAACAAACAACATTACAGGAAATACAGCCACACGACATTCATCAGTTTACAATAAGCTACACCACCATAGCTATAATAGTAATGATAATTATTTATCTGATTATACAACACCTGCACAAACGGATCAAAATAGTGCATGTGAAATCCGATACAACTATGGACAACATACCGACAGCAAAACCCAGACCTAGAACAAGTAAACCGAATAATGACTATAAGTTTGAAGTTGATGACTTCAACGGGGGGCAAGATGTTGGGAAATAGAGTTAGAATTTAAAAATTAATATAACACAAAAATTATTATATATATGTAATTATGTTTAAGTAAGCAATTCAAAGTGCAATGACAAAACATAAAGAAAATCAGTATAAAGAAATAAAAAATAATAATATAAAAATAACATATGAAAATATCGGTCAAATTAAAATGATCAGTTCAGCAATTTTGGTTGTTATTAATTATGTTATGTCAATGCACTTAATAATATATAATGTAATATTAAGTAATTCATAATTGTTTGTTTGTACATATGTTAATTAGATATAAGTATTTTTATTATGTATAAATAGCTAAAGAAAAATTAATAAAGAGTCAGTTAATTATTATCAGTGATCGATAGTGATTTAATTTATTCTTATACACTTTACCATAGAACCTGTGTTAACCTCGTTCATGGTAAATAACATCATAACACAATTTGAGACTAGCGTTTTCTAGTTTTCAAATTAAATAATATAGTAGACAATTTGAGACTAGCGTTTTCTAGTTTTCAAATTGAATACTATTAACATAGAACTAGTGTTATCCTAGTTTCTAGATACAACAATTTATATACACTGTATGACTGTATTCTATATTCTATTCAAATATGAAATAAAAATAATTTATTTAATAAAAAAAACCATAATGACGTAAAATTTAAACGAAACACCAAAATCTATATCACAAAAATATTCGGACCATTATTTTTTCAATGTGTAGAACAACGTGTCTATGAACGACAGAAGTGGAATAACAGAAGATCATGGATATGGTATAGTAGTTAGTAGAGGGACTTGTGGTGAATCATAATTGATGGATATAATGTTATATTCAACGGTCTAGTGTTGGAATATTGTTCACGGGAGGATGATAAAAATTTGCGAGAAGGTGGAGGATTGTTTGGTATGGGTATCTCATGTTTGATGGTTAATAAATAAAAAGGTGAGAGAAGCAATACCAAATACCAAAAAAAAAAAAAAAAAAAAACAAATGAATTATGAAAATTTTTTTGTTTACATATTTTGGTGTTAGATATTTAAATGTATATAAATGTCTGGATGAAGAAACCGTCACAAAAAAGTAAAAATTTAAAATTCGTGTTGAGTTTTGGAATTTTTTGATCCAGATCATGGAGTTCGAGTTTACAAAATTAGTCAGTCGAGAACTCTAATAATTATACATAAATTATATAGTATGATTGTACTCGAATAATGCATTTTATATGGTTTATGAGTGTCCCTGCAAGATACAAGCATTTTTAGAAAGTTTGTCAATTTGGTTTGTTTTTTTCACGCTTAAATTTTATGATTTTTAGTGTAACTTTTGTACTTAAATATAAAGATTTAAACCTAAACAAATTTCTTAAAATAAAAAATAATTTTCTTGTTATGAAATATCATTGAAAAAAAAGACACCCATGATTTATATTACATTTTTTACATGACAAATTTGAAAATTTTATTTAATTTTTTCGTCTTTATAAAAAATAATTCAATATAAGAATTTTTCAGTTTGTTATTTTCTAAATTTCTTTTGTAAAAAATAAATTATAATATTAGTAAATTTTGCGTTTATAAAATGTCTACTTAGAGACTCGAAAGAAAATAAAATTTAGAACAAACAGGATACCGAGAAAAATTCAAAATAGTTCTTTGTCAATTTCTCATATTTATGATATTTATGTACCTACAATAACATTTTAATTTTTAACATTTATCTTTCATTTCTGAAACAAACCGTCAAGTCAACAATTCATTTAGAATTAGAGCAAAATTATTTTTATACAAAATGGAAAACGAAAGTAAGATAAGCAATAATAATCAGCAGTCTGGAAACGATAAAAAATATAAAAAAATCAAAAAATCATCTGCTAGTAAAA
Organism: Villa cingulata; assembly: GCA_951394055.1. Lineage (NCBI taxonomy): Eukaryota > Metazoa > Arthropoda > Insecta > Diptera > Bombyliidae > Villa > Villa cingulata. The sequence continues at coordinate 27,581,467 of OX596022.1, read as the reverse complement.
TACTATCTGAAAATAATAATAATCATGCATATTGTATTAATTGTGTTAATTTATCGAAAAATTTATTATATATAGAGAATTTATTAAGAACAAACGGACATACATGCAGAACATGCCAAGCAGTTATAAAATTTGTAAATAATCTAAATCATAATATTGCTGAAGTATTTAATGCATTAAATTATCCTCCTCATGAATATATTTTACAAGAACAATTAAAAAATTATTTGTCATCAAAGAAGAGTACAAGAACTGGTACAACTGGTACAAAAACAACAAATTCATATGCATCATCAAATATTTCAGCAAATTTAAATAAAAAATCTATAAATAATAATTCATCGGCATATACAGCAGTAGAAAAAGAAACATTACCAACGGCAACGATAACTGCTGAATCTAGATCATCTAAATCTAAATCAGGATCAGTATCCGCCAGTAGTTATAGTAATCGACCTGTAAAAATTATTAAACCGAAAGCACAACGTTCAAATTCAAATTTAAATACAACAGTAATCGAAAAAATCAGAAAATCAATACCAAAATCATCTACCCGTACAACAGAAGATGTTAAAAATTCAACAAATAATTATTCACTAAAAAATAATACTGTATCAGTTCCGAAACGAAAACAATTAAATAAAACACAAACACAGCCGAATAATCAATTTTTAATTAAATCCGGAACATACGTTCAAAAATTTATGATGGAAATTGATCGTTCGGCAATTAATTAAATTTAAAAAAAAATTAAAAATATTTATATATATATCGTTATTTATTTTTTTTAATGAAAATTTTCAGATGATAGATATTTTCAAAATTTATGTGTAATAAAATTAGCAATAATTAATAAATTTATGCTACCAAATCAATTTTCTTTCCCCATTGCCCATTCTCTTAAACACAAAATTTGTTTTATTTAAAACACAAAATTTGTTTTATAATGAGTGTGAGATATTTTTCCTTTTTTATTTTAATAAAAAACGCTACTACATTAATTCAGGTGAGAATGAAATTCACAACAAAATATGATATTTGAGTAAATAAACAAAAAATATCTAGGAAAAAAAAATGAGAAAAAATTAGTAAATTTATTAATAGCTAGATTACAGAAAGTAATATTAAATATTAAATAATAGTTAGCATTATTTTTTATTTTTGTGTGGCTGTGGTGTGTACAAACAGTATACATATATATTACTGTTATGGCATAATATTAATTTTCTCCTTTTTTAGCTGACCAAAGTAAATAATTTGGTTGTGTTGCTGCTTCATATTCTTGTACTAAACAATCGACAACATCTCTTGACTCATCCAATTCTGATAGGCTATCTTTGAACATATCTTGACGTTTGAATTGATCTAAAAATGCTCCACGTTTCTTTAATTTATCATATTGACTAAGAGCACGTTTAAATAATGATGTAATGCTGGTATGATTAGCCAACATTAAACCAGATACTCTATGGCTACTTTGTACATATGGACTACTCTTTGATAGTGCAACTTGAATACTTGTTGGTCCCCATGGAATAAATTGCGCTAATTTACGTTCTCTGATCCTTTGTAAAGATTTATGTACTTGCGTTGGATCTACTTCACCCTAAAAATTATATGTATAATGTATAATTCATTTTAATTGATTCAAATCAAAAATATTAAATTTACCTGAATTATGTTTAGGATTGATATGTAACAATGACGATTGGTTTTATCTGGATCAGTTGATACCATCATATTTTTGGGTTGTAATAAACGTCGCATTACATCTAAAACTGTTGTTTTTCGAACGTTTACAGTTTGCTATAGTGCATTAAATTAATAAAAATTATATTATAAAATACATATTAAAAATATAAAATTTTAATGCTTCCTACATCATTAAATGTTGTTAACGGAGTATATCCAGTCATCAAGAAATGTAATTGTGGCGTAGGAATCAGAGGAGCTGTTAAACCAATCAGATTATTATTCATATACGATGGATACCTTAATGTTGTTGTGCTGACAGACATTATTGTTGATACAAGAGTATTAATTTGTGTGAATGTTGGATTTTGTATATGTAAACGATCTGTTGCAATACTATTTAATGCTGTATTATCTAGAACTACAACACAATCAGCACAACTTGTAAGTCTACGTAGTGTTAACATTGAATTATATGGCTGAACAACAACATCACTTATTTCATCTTGATTCGGGAATACACTGTACGTTTGAATTAATTTTTTAGGAAATCTATCTGATAAACGTTCCATAATATATGATCCCATTCCAGATCCAGTACCACCAGCAATCGAATGACATAAAACAAAACCTTCGAGACTTTCACTACCTTCAGCTTCACGATCAATTATATCAAATATTTCTTCGTGTAATTTTTCACCTTGACCATATCCTGATGCCCAATTATTACCAGCACCACCACCATGTTTTGAAAGGTATATATTTTCTGGATTGTAGAGCTAGAAATTATGATATGCCAATAGGAATATAGTTATGAAATTAAAAAATAAAGAAAAGAAAAAACTATTATCATTTAAATATTAATTTAACCTTTGCATAGGGTGAACTCATTATAGTATGAATAACTCGAGGTTCTAAATCCAGTAGTACAGCTCTAGGAATATAGTGATCATCATCAGCCTAATAAAATACAATGAAAAAAAAATATTGAAATTTTATCATGTTAAATATGAAAATATGAAATAGATATTTACTTGATAGAAGAAAACATCTTTTCTATCCAGTCCATCGGTGGCAAAATCCTCAAGAACTCCAGTTGGTGATATGCCGTGTTCAAGACAAAGTCGCTTCCAAAACTCAAAACCAACTATAAAAATTCAAATAAACAAGGAAGAAAATTAATTAAAAAAATAAGAACACTTTAAACTTGTATTCTAAGCGAACAAAATAAATCATTTTACTTTGGTTTCCGCATTGTCCTAACTGTAATGTAATGATTTCACTTGGCATTGCAAGATATTATTTTCTTTAATTAATTTAATTCGACTGTATAATTGTTCCTTAATTTAAATTTAAAACACCAAAAGTTAAATATTTTTAAAAAATATTAATTTCATTGAGGAAAATAACGTCGAACAACAAGAAACAAGAACTGTCTAATTGAAAATTGAATAATTTATTTTATGCTTTTGACATTTGACAATCAACACTTCATAACGAAATTAAAATAATCCATTGGCTGCCGAACAATTTCAGAATTTCAGGCTTTTAAAATATTGAGGAAAAATTCTAATTTAATATAAATAAATTGAAAATATAAAATTTATTTTATTTTTAAATTTTTTTTGAAATCTGGAAATTCAATAGTTTTTAATAAACAATTTTATTTTGATATATACGTACGCATCGCAATTTATTTCATACACTGAGTGAAAATTAGCCATTAAAAATATTTTTTCTTTCTTCTGTTACAAGCGCCCTCACTTATGAAACGAACGAACATTATTAATTATGTCTGGCATTTAAATATTTAAATAATAGAAATATGTAACGACTCGATAATAAGAAATAAATACATTACTCATCCCATACCTCATATCTAGAGCTGATTTCTTGATCATAATGCTGACGTCATTCAAAGTTGCTTTATCACTTTGTATTTTCATAACGTCAAATATACAGTCTAGTCATAATATAAATTACTTAAGTTACAGAAGAAATACTTATGATTTGTCGCTGTTGATGTCAGCAAGTTTTTGTTTTCGAAGTGGAAACAAATATTGATGTTGATGTTCACTTATAAATAACCTAAAAATATTTCTCGGTTGTTTATGTTTTATATTAAATATTTATCTTGTTTTAAATTTTGTATTAAATTTGTTGATTTCGATAATAACTTAATTAAAAGAGTGAAAAACATTAATTGTGTAGCAAAAACTTTTTCAAAACACTTTGCACTTATAAGTTAGCTTTCGACTCTAATGTTTCTGACGTATTGTGCGCTATGTATTGCTCGCTACGCAATTCGCGTCCTAAAAATACTTTTAGAAATACTAAATACATAATATGCTCGAGTGAAGATTTCTAGTAGAAAGTAGGCACCGAAGGTTAACATTTTTCTTAAGATCAAAATTTTTTTAGGAGTTCGAACGGAATTTCGTTCATAATTTTTGCTATTTATTTCTATACAAAAAAATTTCATGTAGAATAGCGTAAAGAAAAGGAAATGTATTGATTTTATTGTGTTGTGTTTGTGTTGTGTTGTGATGAGCGAATGAGAAGAATAAATGACAATAATACTCGACAGCAACAGATGTTTTTTTGTGCTGTCAAAACTACCAAACGAAACAAACGCACATAACAGAATAATTGTCCAACTATTTATTCCATTCCAGAGTGAACGGAAAAAAAAATCTCCAATTCGATATTATACACACATTTATGTATATACTAATTCCGTACTCAAAACAAAAAGTACAGTACAAGGAAAAATTAGATGCACGAAATTCCGTTCGAACTCCATACGAGCTTTAAGTTTTAAGATCAAATCGTATCCGTATACAAAAATTTTACTCAAGTTTTATATAAAACATGCGCGAAGATTTGCCTCTGTTTTGGCAAATATTATATATATCACTCATTCGATATACATCAGTGATTTCTGATTTGCAAGTCTGCCTCTACGTCTACACCATTATAAAACTTAAGAAAAAAATTCCGAAAAAGGTAATTTGAGAAGGGCTTGCAGTTGAAAATTTTTTATTATGTTATCCTTAAAATACATTATGTTTCATAGTAAAAATAATAAATCACACAATTCTTCTTACACCATTGATCATAAATATGTATATGTGTATATAATATTCGTCTTTCGTTAATATCTTACTTAAAAATATGTTACAAAAGTCGGCGTAAAGTTTAATATTTCGTTGATCATCCTTTTGAATCAATTATAACCTGTAACTGACTTTAGATATACCTAGATTCTAAAAATTTTTGTAGTCACTTTGTATTCGAAATCAATTTTATTCCATTCTTCAATCAATTAAATCTCTTAAAAATCTTACTTTTTTGGTGTTTCTCTCTTTGGATGCCTTTTTGTTTTTCCTAACTTTGCTCAGAGATTTTCTATGAGTAATGTATGACTATGAGACTATAGGATAAAGTCTTTAAATAGTGGGAGAAATTGAAAATTATCTATTGCTTATCAATCATCATTGCGTTTGATTGAAAACAAAAATCATCTTACGACAAACAGAACCATTTCTGACTGCATTATCTTTAACATTTTTTTTAAATATTTTCATTTCATATACAACAAATCTCCTTATCCTTATTTACAATGATAAAAAACATTTTATTTATTAATTTTTTTTTAAGTTACAGGTTATTTTTTATTAATTAAAAATAAATTCTCTTATAAATAATGTATTATAAGTATAATATAAAATTTATTCAAAAATAAAAATACAGTGAGCGCAATTTGGGTGGATATAACCAGTCATATTTTTGTGAATAAAAAAAAAGCGAACAGAAATTAAAAAATCTTCATTTTGAAAACAAAAAAAAATATATAATTAAAAAACAATATGTACCATTAGAATAGAATATATCACTGAAATGATTTCTAAACTTTATTACATGCCATCATGAATTCACTTATAGTTAAATGTGAGTTAATGGTGTAGAGAGGCAAACTCTTTTACATGATAGCACTTAGATTGGTCTATTATTAGAATGATCTAATATCTAATTCTCTAATAATTACTTTCTGTTACTTGTTGTCAGCATTTCAGCAAGTAACCTGGTACTCTACTCATTCAAAGCTGAGTAAACTTTGGGGTTAATGAAAGTTGGAATTTGGGAATTTGGAAATAGGTAACGAAATATTGAAAATTATTTTTCTTACTTTTTGTCTTACTTTTGGCTTTGACAGGAATTAAATTTGCATTTCGAGATCTCCTTTAAATTTACTGTTACAAAAAACACAAAAACTTAATAACATTGTTTTTAGTTATATACATACAGGATGGCCCAATATTAACTTTCTTTATAGAACTCACAGGTTATACTAGAGACAGACCTAAAATTAATCTAAATAAACTTATCTGGATTATCTCTAATTCGGATTTATAAAGCTGAACGTGACAGATTGCAAATGTAGATCATCCCTAATGCAATCAGCTGATTTGTTGAATTTATTCATAACCACATAATAACCACAAATTACTTTAAGTCTATTATTTTCGTGTTACTTGCGATTTAAATATCGAAATATTTTAATTTTTTTGTTTTTAGAAACGCTTAATTTGTAAAATCACTCATTTCACACAATTTTAATAAGTCGCAAGAAGAAAAATATATAACAAATCAGAACCAGAAAACTGAACTGTCAATTTTTATGTCTTCTTCTTCCTACTGTAAATCCAGTTTATGGGGGTAATCCAGTTTTCAAAACTGAATTAGGATAATCTATAGTTATACAACTGGATCATCTAGTTATTGTGATGACAGACAGACACTTTTATCCAGATTAACGATTTAATCTAGATTAAAATGCTTAGACTGTCAGTGTTACATTTTTTTCCAAAACCACGACAGATAATTGGCAATATTTTATGTAAAGAAAATTAAAAAAAGGGCAAAATTTTGAGATATTTAACATTGAACTCAAATTTTTTTCATTTTTTTCCACGAAATTTGGGATTTGATATACCATATCTTTGGCATATAACTGGGCCAATTTGGACAATTCAAGTATCAAAGTATGGACTGATTGATTCTCTTTCCAATGAATGCAAAATAATTAGAAACGATCAAGGATTTCGAGAGCTATGACCACAAATAAGAAACAAGTCACTTGACCTAAAAAAAACTTATGTGCCTCCTAACTCCTCACCACTTGATATTAGATCCCTCCCCCACCCTGCCGTACAATTTTTTTTTTTCGTTTCACAGCAAGACCTGTCGACTGGCACCCGAACTTGGGACACAATTTTTTTTACAATTAAGAATTTTGTTTTTAATTTTATGCCAACACCTTTTCTTTAATTCACTGCGTGTATCCAAATTGCACTCACCGTACACATGATTGAAAAATGAAATAAATTAAAAAAAAATTACAATTTTCAGTTACTTTTTCTTCTATTGTTACAGTTTATACATGCTTAGTTTTTTTTTTTTTTTTTCAAATAAATAATTTTTTTTCCTTCTTTCATTTATGTAAATTGTACATTTATAAACAGACAGAGATGTATTAAAATAAAAATATTTATAATTTTTCAAATACATATAATTAAATTACATTAAAAAATCAAAAAAATAAAAAAAAAATCAATTTTAATTATTACAACATATTTTTTTTTGTTCATTTTTTTAAAATGACAAAGTATCTACTTATGTATATAATATATTACTATATTTATATATGTGTATGTAATGTGTAAAGTGTATACTTACATAATGTAATATATTTTAAATAAATTTAGAAAAAAACTCTATATTAAAATTCTTTATTATTATTATTTACATACAATTTTTTATATGTACTAGTACTATATATTATTGTATTATGCGATTATTATCCTTAATCCTTACAATACAAATTTTTATTTTTATTATTGATTCTTTAATATGTATATATATGTAGGTATGTATATATATATATATATATATATATGTATATATATTTTATTTTTTGTATAATTATTATTTTTATTTTATTAAATTGTAAAAAAATTGTTTTAAAGCTGTTTCTATATACAAAATACAATATTATAAGATACTCCTATACATTTACAGATGTATCTAATATGTAATTATAGTATTGTATGTGGTATTTTACAAATCATAAGTCTTTCTTTTTTTTTTTTAAATAAAAGAAAAAAAAAAAACAAAACATTTTTAAATTCATTTAAACTAGTAAAATATTTTATGATAAGCATTTTTTTTTTGTATTGAAAATTTGTTTTACATTTTATTATATCAGAATGTGTAAGACATTGGTGGTACATACATAGAAATTTCATTTTGAATTTTTCTTTGAATTCACTTCAAATCTATAATGTTTTTCAATTTGAAATATTTAAACAATTTTTTTTTTTTTTGGGATATGTAATTCCTCATTTACAAGCCAACGTTGATTTCGTGCCAGAGTAGACGATATTCACAATCCAGCGTAGATTATCGTATGTTATTATATTATAGGAAACATTGGAATTGGTACACGAACTTTTAAAACATTCATAGTATAATTTCCACAAAGTCAGCGTCAGATTAGAAATACAATCTAATTTCACTTGCTCTGAATGTAGTGAAATTCATGCTGGCAAGAAAAAAGAATATCGCTATAGAATTTTTTGTGTGAAAATGAAGGATGTATGAAAAATCCACTCTGGCACAGAATCTACGCTGGATTATAAATCTAACTTAGGATAATAATAACAAGAAAAAGATTAAGAATAATTTTTTATGGTCGGTCGAATGTTCAGGATGAGGCATTCCAAAATATTAAAAATGCTTTAAAAAATCGTGTCATACTTGTACACCCAAACTCTAATGCTAAGCTCAGTCTTTTTGTTGATGCATCTTCAAATGACGCTGTAGGAGCCGTGCTTCAACAAAGCTGCTCAAAAACTAAAGAAACTCAAACCTGCAGAAAAGAAATAATCGACTTTTGATCGTGAACTTCTTGCTATTTACCTTGCTGTTAAACACTTTTATCATTTGATTGAGGCTAGAGATTTAAACATTTTTACAGATCATAAACCTTTAATCTCAGTATTAAGTATTTTCAAAAACCGAAACGTCAGCTCAGCCATATTTCCCAATTTTCACGATGCGTAAAAAGATTTTTTCGCATCAATACTGTTAGTAATAATTCAAAAGATTTTAATTTTTCTATGATAATATATGTAGTATATTCAGTCAGTCAGTATTTGATGTGAGAAAGCGGCTAACCATCTATTAGCGACATTATGTATGTATGTAAGACGCCATTGAAAAGACTGCAATGCATTCAATGCATCCTTGTGACTTTTGTCTCGCAATCAAATGCCCCAACTCCAAATTGTTAAATTGTTACACGATTCAGAAATATCATGTAGTATTTGCATTTGGATTTATACAGTTTTCTGACAAATAGACGCCACGACAAAATTGTGTATTTCTCAATGCAAATACTAGTTTTTCTTAATTGTATATGACATTTGATCGTCAGACCAAGTAGAAGCCCTTTTCGGTAATTAAGATTTTACTAAGATCTTAAAAGTTATTCCATTTGATTAAAAACATCATAAATGAAAAGGCAGTTTGGAAAGTCAGATATGAATTGGCAGTTAATTTGGTAAATCATATATCTAAAAGGTAAGATAGTTCGAAATGTTAGATTGATATCTACAATCACTGATAGATAGACAAGACAAGACAGATTATTAATTGACATCTGAAAACGAGTAGAAACGATAAAATGTACGACCGCTACGACACTATATCTGTTTCGTTTTCGTCTCGTTTCGTCTATTTGACTTTAAACTTATCGAAATTGAACGAACGTAAGAATAGTTGTACGCAAGATAAATAGAATACTCATAAGGTATGATAAAAATTCTTAAAACTTACATACTTTATGTAACACACATGTTATTAAAATATTATCTTAGAAAAAATGAATAAAAATTAAAATTCAACTATCAAAAACAGCATTTTTTTAATGCATATTCCCATAACATTGCTGTGTACGTACAAGAAAATATTTTACTCAATTTGACTTCCGATGACGTCACACTCTCTTAAAAAATTTTTCGTTCATACCTTATGAGTATTCTATTTATCTTGGTTGTACGGTTGTACGTACCACATTACTATCGTACGTATCGTTTCGTTTTGTTCCGTTCCGTTTCGTTCATTTAGGTTATAGCTTTAATTACCGAAAACGGCAAGAGTGGACTTGGCTCTAAAATGTAAGATCATTTCATTTGCTAGTTATTACTTAATTTCTTTATATTGCAACAATAATAATTTATCTAATATTATATATGTACATAATATTCTTGGATCATACACATATATGTATGTACAAGCATACACATCTACGTCCGATATATTTATGTTAAACAAATTTCACAAAAAGATTTTTTTTTATCATTTTTTTTTATTTTGTTTTGTTTTAAATCAAATTAAATAAAATTCAAAAATTTCTGAACTAAATTTTCTTGTCACAAATATAATTATGTACAGTAAAAATATAAATTTGTAATTATTAAAAAATTTAATTTTTTTTTTATCATTATCATTTTTTTTTTCTAATTACATATTTACAAAATTCTTTTTTTTTAATAATTTCTATTACAATTTTATTTTATTTTACTATATATGTATATATATAAATCTTTAATTTTATTCTAAAATTCAATTAATTTATTTATTTATTTCAAATATTGTGAATAAGATAAAATAAAATTTTCATTATTTTACATAATATTTACTTAACATATTATTACAACAACAAAAAATACAAGAAAAATTGAATTGAAATTAAAAGATAAAAATCGAATCAAATTTAAAAGAAACAAAAATTAATTTATCAAATTTTTTTTTTGATTCTAATTAGACGTGTGTATGTGATTTTGTGGTGTGTATTTAATATTAAATCAAAATTAATTTGTAGGCATTTAAAAATTATCAAAACGTTTATCTGAAAAAAATGTAATTTTAACAAATATAAAATGTAACGCATCAATGTAGAAATAATTTTCAAATTAATTTCAAATTGATTTATTTATGAATAATTGAACAAAGGAAAAATGTGTGAAAATGTAATCTTTATTCATTTAATCAATTTATCAATAATTATAATTTGAAAAAAAAAACCAAAAAAATTTAAAGAATGATTTTCATTGCGTAACAACACGGATACCAGTCCATTATGCCACATTCAAAATCATCAATCATTTAATTTTTTTCAACAGACATTTTATATTACAACGAAATCACGTATTATCGTGATTATTTTGATGAAATCACAATTATTAAAATTACGTAATTTCTCATGCAACAAAAATACTAACATGATTTCCAAAATCACTTTACAACGTTAAAATTTTGCGTACAGCATTAAAATTTCAAAATAATTATTCATGATGTTCTAGTTGCATAACTTTGACAAACTTTGCTCTTGTCAAAAAATTCATAATAAATTTTGAAACGCAATACATTATCGTTGCGATGTAAAAGTTTTACGACTTGAAACATTTGACATTATAGAAGGACGATCATTTGGCATTTAGCAATCCCTTCTTAATTATCAACAAAAAGTTAAGGTAGAACTATAATCGACATAGTTGACATGGGAAACATGAGAAAAAATAACGAATGCTAAAACGTCACATTTGGTTAACTGCATAATAACACAGATAACATACGAAACAATAAGCAATACAAATTTCACAAAATAAGGTTATGGCTTATGATACTTATATCATGTACGCTTTCGATCGTACTGCTTATGTTGAGGTTATGTTAAACGAATTTTTAACGAATGTCGGCAATGTCAATTATAGTTTAGCTCATTGATTTGACCGTGTTCTGCTACGATATATGTCATAGCCTATGTCACATATGTCGATTATGGTTCCTCCATTAGTCCTGGTGTAGTGTTGTACTGTTGTACATTACTAAACGATGTATTTATTTATAGACTTGTGTGAGAGATGAGAGATTAGTATGCAATATCAGCTGGTTGAGTTTTGTTGAGTAATTTCTAAATTTGGTATCTTCGAATGAGATCGTTCAATTAAATCCATTTCTAAAATTTATAAAAAATTTTCGGTGACATTGACACATTGTTGTCATTAGGCGTGTGTAAAAGATCTGTCTTTCCGTCTCAAAATAACATTATCGATATCATCGTATAATAAATGTTGCTTTTGCAGCACATAATATTAATTAAGAATGTTCAATTACATCCAAATTTGGACAATTTTAAAAGAACAAAAAAATTTCATTTTCCAGAAACGAGAAACAATTGAAAAGTTTTTAAATGCCATCCAATCGAAAATATTAAATACACATCCATCACGTTTTCTCAGTTGTTTGTTATGTTTGTTGTTGTAATTTTTATTTTTAAATTATCCTAAACTTAAAAACTACATATTGTTTTTTTTCTTTTTTTCATTTCGTTTTTTTTTTCTCTATTTTTTGAAAATCCTGAATTAATTCTTTTTACAATGTGTATTCATCATTTTAAATAGTTTTTGGATAGAACAACAATATGAAGATCCCATGCTCAAATAAAATAATTGGAGAAAAAAAATGATATGACCGTAATCATCATCAATCCATTTTTTTTTTTTATTTATCATCTAGGGTCATTGTCATATTTCGTGTATATATTTTTGTAAAACATTTTTGTTTGTTTGTTTGTTACATTGTTGATGATCGATGATTTATTTATTTACTTTTTTTTTTTAACTCCAACATTATTTATTATCATCCCATTTCATCTTCATCATCAAAGTATTTAATGCATGCATGCATCATTATTATATTTTATAGTTAATTGTTTAATATTGTTTATATTTTCTCTTATTTTTGTTATGATTTCTTTTATTTGATATTTTTCTATTATCGAGTAAATTTTTATTATTTATGTTCACCACGCCCATATCTCATTCTTGTTTTGTATATACACATATAACTCCTTGTTCGTCTTCAATTTCAATCTGAATTTAACAATAATAATATGGAGAAGGAATTGTGGGATTTACAAAATTATTTTTGTTTGTAAATAAAAAAAAATTTTTTTTATTTTTTTTGCAAAAAAATTTAAAAATAAAAAATAAAGAAATATAAATACACAATTTTATTTTATGTTAGAAAAAAATTTTTTTTTTATTATAAAAAATCATTATTTATTTATATTTTTTTTTTTAGTAAGTTAATTGAATTTTTATTATATAAATCCCACAAAATAATCAAAAAAAAAAATGATTTTTTTTTTATTTCTTATTCTCATTCACTTAATTTAAAATTATGTATATAATTTTTTTTTAATTTTTTAAAATCCACATATAGTTACCTCTGTATGTTCAGTTTCATCTTCGATTTCTGGTAATTCTTGTTTTTGTATGACAACCATTTGACTAATTTGTTGTTGGTCGGAATCCTGATCATTTTGATTCGATTGTTGGTTCTGTTGTCGTGGAGCTGTTTGACCTGTACAAGAAAATAATTATCGAAAGATTTTTTAAAAATTTTTTTTTTTTTTTTTATTTAAATTTTTATTTAATCATTACAAAATAAAATTAAAATAAAATTACCATATTTTTCATGTATACCCCTATGTCTTTTTAATGCAAATCTATCAGCGAATGCAGCCGAACAAATATCACATTTAAATGGTTTCTCTCCAGAATGTACTTTTGCATGATTTTTTAAATGTGCCGCCTGACTAAATGCTGAACCGCATATTTCACATTTATACGGTTTCTCGCCAGTATGAATTCTTCTATGATTCCATAATGTCGCATGTCTAGCAAAACCTTTATCACATACTTCACATACATATGGCTTTTCACCACTATGTGTTCGTTCATGATTTTTTAAGTGTGGTGATTGAGAAAATTGCATACCACATGTTCCACATCTATAATAGATAGTAGTAGTAACACAATACAAAATACAAAATTTAATTAACAAAATTTCGAAAACTTAAAAAGAGAGAGAGAGAGAGAGAAAGAAAAAAAAAAGAAATTTACTTGTATGGTTTCTCTCCTGTATGTATTCTGGAATGATTTTTTAAGTATACAGCTTTAGCAAAAGCTAATCCACATATTGAACATTTATAATTCTTTTCACCGCTATGTAATTTTTTATGCGACCATAAGCTAGAATAACGTGAGAACGTTCCACCACAAATATTGCATTGAAACGGCTTAGTTTGTCTACCAAAAAAAAAAAAAAAAAAAAAAAAAGCACAAAGAAAAATATTGTAAGCTCTTGTGATTTTCTTATTTTAAAAATAAAAATATAAATAACTTGAAATCTTACTCAGTTTTAATTTGCTTTTGAGCACCACCAACAAATATTACACCGGATCCATTACATTTTTGACATTTCGTTACTGTAGCTAAATTTCGTCTTTTAACTGGATGATGTCCTGGAGCAAATTGTGTATTATTATTTCCCGTATTTGATGAATTCTGTGATTGATTCATTTTCGTTGTAGCACCGGTATTCTGTTGAATGTGTTGATGATTATTACTTTTATTATTCTGCTGTATATTTGATATCTGGATTATATTTTGACCATTTAAAGAATCAATTTCACCATCATTTGTACCAGTTTGTAATTCGCTCATTTCAAATTTAACATCACCATCAGGTGCAACGAAAATTTGTGTGGCTGTTGCACGATTATTCATTGCAACTGCATTCTCATTATTCATGCAATTTTCACAACGAAGTTTTGCATTCTTTCTTTTACCAGACGCTTGCATTATATGACCACATGTCATGCATTTCGTTTTTGAATCGATCGTTTTATTTGTAGATCCAGTTGTTATACCGCCACTGTTAGTATTATGACCGGATGTGGTTATTGTTGTAACAACTTCTTGTACTTGTTGCTGTTGCTGCTGCTGTTGTTGTTGTTGTTGTTGTTGTTGCTGATGTTGATGTTGTTGGACAGCAGCAACTGCTGCTTGTTGTATTGCATGCGTTGTTGCCGGTTCTAATGATTCAGTCGCAACTATTTGAATTTGTCCTAATGGTTGACCATTTTCTGTTACTAAATTTTGTGCTTGAACGATATTTTGTCCATTTGTAACGACTGTTATAGCTTCATTTTGACCACTATCACCATTATCTTGATTGTGAATGCGTTTATGATGATTCAGTAAGGTTAAATGTGAAAACATTAGACCACATACGTCGCATTTAAAACTGATATTTGATATTGTATTCTACATATTTAAGAAACAAAAAGAAAAAAAAAAAAAAAAAAAAATTAAAACAAAACAAAGATCAAATTGATGTATTTGATTTAAGAGAAAAAAAATTTTTTTTTTTTAATTTACGATAACTTACCACTGTTATTGGCTTATTGACAACTTGAAGTCTTCCTTGATTATCGACTGTTGCTATAGTTCCAGCTACAGTACCATTTTGTGCTAATTGCATTTGATTAACTAACGCATAATTATAACCACCGATCGGTTGAGCGATATAACACGTTTTATTATCATCAGCCAACTGAGCTAAATTTACTGTGTTTGTCTTTCAGGTATAAAATAGAAGAGAAATACAAATTATTAAATTTTTCAAAAAAAAAGTATATAAATAAATGAAAACTTACATTTGTTGTATAACAGAATGTTGGAAAATCTTGTTGACCAGACTTTTGACCTTCAATTTTTGGCTGTTTAAGTATGCCATCAGCTGTCTGGTATTGTATGGTGGTTGGAGTTCCACCTTGTATTGCATTCGTTGTAAACATTATCGTTTTTGTTATATCCTCCATCATGTGTTATGTAGACACTGTAATTATTATGTATATGTTAAATTTAAATTTTTTTTATGATTGATTTTCTGATCTAAATTCTGATCTAAGAAAAAAGGTAATATAATTGTAATAAAAGTAACTTCCCCTCATACAAGAAAAGATACCAGAAAATAGACTATTTCATTGGTATGGCCTCATTTAATGAAAAGAGACGGCGCAAACATATATAACGAAGATTTGTAATGAAGATAAAACCTAAAAAAGACGTGAATTTGAACCAAAAACTAAAAGTAAAATAGGATATCATAAAAATCAAACCCGACCTTAAAATATGATAAATCTTAGCAAGGAGACAACACTAGATCGAACTCTGTAGCTAGAACTGTATACTAGAAGATCAGAAGATCAAATAAATGGAATAAGGGAAGAAAAGAAAAACCACAAGAAAAATGCGCTGATAGTTAGTGTAAATTACATTCACATCGACACGTTACGAAATCACATTTTATATTTGCGGGTTTTCAAAAATGTTATGAAAGAGGTGTGCAACCATTGGTGAGCACAATCACCTTTGAGATGTACAAAATCATACCATTTCCAACGCTAGTTAGCAACGCATCAGTATCAATTGCAACAACGATGGATTTCTTGATGGTAAATACGTATAAAGATCAATTCTATTTAATAACTAAACTAGAATACACACAATGTCTATTGGTGTCAAAGGAGCAACATCTTTGTGGACAATATAGGCCAATGTACTACAGAACAACAAACTCAAACATATGCGAAATAGAACTATTTATGCAGAAGACACTACCACCATCATGTACATTAAAAGTAGCAGCACCAGAAAAAACTTGGATTGCCTTGACAGTACCAAATCAATGGCTTTTTTCATTAGACAAAGACTGTCAGGTCACAATTATATGCAAGAAAGCAATAATTCATAAAACACTGTATGGAAATGGAATTATATCACTAGCTAGTGGATGCATTCTTAAAGAAAATAACATGATAATTAACGCAGAATCCAAAATGCAGAATCGAATCATAAGTCAGTCTTTTCAACCATCAATTAATATCACTACAAAACAAATAGATGAAGCAGATGGTAATATAGCAATAATTGGATCACTTAATTACAGCAATCATAAAAGAGAATTTGATACCATGAAAAATGATATAACACAACTTAAAACACAACAAACAACATTACAGGAAATACAGCCACACGACATTCATCAGTTTACAATAAGCTACACCACCATAGCTATAATAGTAATGATAATTATTTATCTGATTATACAACACCTGCACAAACGGATCAAAATAGTGCATGTGAAATCCGATACAACTATGGACAACATACCGACAGCAAAACCCAGACCTAGAACAAGTAAACCGAATAATGACTATAAGTTTGAAGTTGATGACTTCAACGGGGGGCAAGATGTTGGGAAATAGAGTTAGAATTTAAAAATTAATATAACACAAAAATTATTATATATATGTAATTATGTTTAAGTAAGCAATTCAAAGTGCAATGACAAAACATAAAGAAAATCAGTATAAAGAAATAAAAAATAATAATATAAAAATAACATATGAAAATATCGGTCAAATTAAAATGATCAGTTCAGCAATTTTGGTTGTTATTAATTATGTTATGTCAATGCACTTAATAATATATAATGTAATATTAAGTAATTCATAATTGTTTGTTTGTACATATGTTAATTAGATATAAGTATTTTTATTATGTATAAATAGCTAAAGAAAAATTAATAAAGAGTCAGTTAATTATTATCAGTGATCGATAGTGATTTAATTTATTCTTATACACTTTACCATAGAACCTGTGTTAACCTCGTTCATGGTAAATAACATCATAACACAATTTGAGACTAGCGTTTTCTAGTTTTCAAATTAAATAATATAGTAGACAATTTGAGACTAGCGTTTTCTAGTTTTCAAATTGAATACTATTAACATAGAACTAGTGTTATCCTAGTTTCTAGATACAACAATTTATATACACTGTATGACTGTATTCTATATTCTATTCAAATATGAAATAAAAATAATTTATTTAATAAAAAAAACCATAATGACGTAAAATTTAAACGAAACACCAAAATCTATATCACAAAAATATTCGGACCATTATTTTTTCAATGTGTAGAACAACGTGTCTATGAACGACAGAAGTGGAATAACAGAAGATCATGGATATGGTATAGTAGTTAGTAGAGGGACTTGTGGTGAATCATAATTGATGGATATAATGTTATATTCAACGGTCTAGTGTTGGAATATTGTTCACGGGAGGATGATAAAAATTTGCGAGAAGGTGGAGGATTGTTTGGTATGGGTATCTCATGTTTGATGGTTAATAAATAAAAAGGTGAGAGAAGCAATACCAAATACCAAAAAAAAAAAAAAAAAAAAACAAATGAATTATGAAAATTTTTTTGTTTACATATTTTGGTGTTAGATATTTAAATGTATATAAATGTCTGGATGAAGAAACCGTCACAAAAAAGTAAAAATTTAAAATTCGTGTTGAGTTTTGGAATTTTTTGATCCAGATCATGGAGTTCGAGTTTACAAAATTAGTCAGTCGAGAACTCTAATAATTATACATAAATTATATAGTATGATTGTACTCGAATAATGCATTTTATATGGTTTATGAGTGTCCCTGCAAGATACAAGCATTTTTAGAAAGTTTGTCAATTTGGTTTGTTTTTTTCACGCTTAAATTTTATGATTTTTAGTGTAACTTTTGTACTTAAATATAAAGATTTAAACCTAAACAAATTTCTTAAAATAAAAAATAATTTTCTTGTTATGAAATATCATTGAAAAAAAAGACACCCATGATTTATATTACATTTTTTACATGACAAATTTGAAAATTTTATTTAATTTTTTCGTCTTTATAAAAAATAATTCAATATAAGAATTTTTCAGTTTGTTATTTTCTAAATTTCTTTTGTAAAAAATAAATTATAATATTAGTAAATTTTGCGTTTATAAAATGTCTACTTAGAGACTCGAAAGAAAATAAAATTTAGAACAAACAGGATACCGAGAAAAATTCAAAATAGTTCTTTGTCAATTTCTCATATTTATGATATTTATGTACCTACAATAACATTTTAATTTTTAACATTTATCTTTCATTTCTGAAACAAACCGTCAAGTCAACAATTCATTTAGAATTAGAGCAAAATTATTTTTATACAAAATGGAAAACGAAAGTAAGATAAGCAATAATAATCAGCAGTCTGGAAACGATAAAAAATATAAAAAAATCAAAAAATCATCTGCTAGTAAAATACTATCTGAAAATAATAATAATCATGCATATTGTATTAATTGTGTTAATTTATCGAAAAATTTATTATATATAGAGAATTTATTAAGAACAAACGGACATACATGCAGAACATGCCAAGCAGTTATAAAATTTGTAAATAATCTAAATCATAATATTGCTGAAGTATTTAATGCATTAAATTATCCTCCTCATGAATATATTTTACAAGAACAATTAAAAAATTATTTGTCATCAAAGAAGAGTACAAGAACTGGTACAACTGGTACAAAAACAACAAATTCATATGCATCATCAAATATTTCAGCAAATTTAAATAAAAAATCTATAAATAATAATTCATCGGCATATACAGCAGTAGAAAAAGAAACATTACCAACGGCAACGATAACTGCTGAATCTAGATCATCTAAATCTAAATCAGGATCAGTATCCGCCAGTAGTTATAGTAATCGACCTGTAAAAATTATTAAACCGAAAGCACAACGTTCAAATTCAAATTTAAATACAACAGTAATCGAAAAAATCAGAAAATCAATACCAAAATCATCTACCCGTACAACAGAAGATGTTAAAAATTCAACAAATAATTATTCACTAAAAAATAATACTGTATCAGTTCCGAAACGAAAACAATTAAATAAAACACAAACACAGCCGAATAATCAATTTTTAATTAAATCCGGAACATACGTTCAAAAATTTATGATGGAAATTGATCGTTCGGCAATTAATTAAATTTAAAAAAAAATTAAAAATATTTATATATATATCGTTATTTATTTTTTTTAATGAAAATTTTCAGATGATAGATATTTTCAAAATTTATGTGTAATAAAATTAGCAATAATTAATAAATTTATGCTACCAAATCAATTTTCTTTCCCCATTGCCCATTCTCTTAAACACAAAATTTGTTTTATTTAAAACACAAAATTTGTTTTATAATGAGTGTGAGATATTTTTCCTTTTTTATTTTAATAAAAAACGCTACTACATTAATTCAGGTGAGAATGAAATTCACAACAAAATATGATATTTGAGTAAATAAACAAAAAATATCTAGGAAAAAAAAATGAGAAAAAATTAGTAAATTTATTAATAGCTAGATTACAGAAAGTAATATTAAATATTAAATAATAGTTAGCATTATTTTTTATTTTTGTGTGGCTGTGGTGTGTACAAACAGTATACATATATATTACTGTTATGGCATAATATTAATTTTCTCCTTTTTTAGCTGACCAAAGTAAATAATTTGGTTGTGTTGCTGCTTCATATTCTTGTACTAAACAATCGACAACATCTCTTGACTCATCCAATTCTGATAGGCTATCTTTGAACATATCTTGACGTTTGAATTGATCTAAAAATGCTCCACGTTTCTTTAATTTATCATATTGACTAAGAGCACGTTTAAATAATGATGTAATGCTGGTATGATTAGCCAACATTAAACCAGATACTCTATGGCTACTTTGTACATATGGACTACTCTTTGATAGTGCAACTTGAATACTTGTTGGTCCCCATGGAATAAATTGCGCTAATTTACGTTCTCTGATCCTTTGTAAAGATTTATGTACTTGCGTTGGATCTACTTCACCCTAAAAATTATATGTATAATGTATAATTCATTTTAATTGATTCAAATCAAAAATATTAAATTTACCTGAATTATGTTTAGGATTGATATGTAACAATGACGATTGGTTTTATCTGGATCAGTTGATACCATCATATTTTTGGGTTGTAATAAACGTCGCATTACATCTAAAACTGTTGTTTTTCGAACGTTTACAGTTTGCTATAGTGCATTAAATTAATAAAAATTATATTATAAAATACATATTAAAAATATAAAATTTTAATGCTTCCTACATCATTAAATGTTGTTAACGGAGTATATCCAGTCATCAAGAAATGTAATTGTGGCGTAGGAATCAGAGGAGCTGTTAAACCAATCAGATTATTATTCATATACGATGGATACCTTAATGTTGTTGTGCTGACAGACATTATTGTTGATACAAGAGTATTAATTTGTGTGAATGTTGGATTTTGTATATGTAAACGATCTGTTGCAATACTATTTAATGCTGTATTATCTAGAACTACAACACAATCAGCACAACTTGTAAGTCTACGTAGTGTTAACATTGAATTATATGGCTGAACAACAACATCACTTATTTCATCTTGATTCGGGAATACACTGTACGTTTGAATTAATTTTTTAGGAAATCTATCTGATAAACGTTCCATAATATATGATCCCATTCCAGATCCAGTACCACCAGCAATCGAATGACATAAAACAAAACCTTCGAGACTTTCACTACCTTCAGCTTCACGATCAATTATATCAAATATTTCTTCGTGTAATTTTTCACCTTGACCATATCCTGATGCCCAATTATTACCAGCACCACCACCATGTTTTGAAAGGTATATATTTTCTGGATTGTAGAGCTAGAAATTATGATATGCCAATAGGAATATAGTTATGAAATTAAAAAATAAAGAAAAGAAAAAACTATTATCATTTAAATATTAATTTAACCTTTGCATAGGGTGAACTCATTATAGTATGAATAACTCGAGGTTCTAAATCCAGTAGTACAGCTCTAGGAATATAGTGATCATCATCAGCCTAATAAAATACAATGAAAAAAAAATATTGAAATTTTATCATGTTAAATATGAAAATATGAAATAGATATTTACTTGATAGAAGAAAACATCTTTTCTATCCAGTCCATCGGTGGCAAAATCCTCAAGAACTCCAGTTGGTGATATGCCGTGTTCAAGACAAAGTCGCTTCCAAAACTCAAAACCAACTATAAAAATTCAAATAAACAAGGAAGAAAATTAATTAAAAAAATAAGAACACTTTAAACTTGTATTCTAAGCGAACAAAATAAATCATTTTACTTTGGTTTCCGCATTGTCCTAACTGTAATGTAATGATTTCACTTGGCATTGCAAGATATTATTTTCTTTAATTAATTTAATTCGACTGTATAATTGTTCCTTAATTTAAATTTAAAACACCAAAAGTTAAATATTTTTAAAAAATATTAATTTCATTGAGGAAAATAACGTCGAACAACAAGAAACAAGAACTGTCTAATTGAAAATTGAATAATTTATTTTATGCTTTTGACATTTGACAATCAACACTTCATAACGAAATTAAAATAATCCATTGGCTGCCGAACAATTTCAGAATTTCAGGCTTTTAAAATATTGAGGAAAAATTCTAATTTAATATAAATAAATTGAAAATATAAAATTTATTTTATTTTTAAATTTTTTTTGAAATCTGGAAATTCAATAGTTTTTAATAAACAATTTTATTTTGATATATACGTACGCATCGCAATTTATTTCATACACTGAGTGAAAATTAGCCATTAAAAATATTTTTTCTTTCTTCTGTTACAAGCGCCCTCACTTATGAAACGAACGAACATTATTAATTATGTCTGGCATTTAAATATTTAAATAATAGAAATATGTAACGACTCGATAATAAGAAATAAATACATTACTCATCCCATACCTCATATCTAGAGCTGATTTCTTGATCATAATGCTGACGTCATTCAAAGTTGCTTTATCACTTTGTATTTTCATAACGTCAAATATACAGTCTAGTCATAATATAAATTACTTAAGTTACAGAAGAAATACTTATGATTTGTCGCTGTTGATGTCAGCAAGTTTTTGTTTTCGAAGTGGAAACAAATATTGATGTTGATGTTCACTTATAAATAACCTAAAAATATTTCTCGGTTGTTTATGTTTTATATTAAATATTTATCTTGTTTTAAATTTTGTATTAAATTTGTTGATTTCGATAATAACTTAATTAAAAGAGTGAAAAACATTAATTGTGTAGCAAAAACTTTTTCAAAACACTTTGCACTTATAAGTTAGCTTTCGACTCTAATGTTTCTGACGTATTGTGCGCTATGTATTGCTCGCTACGCAATTCGCGTCCTAAAAATACTTTTAGAAATACTAAATACATAATATGCTCGAGTGAAGATTTCTAGTAGAAAGTAGGCACCGAAGGTTAACATTTTTCTTAAGATCAAAATTTTTTTAGGAGTTCGAACGGAATTTCGTTCATAATTTTTGCTATTTATTTCTATACAAAAAAATTTCATGTAGAATAGCGTAAAGAAAAGGAAATGTATTGATTTTATTGTGTTGTGTTTGTGTTGTGTTGTGATGAGCGAATGAGAAGAATAAATGACAATAATACTCGACAGCAACAGATGTTTTTTTGTGCTGTCAAAACTACCAAACGAAACAAACGCACATAACAGAATAATTGTCCAACTATTTATTCCATTCCAGAGTGAACGGAAAAAAAAATCTCCAATTCGATATTATACACACATTTATGTATATACTAATTCCGTACTCAAAACAAAAAGTACAGTACAAGGAAAAATTAGATGCACGAAATTCCGTTCGAACTCCATACGAGCTTTAAGTTTTAAGATCAAATCGTATCCGTATACAAAAATTTTACTCAAGTTTTATATAAAACATGCGCGAAGATTTGCCTCTGTTTTGGCAAATATTATATATATCACTCATTCGATATACATCAGTGATTTCTGATTTGCAAGTCTGCCTCTACGTCTACACCATTATAAAACTTAAGAAAAAAATTCCGAAAAAGGTAATTTGAGAAGGGCTTGCAGTTGAAAATTTTTTATTATGTTATCCTTAAAATACATTATGTTTCATAGTAAAAATAATAAATCACACAATTCTTCTTACACCATTGATCATAAATATGTATATGTGTATATAATATTCGTCTTTCGTTAATATCTTACTTAAAAATATGTTACAAAAGTCGGCGTAAAGTTTAATATTTCGTTGATCATCCTTTTGAATCAATTATAACCTGTAACTGACTTTAGATATACCTAGATTCTAAAAATTTTTGTAGTCACTTTGTATTCGAAATCAATTTTATTCCATTCTTCAATCAATTAAATCTCTTAAAAATCTTACTTTTTTGGTGTTTCTCTCTTTGGATGCCTTTTTGTTTTTCCTAACTTTGCTCAGAGATTTTCTATGAGTAATGTATGACTATGAGACTATAGGATAAAGTCTTTAAATAGTGGGAGAAATTGAAAATTATCTATTGCTTATCAATCATCATTGCGTTTGATTGAAAACAAAAATCATCTTACGACAAACAGAACCATTTCTGACTGCATTATCTTTAACATTTTTTTTAAATATTTTCATTTCATATACAACAAATCTCCTTATCCTTATTTACAATGATAAAAAACATTTTATTTATTAATTTTTTTTTAAGTTACAGGTTATTTTTTATTAATTAAAAATAAATTCTCTTATAAATAATGTATTATAAGTATAATATAAAATTTATTCAAAAATAAAAATACAGTGAGCGCAATTTGGGTGGATATAACCAGTCATATTTTTGTGAATAAAAAAAAAGCGAACAGAAATTAAAAAATCTTCATTTTGAAAACAAAAAAAAATATATAATTAAAAAACAATATGTACCATTAGAATAGAATATATCACTGAAATGATTTCTAAACTTTATTACATGCCATCATGAATTCACTTATAGTTAAATGTGAGTTAATGGTGTAGAGAGGCAAACTCTTTTACATGATAGCACTTAGATTGGTCTATTATTAGAATGATCTAATATCTAATTCTCTAATAATTACTTTCTGTTACTTGTTGTCAGCATTTCAGCAAGTAACCTGGTACTCTACTCATTCAAAGCTGAGTAAACTTTGGGGTTAATGAAAGTTGGAATTTGGGAATTTGGAAATAGGTAACGAAATATTGAAAATTATTTTTCTTACTTTTTGTCTTACTTTTGGCTTTGACAGGAATTAAATTTGCATTTCGAGATCTCCTTTAAATTTACTGTTACAAAAAACACAAAAACTTAATAACATTGTTTTTAGTTATATACATACAGGATGGCCCAATATTAACTTTCTTTATAGAACTCACAGGTTATACTAGAGACAGACCTAAAATTAATCTAAATAAACTTATCTGGATTATCTCTAATTCGGATTTATAAAGCTGAACGTGACAGATTGCAAATGTAGATCATCCCTAATGCAATCAGCTGATTTGTTGAATTTATTCATAACCACATAATAACCACAAATTACTTTAAGTCTATTATTTTCGTGTTACTTGCGATTTAAATATCGAAATATTTTAATTTTTTTGTTTTTAGAAACGCTTAATTTGTAAAATCACTCATTTCACACAATTTTAATAAGTCGCAAGAAGAAAAATATATAACAAATCAGAACCAGAAAACTGAACTGTCAATTTTTATGTCTTCTTCTTCCTACTGTAAATCCAGTTTATGGGGGTAATCCAGTTTTCAAAACTGAATTAGGATAATCTATAGTTATACAACTGGATCATCTAGTTATTGTGATGACAGACAGACACTTTTATCCAGATTAACGATTTAATCTAGATTAAAATGCTTAGACTGTCAGTGTTACATTTTTTTCCAAAACCACGACAGATAATTGGCAATATTTTATGTAAAGAAAATTAAAAAAAGGGCAAAATTTTGAGATATTTAACATTGAACTCAAATTTTTTTCATTTTTTTCCACGAAATTTGGGATTTGATATACCATATCTTTGGCATATAACTGGGCCAATTTGGACAATTCAAGTATCAAAGTATGGACTGATTGATTCTCTTTCCAATGAATGCAAAATAATTAGAAACGATCAAGGATTTCGAGAGCTATGACCACAAATAAGAAACAAGTCACTTGACCTAAAAAAAACTTATGTGCCTCCTAACTCCTCACCACTTGATATTAGATCCCTCCCCCACCCTGCCGTACAATTTTTTTTTTTCGTTTCACAGCAAGACCTGTCGACTGGCACCCGAACTTGGGACACAATTTTTTTTACAATTAAGAATTTTGTTTTTAATTTTATGCCAACACCTTTTCTTTAATTCACTGCGTGTATCCAAATTGCACTCACCGTACACATGATTGAAAAATGAAATAAATTAAAAAAAAATTACAATTTTCAGTTACTTTTTCTTCTATTGTTACAGTTTATACATGCTTAGTTTTTTTTTTTTTTTTTCAAATAAATAATTTTTTTTCCTTCTTTCATTTATGTAAATTGTACATTTATAAACAGACAGAGATGTATTAAAATAAAAATATTTATAATTTTTCAAATACATATAATTAAATTACATTAAAAAATCAAAAAAATAAAAAAAAAATCAATTTTAATTATTACAACATATTTTTTTTTGTTCATTTTTTTAAAATGACAAAGTATCTACTTATGTATATAATATATTACTATATTTATATATGTGTATGTAATGTGTAAAGTGTATACTTACATAATGTAATATATTTTAAATAAATTTAGAAAAAAACTCTATATTAAAATTCTTTATTATTATTATTTACATACAATTTTTTATATGTACTAGTACTATATATTATTGTATTATGCGATTATTATCCTTAATCCTTACAATACAAATTTTTATTTTTATTATTGATTCTTTAATATGTATATATATGTAGGTATGTATATATATATATATATATATATATGTATATATATTTTATTTTTTGTATAATTATTATTTTTATTTTATTAAATTG
Organism: Villa cingulata; assembly: GCA_951394055.1. NCBI lineage: Eukaryota > Metazoa > Arthropoda > Insecta > Diptera > Bombyliidae > Villa > Villa cingulata. The sequence goes on along the minus strand of OX596022.1, from coordinate 27,554,949 downwards.
TAAAAAAATTGTTTTAAAGCTGTTTCTATATACAAAATACAATATTATAAGATACTCCTATACATTTACAGATGTATCTAATATGTAATTATAGTATTGTATGTGGTATTTTACAAATCATAAGTCTTTCTTTTTTTTTTTTAAATAAAAGAAAAAAAAAAAACAAAACATTTTTAAATTCATTTAAACTAGTAAAATATTTTATGATAAGCATTTTTTTTTTGTATTGAAAATTTGTTTTACATTTTATTATATCAGAATGTGTAAGACATTGGTGGTACATACATAGAAATTTCATTTTGAATTTTTCTTTGAATTCACTTCAAATCTATAATGTTTTTCAATTTGAAATATTTAAACAATTTTTTTTTTTTTTGGGATATGTAATTCCTCATTTACAAGCCAACGTTGATTTCGTGCCAGAGTAGACGATATTCACAATCCAGCGTAGATTATCGTATGTTATTATATTATAGGAAACATTGGAATTGGTACACGAACTTTTAAAACATTCATAGTATAATTTCCACAAAGTCAGCGTCAGATTAGAAATACAATCTAATTTCACTTGCTCTGAATGTAGTGAAATTCATGCTGGCAAGAAAAAAGAATATCGCTATAGAATTTTTTGTGTGAAAATGAAGGATGTATGAAAAATCCACTCTGGCACAGAATCTACGCTGGATTATAAATCTAACTTAGGATAATAATAACAAGAAAAAGATTAAGAATAATTTTTTATGGTCGGTCGAATGTTCAGGATGAGGCATTCCAAAATATTAAAAATGCTTTAAAAAATCGTGTCATACTTGTACACCCAAACTCTAATGCTAAGCTCAGTCTTTTTGTTGATGCATCTTCAAATGACGCTGTAGGAGCCGTGCTTCAACAAAGCTGCTCAAAAACTAAAGAAACTCAAACCTGCAGAAAAGAAATAATCGACTTTTGATCGTGAACTTCTTGCTATTTACCTTGCTGTTAAACACTTTTATCATTTGATTGAGGCTAGAGATTTAAACATTTTTACAGATCATAAACCTTTAATCTCAGTATTAAGTATTTTCAAAAACCGAAACGTCAGCTCAGCCATATTTCCCAATTTTCACGATGCGTAAAAAGATTTTTTCGCATCAATACTGTTAGTAATAATTCAAAAGATTTTAATTTTTCTATGATAATATATGTAGTATATTCAGTCAGTCAGTATTTGATGTGAGAAAGCGGCTAACCATCTATTAGCGACATTATGTATGTATGTAAGACGCCATTGAAAAGACTGCAATGCATTCAATGCATCCTTGTGACTTTTGTCTCGCAATCAAATGCCCCAACTCCAAATTGTTAAATTGTTACACGATTCAGAAATATCATGTAGTATTTGCATTTGGATTTATACAGTTTTCTGACAAATAGACGCCACGACAAAATTGTGTATTTCTCAATGCAAATACTAGTTTTTCTTAATTGTATATGACATTTGATCGTCAGACCAAGTAGAAGCCCTTTTCGGTAATTAAGATTTTACTAAGATCTTAAAAGTTATTCCATTTGATTAAAAACATCATAAATGAAAAGGCAGTTTGGAAAGTCAGATATGAATTGGCAGTTAATTTGGTAAATCATATATCTAAAAGGTAAGATAGTTCGAAATGTTAGATTGATATCTACAATCACTGATAGATAGACAAGACAAGACAGATTATTAATTGACATCTGAAAACGAGTAGAAACGATAAAATGTACGACCGCTACGACACTATATCTGTTTCGTTTTCGTCTCGTTTCGTCTATTTGACTTTAAACTTATCGAAATTGAACGAACGTAAGAATAGTTGTACGCAAGATAAATAGAATACTCATAAGGTATGATAAAAATTCTTAAAACTTACATACTTTATGTAACACACATGTTATTAAAATATTATCTTAGAAAAAATGAATAAAAATTAAAATTCAACTATCAAAAACAGCATTTTTTTAATGCATATTCCCATAACATTGCTGTGTACGTACAAGAAAATATTTTACTCAATTTGACTTCCGATGACGTCACACTCTCTTAAAAAATTTTTCGTTCATACCTTATGAGTATTCTATTTATCTTGGTTGTACGGTTGTACGTACCACATTACTATCGTACGTATCGTTTCGTTTTGTTCCGTTCCGTTTCGTTCATTTAGGTTATAGCTTTAATTACCGAAAACGGCAAGAGTGGACTTGGCTCTAAAATGTAAGATCATTTCATTTGCTAGTTATTACTTAATTTCTTTATATTGCAACAATAATAATTTATCTAATATTATATATGTACATAATATTCTTGGATCATACACATATATGTATGTACAAGCATACACATCTACGTCCGATATATTTATGTTAAACAAATTTCACAAAAAGATTTTTTTTTATCATTTTTTTTTATTTTGTTTTGTTTTAAATCAAATTAAATAAAATTCAAAAATTTCTGAACTAAATTTTCTTGTCACAAATATAATTATGTACAGTAAAAATATAAATTTGTAATTATTAAAAAATTTAATTTTTTTTTTATCATTATCATTTTTTTTTTCTAATTACATATTTACAAAATTCTTTTTTTTTAATAATTTCTATTACAATTTTATTTTATTTTACTATATATGTATATATATAAATCTTTAATTTTATTCTAAAATTCAATTAATTTATTTATTTATTTCAAATATTGTGAATAAGATAAAATAAAATTTTCATTATTTTACATAATATTTACTTAACATATTATTACAACAACAAAAAATACAAGAAAAATTGAATTGAAATTAAAAGATAAAAATCGAATCAAATTTAAAAGAAACAAAAATTAATTTATCAAATTTTTTTTTTGATTCTAATTAGACGTGTGTATGTGATTTTGTGGTGTGTATTTAATATTAAATCAAAATTAATTTGTAGGCATTTAAAAATTATCAAAACGTTTATCTGAAAAAAATGTAATTTTAACAAATATAAAATGTAACGCATCAATGTAGAAATAATTTTCAAATTAATTTCAAATTGATTTATTTATGAATAATTGAACAAAGGAAAAATGTGTGAAAATGTAATCTTTATTCATTTAATCAATTTATCAATAATTATAATTTGAAAAAAAAAACCAAAAAAATTTAAAGAATGATTTTCATTGCGTAACAACACGGATACCAGTCCATTATGCCACATTCAAAATCATCAATCATTTAATTTTTTTCAACAGACATTTTATATTACAACGAAATCACGTATTATCGTGATTATTTTGATGAAATCACAATTATTAAAATTACGTAATTTCTCATGCAACAAAAATACTAACATGATTTCCAAAATCACTTTACAACGTTAAAATTTTGCGTACAGCATTAAAATTTCAAAATAATTATTCATGATGTTCTAGTTGCATAACTTTGACAAACTTTGCTCTTGTCAAAAAATTCATAATAAATTTTGAAACGCAATACATTATCGTTGCGATGTAAAAGTTTTACGACTTGAAACATTTGACATTATAGAAGGACGATCATTTGGCATTTAGCAATCCCTTCTTAATTATCAACAAAAAGTTAAGGTAGAACTATAATCGACATAGTTGACATGGGAAACATGAGAAAAAATAACGAATGCTAAAACGTCACATTTGGTTAACTGCATAATAACACAGATAACATACGAAACAATAAGCAATACAAATTTCACAAAATAAGGTTATGGCTTATGATACTTATATCATGTACGCTTTCGATCGTACTGCTTATGTTGAGGTTATGTTAAACGAATTTTTAACGAATGTCGGCAATGTCAATTATAGTTTAGCTCATTGATTTGACCGTGTTCTGCTACGATATATGTCATAGCCTATGTCACATATGTCGATTATGGTTCCTCCATTAGTCCTGGTGTAGTGTTGTACTGTTGTACATTACTAAACGATGTATTTATTTATAGACTTGTGTGAGAGATGAGAGATTAGTATGCAATATCAGCTGGTTGAGTTTTGTTGAGTAATTTCTAAATTTGGTATCTTCGAATGAGATCGTTCAATTAAATCCATTTCTAAAATTTATAAAAAATTTTCGGTGACATTGACACATTGTTGTCATTAGGCGTGTGTAAAAGATCTGTCTTTCCGTCTCAAAATAACATTATCGATATCATCGTATAATAAATGTTGCTTTTGCAGCACATAATATTAATTAAGAATGTTCAATTACATCCAAATTTGGACAATTTTAAAAGAACAAAAAAATTTCATTTTCCAGAAACGAGAAACAATTGAAAAGTTTTTAAATGCCATCCAATCGAAAATATTAAATACACATCCATCACGTTTTCTCAGTTGTTTGTTATGTTTGTTGTTGTAATTTTTATTTTTAAATTATCCTAAACTTAAAAACTACATATTGTTTTTTTTCTTTTTTTCATTTCGTTTTTTTTTTCTCTATTTTTTGAAAATCCTGAATTAATTCTTTTTACAATGTGTATTCATCATTTTAAATAGTTTTTGGATAGAACAACAATATGAAGATCCCATGCTCAAATAAAATAATTGGAGAAAAAAAATGATATGACCGTAATCATCATCAATCCATTTTTTTTTTTTATTTATCATCTAGGGTCATTGTCATATTTCGTGTATATATTTTTGTAAAACATTTTTGTTTGTTTGTTTGTTACATTGTTGATGATCGATGATTTATTTATTTACTTTTTTTTTTTAACTCCAACATTATTTATTATCATCCCATTTCATCTTCATCATCAAAGTATTTAATGCATGCATGCATCATTATTATATTTTATAGTTAATTGTTTAATATTGTTTATATTTTCTCTTATTTTTGTTATGATTTCTTTTATTTGATATTTTTCTATTATCGAGTAAATTTTTATTATTTATGTTCACCACGCCCATATCTCATTCTTGTTTTGTATATACACATATAACTCCTTGTTCGTCTTCAATTTCAATCTGAATTTAACAATAATAATATGGAGAAGGAATTGTGGGATTTACAAAATTATTTTTGTTTGTAAATAAAAAAAAATTTTTTTTATTTTTTTTGCAAAAAAATTTAAAAATAAAAAATAAAGAAATATAAATACACAATTTTATTTTATGTTAGAAAAAAATTTTTTTTTTATTATAAAAAATCATTATTTATTTATATTTTTTTTTTTAGTAAGTTAATTGAATTTTTATTATATAAATCCCACAAAATAATCAAAAAAAAAAATGATTTTTTTTTTATTTCTTATTCTCATTCACTTAATTTAAAATTATGTATATAATTTTTTTTTAATTTTTTAAAATCCACATATAGTTACCTCTGTATGTTCAGTTTCATCTTCGATTTCTGGTAATTCTTGTTTTTGTATGACAACCATTTGACTAATTTGTTGTTGGTCGGAATCCTGATCATTTTGATTCGATTGTTGGTTCTGTTGTCGTGGAGCTGTTTGACCTGTACAAGAAAATAATTATCGAAAGATTTTTTAAAAATTTTTTTTTTTTTTTTTATTTAAATTTTTATTTAATCATTACAAAATAAAATTAAAATAAAATTACCATATTTTTCATGTATACCCCTATGTCTTTTTAATGCAAATCTATCAGCGAATGCAGCCGAACAAATATCACATTTAAATGGTTTCTCTCCAGAATGTACTTTTGCATGATTTTTTAAATGTGCCGCCTGACTAAATGCTGAACCGCATATTTCACATTTATACGGTTTCTCGCCAGTATGAATTCTTCTATGATTCCATAATGTCGCATGTCTAGCAAAACCTTTATCACATACTTCACATACATATGGCTTTTCACCACTATGTGTTCGTTCATGATTTTTTAAGTGTGGTGATTGAGAAAATTGCATACCACATGTTCCACATCTATAATAGATAGTAGTAGTAACACAATACAAAATACAAAATTTAATTAACAAAATTTCGAAAACTTAAAAAGAGAGAGAGAGAGAGAGAAAGAAAAAAAAAAGAAATTTACTTGTATGGTTTCTCTCCTGTATGTATTCTGGAATGATTTTTTAAGTATACAGCTTTAGCAAAAGCTAATCCACATATTGAACATTTATAATTCTTTTCACCGCTATGTAATTTTTTATGCGACCATAAGCTAGAATAACGTGAGAACGTTCCACCACAAATATTGCATTGAAACGGCTTAGTTTGTCTACCAAAAAAAAAAAAAAAAAAAAAAAAAGCACAAAGAAAAATATTGTAAGCTCTTGTGATTTTCTTATTTTAAAAATAAAAATATAAATAACTTGAAATCTTACTCAGTTTTAATTTGCTTTTGAGCACCACCAACAAATATTACACCGGATCCATTACATTTTTGACATTTCGTTACTGTAGCTAAATTTCGTCTTTTAACTGGATGATGTCCTGGAGCAAATTGTGTATTATTATTTCCCGTATTTGATGAATTCTGTGATTGATTCATTTTCGTTGTAGCACCGGTATTCTGTTGAATGTGTTGATGATTATTACTTTTATTATTCTGCTGTATATTTGATATCTGGATTATATTTTGACCATTTAAAGAATCAATTTCACCATCATTTGTACCAGTTTGTAATTCGCTCATTTCAAATTTAACATCACCATCAGGTGCAACGAAAATTTGTGTGGCTGTTGCACGATTATTCATTGCAACTGCATTCTCATTATTCATGCAATTTTCACAACGAAGTTTTGCATTCTTTCTTTTACCAGACGCTTGCATTATATGACCACATGTCATGCATTTCGTTTTTGAATCGATCGTTTTATTTGTAGATCCAGTTGTTATACCGCCACTGTTAGTATTATGACCGGATGTGGTTATTGTTGTAACAACTTCTTGTACTTGTTGCTGTTGCTGCTGCTGTTGTTGTTGTTGTTGTTGCTGATGTTGATGTTGTTGGACAGCAGCAACTGCTGCTTGTTGTATTGCATGCGTTGTTGCCGGTTCTAATGATTCAGTCGCAACTATTTGAATTTGTCCTAATGGTTGACCATTTTCTGTTACTAAATTTTGTGCTTGAACGATATTTTGTCCATTTGTAACGACTGTTATAGCTTCATTTTGACCACTATCACCATTATCTTGATTGTGAATGCGTTTATGATGATTCAGTAAGGTTAAATGTGAAAACATTAGACCACATACGTCGCATTTAAAACTGATATTTGATATTGTATTCTACATATTTAAGAAACAAAAAGAAAAAAAAAAAAAAAAAAAAAATTAAAACAAAACAAAGATCAAATTGATGTATTTGATTTAAGAGAAAAAAAATTTTTTTTTTTTAATTTACGATAACTTACCACTGTTATTGGCTTATTGACAACTTGAAGTCTTCCTTGATTATCGACTGTTGCTATAGTTCCAGCTACAGTACCATTTTGTGCTAATTGCATTTGATTAACTAACGCATAATTATAACCACCGATCGGTTGAGCGATATAACACGTTTTATTATCATCAGCCAACTGAGCTAAATTTACTGTGTTTGTCTTTCAGGTATAAAATAGAAGAGAAATACAAATTATTAAATTTTTCAAAAAAAAAGTATATAAATAAATGAAAACTTACATTTGTTGTATAACAGAATGTTGGAAAATCTTGTTGACCAGACTTTTGACCTTCAATTTTTGGCTGTTTAAGTATGCCATCAGCTGTCTGGTATTGTATGGTGGTTGGAGTTCCACCTTGTATTGCATTCGTTGTAAACATTATCGTTTTTGTTATATCCTCCATCATGTGTTATGTAGACACTGTAATTATTATGTATATGTTAAATTTAAATTTTTTTTATGATTGATTTTCTGATCTAAATTCTGATCTAAGAAAAAAGGTAATATAATTGTAATAAAAGTAACTTCCCCTCATACAAGAAAAGATACCAGAAAATAGACTATTTCATTGGTATGGCCTCATTTAATGAAAAGAGACGGCGCAAACATATATAACGAAGATTTGTAATGAAGATAAAACCTAAAAAAGACGTGAATTTGAACCAAAAACTAAAAGTAAAATAGGATATCATAAAAATCAAACCCGACCTTAAAATATGATAAATCTTAGCAAGGAGACAACACTAGATCGAACTCTGTAGCTAGAACTGTATACTAGAAGATCAGAAGATCAAATAAATGGAATAAGGGAAGAAAAGAAAAACCACAAGAAAAATGCGCTGATAGTTAGTGTAAATTACATTCACATCGACACGTTACGAAATCACATTTTATATTTGCGGGTTTTCAAAAATGTTATGAAAGAGGTGTGCAACATGTAACCGCATATTGCATTTGTACCGCGAATTTTTTATCGTGTTGTTGTGACCAAAATACGATTTGTCTATTACCGTTTCCGTTGCCGTACCGCATCTGTGTGATACAGCCTTAATTGTAATAGAATTAAAAAAATATTTATAAAAAAATTTTTTTTTATTAATAATTTATGGTGACTTTTAAAGACTTCGGTTTCTTTTTAAAAAAATTTTTCACCTATATCAATTATGGTATACAATCCTTTATAAACATTATTCATATAATAGTCATCTAGTTATATATTTATATACATACATACTATTTGTAGACATAGTGTACATCTATACTATACGTATACATAAGTAAAAGACACATGTAATGTAGAAAGGTATATAATAGGAAAAATTTTGGTGGATGAAAAGGAAGACAAAAAACTGAAACATAAATTTTCAAAAGAAAAAGGACATAATAATGATAATAACAGAAAATGTGTATACCGGCCAATTCACACATATCAAATATGTACATGAACATGAGTATAATATGAATACGTATCATTTTTTTTTTTTTTTTTGAGTAAAAAGACCAATTGTAGACAGAAGACAAATAACATAGTAAGTAAGAATATGTTTCTTTATCCCTTAATACATAAAAGGATCCTTTTGTGCTTTTCGGATATCTACATTCCACCAGCAAAAATATGAATGAATTCAATAGTAAGCAGTACGTTATATATGTACGTATATAGTTGCCGGTGGATGCTGATATCTGATACTTCTTCTTCTCCCAATGGCGCTACAGCCTAAATTGAGCCTTGGCCTCCTCTGATACTACCGGTTGATTTTATAAACAATATAATACTATTGACACATTACAGTTCATTACGAGGTGAAAGCTCATTATGAGATGCAGTTTTATGAAGTGGTGACACATTATAATAAGCTCATTATCTTTGACATTTATCAATTTTTCATTAGTTTCTAGTGAGTTTTCAAATTATTTATTCGCAATTAAAAACAAAGAACTCCGGCTAATATTTACTTGTAAGACCTGGTACTCAGTTCCCGTGAAATTTTTCGCTTGCAATTGCATATATAATTCTACAAGCTAAAAATTGTGGAAGGAAATGTGTGTAGAGTACATAGAGTTTTGAAATTTTTTGAAAAAAAATCGATAATAATTTGAAAAATTTCCAATAAATCTTTATTTACCTATGCCTCGTAAGTAGGCGCTTTTACGTAATTACGACATAATGAAACGATTTTTACATCATTATGAACAGCTCATAATGATTTAATTTTACTTCATTATGAGGACTTAATGAGCATTCAGCTAATTAATTAATAATTAGTTAATTGGACGCGTTCAGTTCCACGCAGCGATGTAAAATTTTCCATCGCTGCAATAATTTCTCTTACTGAACGGCTTCGCTGCATAATCGCTACTTTGCAGCGATGTAATATTTTGCAGCTGAAAAAAAGTTCGCTTTAAAAGTCATCGTAAACAAATTTTGACATATTTTAATTGAACAACAGACAAAGCCAACTATCAACTGTTTGCAGCGGGTTTTTCCGCTGTAAACAGTTCAGTAAATTGTATACAGCGATTATCTAAACATCGCTGCATTTTCATCGCTGACTTGCATCGCTGCATTGAACTGAACGCACCCATTAATTAATACTTTACGACAGGCCAAATACACAACATAAAATCTCATATTAGTTTTTTGTTTTTCTTCTTTACTAACATTTTTCATAAATGTCATGAAAATGAAACTTTTTATCACGTTTTATGTTGCAAATAAATAAGATATAAATTAAAGGTAAATGAGGAGGAAATTTTTGCGTACACGTGAAAAAAAAAACTAAATTCATAACTTTATAATGCATGCTTTTATCGAAAAATAAAATAGATTGTTGTAAACGAATCGATAAAGATGGGGTGGTATCGAACATCGATCGATATTTTCAGTTCGATAGTATAAATACGATATTTTTATGATTCGATGTTCAAAAGATGACCTTTGAAGTTTGAACCCTGAAGCATCGATATCGGTTTACCCCTAGTTAGTACTTAGTACTTAGTAGTAGTAGTACACATTTATAATATATTTTTGCGTAACTGTAATTTGCTTGCATGAATGCAACTCTAGTCTAGCTAGATTGTAGATGTAGATGCATTCAATTCAATTCAATATCCAAATCATGTAATTTACATATAATTATGAGTACACATTATGTACATACATGATTATTTGTAAAATATAAATTTACAAAACAAAATAAAAGCAAAGAATGGATGAAAATTCATCCCTTTCCCATTTTCATTATTTCAAATTATAAAAAAGTTGTTTTAAACAGCAGCAGCACATATGTATTGTATATCCATCCATATATCCTTGTTTTTATTTTACATATTTCGTATTCATTCTCGTAGTATAATATAATGAAAATTTCGTCGAGGACTTGAGCGATGGATGGATAATGGGAAATTATGAATGTGATGCGATATGCCGTTATGTAAATGCAATTCATTCCGTTTTTAGTACTCCTGTTTTGGTTTTCCATCATGGAAAAAAAAAGGATGTGTGTATGCAAAGAAAAGAAAGTATTCTAGTTTAGAATGAAATGATTTTTGTAGCATTTTACGAAATATTTTTTAATGTCTCGTAAAGTCGTTGGTTGTATAATGGTACAAAATTGGGTTATAAATATACAATACTCAAGTCACATTATTTGAATTTTCGAGGAAGCGATTTATATATTATTAACTAAATGTTTATTTTATATCTTGTCATCAGTCAATTGTATTTGTGTGCATTTTCAAGAAAAAGTAAAGTAAAAAAGGAGTAGGTACACTGACTATACAATATGAAGACAAAAATATTTTTTTTTTTCACAAAACAAATTTTACGATACTACTCTCTTTTCTATTTCATTTTCATCAACAAAACAATCACAACACAATGACAATCACCCACCAAACCCAATAATCTTTTCATTTTTCTTCATTCATCTCTGAGATCTATCTATTGCATTGATGCTTTGGCTTTCTGTTTTTGCATTTTCTTGTTTTGTACTTTATTATAGTATTTTAAACTTAATTTTAAGTGTTTTGTAAAGAGCAGAGAGTTTTCATGAAATAAATCAAATGTTGAAAGGGTAAAAAAAAAATTGAAATTACAATAGAAGACATTTATAATGAATTTTTAAACATTTTTGCATTTGCTGCTTGTATCCGATTGAAAAGACTTCTTTTACCATTTTGACACTTTTTGGGAAATTACAAGAAAAGTTGATTTTTGTAAACAAATAGTTGCATATTAGATTTGATATGTATGTATAGAAGTAATTAAATATTTTCTTTCTTGCTTTTTTTTTCTTGTTCACTATTTTCTAGCGTTTTAAGAATGATGATGTTTATGTTATGTTCAGTTCAGTTCAGTGATGTGATGATATGATCCTCTTTTTCATCATCATTATATTATCATCTATCTTCATGGATTTTTTTGCCCTTCCTTTGATGAGGGTATGTATATTTAATGGCAGCAGCAGCAGCAGCAGCAGTATGACAAAAGTCCACAAAAAAAGGAAGAAAAAACTTTTTTTTCTTATTCACACACTTTACACATATCTCAGTTTCTTTCTAAAGTAATAAAAAGTAAAGTAAAAAGTGTGTATTGTCTATCTATCTATATTGCTGGTGCTGGTGCCGTGCTTGCTTGCTAATGCTATTGCTATTGTTTCTTGTACGTACAGAATATAGATTCTTTCTTGCTGTCTTTTCAGCACTCACTCTAGATACTATAGATATACTAACTTTATCTTTTATTTTATACAATATTTACAAATTATTTTTATTTATATATAGCAATCTTAAAAAGTGTGCAAATTATTTAAAATAAAATATATATAATATAATTATGTAGTTGTATATTATATATTATATTTTGTTTCTTGTCAACAATAATAAGCCATCATTATTATCATCATTTATATTCTTGTTTCAAAGTTTTATAAAAAAAATTTTATAGCTTTGTTGTTCTTTTTAAAAAGTGCGTAGACGTACATACTCATTATTTCAATCAAGTGAAAATTTAATTTTGCGCCATAAATAAAAAACTATAATATAAAAAATATAAATTTTTTTAATTTCTAATTTTATTTTTTCTTTAAATTTACACTCAACCAACACACGCATTAAAAATTATGAATAAAATTGATATCGACTGTGAAATGCTAAATCCATAATAATTAAATTTAACAATTTTAAAAAATGTAAAATTTAAGCAAACATTAAAAAAATAAATTTTTTTTCAATTTTTATCTAGAGATTAAAAAAAAGTTTGTAATATAATATAAAAAATATCTGTGGAAAAAAATTTATTTGTAACACTCACATTTCTAATATGTTAATTATGTTTGAAATTTTGATGTTATTTTTTTGATTTTTTGTCCTTTTTTCGAAATTAAAATTTTTAATAAATATTTCTTTTTTTTTCTGTTTTTTTTTTTTTTTTGTTTTTGCAATAAAATTAAATTATTTTATTTGAAATTTTTATTGAATCACATAACACAAATCTTTTGTCTCATTTTTTACAATATGGCGGTTCTTTAGGTTTAACTACTGTTGCGTTTTTACTTTATCATCAACTACTTCTCTTCCTTTTTGATAAATATGGTGTATCATATAAAAAAACGAATATGCGACGAAGATGACGACTGACGATGATGTTTGATAATATTTTATGCTCTTTTCTTTATTGTTTGCTTTACTTGTTAATGTAGTAGTGTGGTAATGACAACGTAACGTATTTAGTTTAGTTTAGAATGAGTGAGAGGTGGTGAAAATAATTATAAACAGTGACTTCAAAAAGTATTCGGGCGAAACATACATTCAGATTTGTTTGAATATAAATCCTCATATAAAATTTGTTTTTAATTCATTTTTTATAATAAAAATCAAATGAAAAAGTTGTTTTCCAATTTTATACTCAAAAAAGTATTTGGACAGAAACAAATTTTTATAAAAAAAAAAACTCAAACATTTATAATTTATGTGTCAAAATGATATTAATTATTTGTTTTTAGTAATTAACAACTCGAGTAACTAAATAAATCAAATTGAAACAGTCGCAAAAAAATGCGAGAAAAAACGTGAATTATATATTTTTAAAAGAAATTCAATTATAGGATTTATTCTCAAATAAATATGAAAGTATGTTTTGCCCAAATACTTTCTTAACTCACTGTGTATATAAAATATGGAGTTTACATTAATTTTATATATGCATACAAATCTGTATATTTTATATGCACATTTATGTGTGTAAATATGTATATGAATATGATGCAAGTAGAAACTTAGTGAACTAGAGTTTTGCTATTTTGCTTGCTTATATTTCGCTTCGCTTTGTCACTTATTTATATTATATGATGATATTAACGTAATGAGTATGTACACGTATACGTATGTATAATAGATAGCATGATAGCTAGCTAGACTATACTTATGCGGGAAGGAAAAATAATTTTTTTCAAGAATGACAGAAAAAGAAAGAGAAATAAAGCAGGCAAAAAAGAATTTCAAACTTTCCCCTTTACAAATGCTTGCTTGGTTTGTTATATGTTATGTATTATATATCAAATACAATACAATATGCAAGCATAGAGTTCTGGTTGTGTTGGAGTTGGGGATTGGATTGGAATAGAGAAAGAGAGAGTTTGCCGTCTGAACGCACGCACACTTTTGTAAATATATATTTACATATTACTTGCGTTTTGCGTTATATCATAGAATATAGACATAAAGAAAAGACAGTTCATATAAATTATTTTTCAATTTTCAAATTTTTTCTTACAAATACAATGACACTTTGCTAAAAGTAGACAGAAAATCAAAATTAGGCCTAAAAATAAGTTAGAAAGAGAAATAAAGTTTTATTAGTATGTGTAAGCTCCCCCAATTTTAATTTATTTTGTATATAGATTGCTATAGGGTAAATGGGGCTAATAAAATTGACAGTATATATCAATGCGATTCAATAGCTCAACATTTAATATATCATGCATAAAAAATATACAAAAATTAATAAAATTATGAAATTAAATTATGAATTATGAAATACATAAATAATTTATATTATTTATGTATTTATATTTAATATTTATTCAAATTATTAATTTATTTTTCACCAATAAAAAAATTTGTTTAATAATTTTTTTTTAATTGTTTTTAAATATTATTAGATTTTTAATATATAATGAAATTATTTTAATTTTGAAACTCCAGATTACAAGCATTTCACTTCACAGCCTAAAATTATTTTACATTTAATATTCCTTTACCTCTACTTTGCCATAAACTACCTGGAATGATGTCATAACATCTGGTTAAAACTGAGCACATGGTGTAAAAACACGTGTAAAATGTAACAGACAAAACAGTGACCGGCCATCTTTAACATGCGTTAGTATTTAGTAAGAGAAATTATATACAAGTTAAAACGAAATATCCTCTGTATGTGAATATGTATTTCATAATTCATAATTTAATTTCATAATTTTATTAATTTTTGTATATTTTTTATGCATGAAATATTAAATGTTGAGCTATTGAATTGCATTGATATATACTGTCAATTTTATTAGCCCCATTTACCCTATAGCAAGCTATATAAAAAATAAATTAAAATTGGGGGAGCTTACACATACTAATAAAACTTTATTTCTCTTTCTAACTAATTTTTAGGCCTAATTTTGATTTTCTGTCTACTTTTAGCAAAGTGTCATTGTATTTGTAAGAAAAAATTTGAAAATTGAAAAATAATTTATATGAACTGTCTTTTCTTTATGTCTATATTCTATGATTATATATATTATATATTTATCAACTTTTTCGTTCGTTTTATATAAAATTTATTAACAATTGACATATATGATGATTGATGAGCCAACGCCAGCAAAGTACAATCTACAATGCAATATATTATATGTAGAGACACCGCAAAAGTATCGATAGTATCGGGCATCGAGTATTTTTGATTCGATACTATTCGATACACATCGATTCTTTCAAATTCCGATACTCCTCGCATCGATGCCTAATTTCCTAATATCGAATAAGTCGATACTTTTGAATATTTTGAACAAGTCATTTTTCCATATGTCAAAATATTTAGCATTTTATTCATTTTATAATATAATATAATTTCTTATCGGTATCGCAGATCTGTGTTTTGTGTCTCCTCCGTCATTTTGTTTTCTTTTACCTAACCAAACCATCCATCCTCTTAAGATAACCAACAACACAAAACAAGATATAGTTTTTTTTTCGGTATGTACCTACATTTTGTTGTACTATATATTTTATATTTTTTTTTTGTGTGAATAAATTCACAATTTCAAATTCTGTGTCGTACATTATTATTATCATTATTTAATCCATCATCATAAAAATATATGTACATGCATGTACCATCAAACCACCACCATCAACCACCATCAAACACTAGCTGACGGTCATACACAAAAACACAATAGTTCTTCAAAAGCACAAAATGATGAATTAACATTATATTTATCAAATGCTGTCAGCGCGCTACAATCCGATCCTTTGCAGCAATGGGAAGATATGAAAAATATATTTCCAACTCTTTATAAAATAGCCTTGAAATATTTCACCATAGTAGCAACATCAGTGCCTTGTGAAAGACTATTTTCAAAAGCAGGAGCAACGGTTACTCAAAGAAGAAACCGACTGCTTGGAAAAAGATTGAATAAATTATTATTTCTATCATCATGTGATGATGACGAATATTGGTTTAACTTATAATGTTGTATTTTTTGTACTGTACGGTACGTTCACGACAGCGACAACGTTTGTAGCCCTTTCGGTCTCAAATTTAATTTTACAAAAATAAAAAAAACTTAAGGATTGGTTTCATTTTGATGCTTTTTTATTATTATAATTGTATAAATAAGGAAATAAAAAATGTATTTCATTTAACAATATACATCTTTCATTTAACAAAATACATCCTTCATTTCTCGGAGTACCTATTACCAAAGAACTAAACTTTTTTCTTTGACCAGTTTCATATTTAAGTTCGATACCAAAATATCGATATTATTGGAATCGAGTATTTTTTATATGATATTATCGAGCATCGGTATCGACGTTTTGCGATACCGATGCCGATACTCGATACCGATATTTGAAAATTGCGGTGTCCCTAATTATATGAACTATGAAATGAACATATCATATTACAGTGATGGGACCTTTACTACAATTGTAGTAGATCTACTACATCTGAGTAATCCGAAAAACCTACTACGTACTATTCAGAATCTACTACAAATTTGAAATTTAAGTTTTGGGAACTAATATTACATTACATTACATGAACCAAAATTTTTGTAACACAGTGTACTCACTTTCACTGCACTGCATACATGAGGCATGGTGTGGTGATGGGACACTGACCAAAGAATATAAAGCCAAAGCCAATAGCCAATGGTTTATACTAATCAATAGCTAGATACTATTTTAGTCTCCATTTGGATACGGAAAAAATTGACGAGTGGCAGTACTGATTCCTAAAACACTTTATTCCTTTTTCTTTCTTTACAATTTTTTGAGAGATTTTGTTATTTGTTTGTTTATTTTTTTACATGTCGATAAAAATAATAATAAATTTGATACATTGAAATTATCTTAAATTTTATTTAGCATAATGATAGTTATAAATAAAACATTGCATTTCTTTTTATACTGTTTTTCAAGAAATTTGTTAATTAAAATAAAAGTTCAGTAAAAATATTGATAATTTTTTTATGAAAATTTATCCATTATAATTAAGCGAAGGAATGTTGCTCAAAACTTAAAACCGAATCAGTCTAACGATTATTTTAACCATATACCATATAAACATATAATTCTCCGAATCTACTACATTTTGGTTCAATCTACTACATTTTTTTGGGCAAACTACTACATTTTTTTCCTTCTATGGTCCCATCACTTTCATATATCCACCAAACATAAATGCATTATATATTATTCATATGCGCAAAGAGTATATAAAAGAAAGAGAGTTTCTACCTGAAAACAAAACATCAAAAATCGAATAGACAGGAAACGAAGAATTGTTGGAATTGACGGTTGAATTGTTTTGAATTTTTCCGTTTATAACTGACAACACCTGAAAGTTATGAAAAAACATACAATGATTTAATTTTTTTTATGAAATTAATTAAAAATGTATTTTTATAAAATATTTTTTAAAATTAAATACTCTATCAAACATAATTAACTTCATAATAACAATATATATAGTCATATATATTAATATTAATATTATATTGCTGTTACCTGTTGTATTGTATATTATACACATCATCAACTCATACATACATGAAATGTATATGTGTATATGTATATTTATTTTATATACACTTGCCTTACAGTCATAAGTCATAACAATGTATTTTTGTTCAATATTTATATTTATATATTTTGTATATTTGAGCTTTATGGCTTTATGCATATACAAAGATATAAACCAATATATATTTAATTTGTTGTTTTGTTATTATTTTCATTCGTTTTGCAGTATATATAATGTATAAACATTATATGAGTATGAGTGGCATTTCATAATATAATACCATAATACCATATAATAATACAATACACCTTACACTATTCAATAACAATACATAGAAACTGTAAAGTATTATTATGTGTGTATATTATATACCATATATACTGTATTGCTATGCTGTGATATTATCTAACCGCTCCCCTTCACTTCGAACCTTTATATTTTCTATTGGTTTTGAACAGCAAATTTTTATTTTTAAATCAATGATTTCTGTTTGAATTTAATATTTTCGTATTTTAGTTTTCAGTCTACAGTAAGCGACAAAATGGTTACTCCTTTTTAACACTTTTTAAGAATCGGTAAATTCCAAAAATATAAATGCAATACATATAATAATATAAATTAACATATTTTATATCAATTTATTATCTATTATTCACTCACAATTTTATAACTTCATTTTAACATATTTTTAAGATAAAATTAGACTGAAAAATTTCCTTGCAGAAAAAAAAAATAATTAAAAACTACAAATTAAAAATTTTAAATAAAAAAAAAAATTATTAAATATAATTTTTAAAAAATTATAAAGGATATTTTTGTTTACACAATGTTTTATAAAAAAAATTAGAAAATGTATTATAATACATAATTCTGTCGCGGACTGTAGACTGTACACTAACAAAAAACATAGCACTCATAACCAATTATCAAAGATTAAACAGCAAACAGACAACATTGCACAATTTAGCAATATAGTATGTATAAAATATATGATAATAAATATCTAAGTATATGTATACATATAGAGTTGAGTTAATTATGATAATACTCTTTCACACAGACGTGAAAAAGTTATGGGACAAACATAATCTTTCATCAATAGAAAACATAATCATACTGATATATGGATATTCGATATTTAGCATAAAAAAACAAAATGTAAAAACATATTGTTCTCATAAAAATTTCATATAACATATATTGCCAATTAAAAGAAATGGAAAAATATATCAAGATAAATCAGTTAATTTTAAAAAAAAATTATTACAAGAAGAATAAGGGAACAGGAAAGAATCCACAAAAGTTCGTAAAATCCTTGTGGAGTTAATAGCGACGATTAGAGGTGGTCTGTTGGATTTAAAGGTTATCATTTACTCAAAGTAGTTTTGTTATGTTTACGAGTATTTATTTATTTATTTTTTTTTTTTGGAATAACGAAATTAAAAATATTTCTATTTTTTATTATATTTTAATATTTCTGAAATTATAAAAAATAAAAATAATAATTATTATAAAAATTAATTAATAATCTACATATAAGATATAAGTTTTAAAGTATTTTTTTTTAAAAAAGTCTTGCTAGTCCCATAATTTTTTCACGCCTGTGAATTAGCAATTTATATGTAAATACAACTGCATAATGTTAAAATTAAAACGTATTTATTTAGTATGTATACATACAAATACTTGGTATAAATATATAAAAATTTAAACAAAGTGCTTAACATACATACAAACTTGCATATAAAAAAACATATATAAATATAATGATCAAGTATATTTATATAGGTATTGCATGTTGTATTCAAAAAAGCCAAAGCATGCATATAAATTATATATGGCATTTGTAATACAATACATACATGCGAATGGATTTATGTATTATATACTTTAATGTTGCTGGTCTGGTTGCTGTGTAGCCTTACATACATATAAACAAATAACAAATATAATATGAAAAAGTTTTGTGTTTGGTATATAATTTTCTCTATTCTCTTTACACTATATTCTATATATTTATATTGTATATATATTATATTGCATGCAAAACATGCAAAACCTATAAATAAAGCAAAATGACAACTGATAAAATATCAGCTGTTGTAAACAAATTTATTCATTTTCTCATTTTTCCTATACAACTCCATGTAAAGGGGGAAAAGCTTTATACTGAAAAAGTTTGAGCTTGGCAAAAAGAAATCCCGTTATTTTTATATTGTGTTGGGAGCTTGGCATAAAGTGATGCTACTTTTTTTATATTGAGTTTTACGCTGGCATCACTACCGACACCTACAATTGTTGAAAAATTTGTTGGTCCGAATGTTCCTATGAATCAGTTTCTCTCCTACTTTTATATACTTTTTGTATGCGTTTGTTCTTTGTTGAGGTTGAGTTTGAGAGGGTAAAAAAATATGTCAGTAGTGAGTGAGTATTCATTTTTCAAAGCACACCAACACACACATATACATATTTCATTTTTCATATAATGTAGCAAAAAAAAAATGAATAGAAATTGAAAAGAATGAACGAAGCCAACAAAATTAATTACAGATGATAGAAACAGCAGTTATAAAAAAATCCTTCCCCTGAAAAGAAAACGTTATCTTATCGCTTCATCTCGTTTCATTAAGTAGTCGAGCGTTGTTTGTCGCTTCCTTTCTTTAAATGAAAAATAAAAAATGAAGTTTTGAAAAATATAAAGTAACATGTCCACTACAAATAAAAATTGTCATGATTTGCAGCTACTCAATGCTGCTTACATTTTAAGCAAATTTGTGAATTACAAATTGTTTTAAAAATTTGGCATGCCATTCAAAATATTGCATAATTGTTCACTTTTGACACTTGACTTATTATTCAACTTGCATAAATAAACAACAGAGTTATAAAGCAAATTTTATTACAGTAAGTTTTAGGAAGTGTAAAGGATACTTTACTTAAAATTATTAGGCCTCCTAAACCACAGCCTTCTTTATTTATACAAGCCTGTCAACGAATGAAGTCACTAACACAACCATAACAAATAGTAGAGTCAGCAATCATAACCTTAAAACCTTCACTATCAGAAATAATTCATATTCATAGCCTTCTGTTATTATATTATTATTAATTATTATTTATTATTATTATTTATTATTATTATTATTATTATTATTATTATTATTATAATTATTATTATTAGTATAAATAATAGAAGGCTATGAATAATTGTGTGAAGGTGTAACTAAAAATTTTAAAAAAAGTAGTGGCAAGTTGTGTTATATGTGGTTATATATTGCTTTCATAAAAAAATATATAGTTTTAATAAAAAATAAAATTCAATTTTTTTAATTTAATTTAATTTAATAATTATAATTTTGAATTTATATAATGTTAATTATAAATAAAATCAATAATAATGTGCATAGAAAACTTGTTTTATTTTGATGTGAATTGCAATTTTATATGAATTTTATTCCTTTTTGATGCGAACAATGGACTTGTTTCTATTTGAAGCAACTATCTTTAGTGACATGTACCCTTTTGATCCAACTAAGTAAATATAAATTGAAAAATAAAAGTAATTTAGTATAATTTCCAGCAAACTAAGTAATTAGATTTGTGCAAATGCTCTCCCTTAACATAATTTTGTAACTAACTCAAAATGGACTTAAATAGTTTATCCTTTGGTGGTTGTAACCAATTATTCTCTCAACACTTTGTTTGATTAACATGATCTCAATAACATGGAACATGTATGCATGACGATTTTTTTGTGATCGATTATGGTCACTTTTATTTACAACATGACCATGAACTAGAATACATGTACATACCTGAAAAAATTATTTAAAAAAATAATATTCAACAATTCAGCATAAAAATATAAAATATATAAGGAAATAAATACTATATGTATAATATTTCTCTTTACCTTTACTAACTGGTACCACAGACAAATACAGATATTTCATTGCATATATTCAAATATGTAACAAAATAAAATTCATATGGACCTATTGTTAGGTCCAGATTCGAGTCTTGGATATATTTAAATTCAAAATGTACGTTAATATTCGATTGTTCTTGCATTCGATAAAAGTTTTAAAATATGGTTCATAAAATTATATACGCATACATATAAACAATCTGATTTGAGTGTGTTTGGGTTTATTCGTATATTTACATAATAGAAAATATACGATTTATTTGTTGCAATTTGGCAGTATATATAATATCATAAACATTTCTATATGTATATGATAATATTATTGCTGATGGTATGCTAACATAGTACATGTTGTCTTGCAGGTGTCATTTAGTCCTATGTATGTATAAACACAGATAAGGATTATACCACAGACCTAAATAACGATACACAGATATGCCAATATCGCAAAGCTCATTTTAAAAAATTTCAAGTTTGCATTTTCATCTATAAAACTTTTGATTTGAAACTTAAAATTCGTAAATTGTGAGAATAATTCTCTCCCAGAAAAGAAATGTTTTTTTTTACTTTTTTTTTATTCATACATACTGCTACCTGCTACCCTTTTTAATTTTTTTTTCCATACCACAATAGCTAGATTTAGATGATTGTAAATGTACAGACAGGTTTTATCATTACACATAAGTTGCGTTCCTTTTGACCAAGTAAAGAACTTTCAAGTGCTCGGGAGTATATTGTAAATGGAACGCAATTTTTTTACTTGGAAGTAAAAAGTAACCTCAAATTTGAAAGCATACACATTTCTAAGGCAATGTAAATATTGGAGTGACAGTTGGCCATGCTCCAATTTCAGCTGTCATGTATTTCAAATTTGTTTTGCTTTGATTTTAGATGCTTCATAACATTAAACAATAAAAAGCCACCTATTGAATAAAACGTGTATTAAAAATATTATAGACTTTAACCTATTTCTTTAATCTCTAACGATTAAAACACAAACACCTCTGACCGCGGAATTTGGCGTAACTAACCATGCAACTGTCAAGTAAATTACTCGAATACAAGAGGTATGGAAGATGATCACGACTACAAGTACTTGCGAGTACTTTACTTGGTCAAAAGGAACGCAACTATATTGTCACTTCGTATACAAGGAGGCGTGGTTGTCTTTTCTTTATTTTGACTTACATCAAATACCGGATTTTATAGTTGATAGTTGGTAGATGTTAGATCTTAGATTCTGTTTATATGAAGAAATTGATAGGTATGTACAGTGATCACAAAAATTATTGGTGTTACTTGTGCACAACAAACTTCAAATTTTTACTAAATAATTCAATTTTCCTTGGCATTTTTCTTGAAAGTCAAAATTAAATCAATTATTTTCATTTTAATATTCATAATAATTTTTGCGATAGAATTAATGCAGGAATAATTTTTGGAATAATTCAAATAATATATTTGTTCTAAGAATAATTATTGTTTTTTTTAAGAAATTGTATTTATTAAAGTTTGAAAAAATAAATATAAAAATTTATTAGTATTACAAGTGTCTAAATCCAAATTACGATACTTTAATTATGCAGAAATAATTTTTGTGATTACTGTACATGTGTATACAATGTGTATACACATATAATGTAGAAGCAGCATAATTTGTAAGATGCATATTAACTTGAAAAAATGAAATCATAATCGAACAAACATGAATTTAGGGTCGAAAATAACAATGAAATAGTAACGAAGGGTCGAAAACAAAAACAAACCAAAACAAACTATAATGTGCGTATATATATATACATATATACTCGTAGGTATACACAAATATATTATATCTAACATTATGGTACAAAACAGTATATATTCCAGTATCATACATATTCTATATACTTATGTACATACATACATATTTCTTTTTCTATTGCCCAATACAAAATATGTACGCAAACAAGAAATAAAATTGGTTCCTTTTTGTACATTACCTTACGTGTATGTAAGAATGTGTATTTGAAACTGTGTTGTTTTGTTTTGTTTTATTTATATTTTCTGCTCTCAATTTTCAAAATGTACTCATTTTATAAGAAAAGCTTTGAGAGAGGTGGATTTTCGCTAAATCCACTTCCAAAATTAGCTCGGCAATGTAAAGGATTGTATTGCACACTCTGTATAATAGTTATTTTACTCTGTGATTATACTATACTTATGGGGTATATATAACAATAATATTGGACATTGAACCCTATTAAATGTTTGCATTACATTAAATTTTGAAGGAATATGTATCGCTAGTTATTCTTTCATTTTTTTCCTTTTTTTGTGTGAAAAAAAATATATACCTGCACTGGTTTTTGTATACATGTACATATACACTAGTTTTTGTATACATTGTATATTTTGTATGCGTCACGTATATGTATAGACCACAGTAAGAATAGTACACCATAATGATTTATAATGATGCGTATGTGTATAACAAGTTGTATACATAAAATACCCTTTAATAAACATGTAACATGTTTATTGTTTGTGATATATTGTACCATACAGAAGGAAATATAAAAATTATCACTGCACAGCACAGGCCAGTGTAAATGCTTATAATGTTAGAGGTATTCACGAAATGTTGTAAGAGTGTAAAAAGTGTGAATGTACACCAAAATCTTACACATTACACTATATCGTGAACGAAAACTTTGTATTGAAATCAAGCAAATTATGTCAGCTAAAATATTATAAAAATAATCAAATTATTTTAGCATTTAATGTCAGAATGGCATATACAATAGTAAGCAATAGTAATATACAATGGGTTTCAGCAGTGTAAATTTTTACAAGCAGTGTAGGTAAAAATTACATTGAAGATGTTTACAATAGGTGTAGGGTTGTACGAGTTTACACCGTTTACAATGATACAAGACCAAACCGTGAATACCCTTATTATTTGTCTGTTTTTAAAAAATAATATTCTAAATGTTCAAGTCAAAAATTGTTCAAAAATTATAACAAATCCTGAAATAATTTTTCTATCCATGTACAATAGTGAACATACTACATACACACTGCACATATATATGTAATTGTGTGTCAAGATAGTGGCATAGCAAAAGCAACATCAAACAGAAAAAAAAAGATGAAAGAAATAAACCTGCGAAGTATTCGTATAGCAGCACCACAAATAATATATATATATGTATGTATGTATTATATTCTCTGCGATAGCAGGTAGATTGAAATGTACAAAAACAAATTTACTCTGGCTATTGCAAATACGTTTGCGTATAATTATTAAAGCACAGGCAAAGCAGACATTCGACACTACTACATATACTGTCAAATGTTAAAATATGTGCGTTAATGCGTATGTAAATACACTGATAAATTCAATACAGTACCAAATTTATATTGTTTCCTGGTGAATGGGTGCTATGTATGTGCTATACGCTTTGTTAGTTGTACTTGTACTGGTTGTACAAACTTATGAACATATGTATTAAATGTGTAAAAATGAATATGTATTGTACTACATATTAACATTCATTTAAAGTTTGTTTCAAGTTCAAAGTTTGGTATTATTTGAATATTTGAATATTATTTTTATGGATTCAAAACTAAACTAAATTGAAGCATTTTGATTTATGTAAAGTAGATGGGGACACACGGTTTTTTCATTTTATATGATGACATATTTTTGGTTTCATTGGGACGTCTGTATATTGTTTGTGCTGGTACAGAAGTGAAGCT
This sequence comes from Villa cingulata, assembly GCA_951394055.1. Lineage (NCBI taxonomy): Eukaryota > Metazoa > Arthropoda > Insecta > Diptera > Bombyliidae > Villa > Villa cingulata. The sequence continues at coordinate 27,529,594 of OX596022.1, read as the reverse complement.
AGAATAAGGATAAATTGGTGCTGGCTTATCATAAATAATGAATTCTGAAGAATGCTTATTGAGATTTCGAATATATCTATAAATAATATAATCAATTAAGCATTTATAACTTATAAATTTATTTAATTTTCTTTTAGGTTTTCTACCTTCTATGTATTCCACTACAATGAGATCCATTTTTAAATTGTAAACAACCATTTTGTACAGTTGTATCTTCTAGAGCACTCCAAAACCCCTATTATTGTTGTTGATGGTTCTGTATACAAATATGTGGCATCTTGATGCGATATTACTTTACCACCAATACCAGGATTCTTATAAATGTACATACTTTGTGCTATTGTTGGTCTTTTAAAACCCAATTGCCAATAAACTTCTCGGACACGATCACTGAATGTTATTTTCTTTAAGATTGGATTTTCTGTATGTAATGCATGACCGACCTAAAAAATAATATATAATAAAAATAAATAAATTTTTACAAAGCATATCAATTTTAGAACTTTCAAAACATTTAACTTTTGTTATTAAATTTTATTAACAAAATCACTTTACATAATAAATTTTAATCCTATATTGTCTTATACGTACACATCATTTTAGGTTAAAAATATCATTTTTTATCATCTATTCACTATTTTTTTTTATTTTGTTTAATTTTAATTAAATTTTAACTTTAATAATTTTACACAATTTTAGTATTATAATTTTTAAAAGAATATAATATTAAAAAATAAATTAAAGAACAAAAATTTCAATTTTACTTACCTTATCTATAATTTCACTTTTTATTTTATCCAATATCAACACTACTAACACTACTAGTAATTTACTTTGTCACTTGTTTGTTTACATTTTCGTGACTCTACTATTTAATACATATGCACGACGTTGATAGGCTTGTATAAATAAAGAAGGCTGTGCCTAAACCAATCGTGAATGGTGAATTCCAGGACAAATTACTTTTATTGGAAACGAAACAAAAATTTAGCTATGAGCTACTGGCTAAACAAACTAGCTACAGCTAAATGGCTACATTTATTTAGTTATTAAATTGTTGAGGAACATTTTACTTTTTCCGGTCATATATACTGGGCCATCTATTTGATAAAAATATAAAATAATTTTTTTTTATAGTACTTATATTAGACGACTGCACGACTGCTAAATTTTGACAATCAATACACAATACACTACTAACAACTAATATAATTTTTTTGAAAATTTTTGTAACGGACAATAAAAGAAAAATGTTTTGATTTTTTTTTAAATATTCAAAAATGGTTTCATAAATTTTCCACAAATTAAAAACTTTCAGATATTTGTATAACTATTCCAAAATTTCTTATGTAATATGATAAGTTTAAAATTCATTTCATTTACAAAAAAAAAAGAAAACAAAATACCCATGAAAATATTGTAGGTAGGTAGCTATATAATGTACTTTTGTCAGTCTGGACTGGATTACAAAGCGTAGTAATGTATTATTTTTTCTATATTACGTATGTACATACATATGTATGTATATACGCATATAAGCATAATATCTATGTATATATAAGTAATACATTATAATTATATTAAGATATAGTAAAATTTTTTATGATTTAAAATTAATCTTAATTCATGATTTGTTATTAAATTTCACTTATTGGATGTACATAGTACCATAGTATTATACATAAAAAATCTATGATGTTACATATTATATATTATACAATTTGTATATACAATTATGTGTACAAGTGATGTAATAGGAAAAGTAATATCACAAATAATATGTAGTTTTATTTCATTTTTTGCTATTATTACAATAATTTCACGACTATTTCAATCATGTTATGTATCTATATAATAACGTATTAATTCTCGTATATAATACCTATGTATATGTACATTCGAATATAAATAATGTAAATTTTTATGAAGTGTATCAATTGTGACTGAAAAAACAAAATAGAAAATAGAAAACAAGCCATTAAGTTATATGTACATATATGATATTGAATATATTGAATATTATATATAAAAAATGATTGTCAATTAATTAAAATTGTTGGAAAGTTTAAAAAAAAATTTATATTTTTCTTCTGTCCTAATAACTTTGAACATTACTTTAGCTTACATAATTCATATAAGTAGAAGGAGGTAGAAGTATATATTCATCCTGTTCCGAAATGCTGTTTGTATCAGATTTTGAAATTCCATATCAAATTTTTTAATTTGAGTACACATAATTTCTTAACCGTTAATGTATAATTTACAAATCTAGCTGAATTTAAAGTATGTTCAGACTATTTTATTTGATCACATGATTCGAATCTCCAAAGAAATTCGGCGGTGTGAACACATAGAAAACGCTCATATCATATACGATCGATGATAGCAAAGAACTATATCTATATAGTCTATAGTCCATGATTATAGCTATCGATCAGATAATTTTTAAGAAATGTAGGAAATGTTCTGTTTTCATCTGATTTTGCATTTTTGGTATTTTAATAATTTTTTTAAAAATCAAATAATAGATAATGTAATGAGTTTTATGTTACATTTCTCAAGAGAGTAGCTGTGTAAATTCCTACCCACGGCAAAAGTGAGAAAAAATTTTTCTTTGCCTATTTCCATCTTTCATTACCCCCAAAATGAATGAGTACCAGGGTACTTGCTTACTGGGAAAAACAGCTCGAAATGCTGATAAGTAGTCTACTTGTTGACAACAAGAATTATTAGAGCATTACATACATCATTCTATTAATATTAATATATCAGTCTAAAGGGCTAATTAAATTTGGATTGAATCAACTCAAGTTAGAAGTCTGATTATATTGTTTTATATAAGTGTGACCATAATGAGGTGAAGTCGACTTAAGTAAAATTGAACGAAGCTGTTCATGTGCTTCTGATCACACAAACTTAAGTGACTTCTGTATGTATTGTATTGTATATTTGAAATCTGAGGTAATAAAATTTAAAAATAAAATTAAAATGCAAATAAAATTAATTAAAAGGAAACATCTTATGTACCTGCTTGAAGTTGAAGTTTGAAATAACAAAAAAAAAAAAAAATAACCTAACCTTAATTTTTACTGAAATTACACAAGTTACAGAAGTTGGATTTGGGTGTAACTTTGGCTTGAGTGGCTTTCGTTAGCTTGACTTGAGCTACTTGACTTGAAGCCAAATTTAGTTAGCCCTTAACACATCGTATAAAAGAGTTTGCTTCTCTATACCAGCAACTCAGTGGTTCGCAATCCACGTTAAATTTTTCTGTGCACACATGATAGTAATAAAGTTATGAAATCACTTCTGTGAAAGCCTTGTTTTACTTAGAGCTGCAGTGCTATGAAAGAAGAAGATTATTATGAAATGTGTTTGAAGAGAAGATAACAGAAAAATCAACAAAAAATATCCAATATGCTGTTTAGGATATATATAGATCAGCAGGATTAAAGGTACAAATCAAGAAAAGAAATGTCTTAAAAATGACTGAGAGCAAAAGGCAATAAATTGTAGGAATATAGGTTATAATGTATATAATATGGCATAATTTTCTTTAAGTTTATTCTGTTGCTAAATATCTTAAAATAAGAAGTAGAGGACTTAATCTGGAGCATTCAATTAAATACTCGATTTGCATTATTTGAATATCAAGCTCTAGGATCTCATTTTAGCTCTCTCAGCTATCGAAATTTAGTGTGAACAGAACAGAAAAGAAATCAGACGATAATGAAATCATCGATGGATAGTAGGTATACTATAAAATCGTCGGAGATCTTAGATCAAATCAGATAGTCTTAACTTGCTTTAAGTATACATAATATATAATGTTGGTATTAACACATACGTATACATACTATAGACAAACGTACAGTATGTATTTCATAATGCTAAATATGTATGTAGTATGCACATTGTATATTTTACACTGTAATAAGAAGTACAATGGTTTTTCTTTTCCGTTTTTTTTTATGGTATACGATCAATATTTTGATATTCATTAATAAATTTTTTTATTTTTAATATACATATACATGTGTATGTACCTAAATATGTTATACATAATAGAAAAATATATAACACAGAAGCTAAGATCTATAACCATAAATATCAGTATAGTAGTTTTATTGCAATATGTACTTGTACAATTTGTAATTAAAAACTATATACAAATACATGCATACATATATACATTTCATAAATTTTCTTTTTTGCTGTGTACTTACCTACATATGTACGAGTACCTACATGTATATACTCGTTTGTACGAGTATTTTCAAATCAAATCATCAAATTTTAGAAATTTTTTTTTTCTTAAAAATTTTTTTGTTTTACTTTGCTTTTGTTTTGTTTATAATTTTTTAGTAATAATAATAATAATCAGGTGATTGTACCTAAAATTACGTGAAGCATATAAAATGAAGACTCATTCATTCATTTATTATAAGCACATATCTATATGTAAGAAGGTATGTTGTGTACGAGTATATAGCATAGTAATGAGTAGTAAATCAAAAAATCTGTCTAGTATAGTTAATGAATTTGTATAATTCAATTTTTTTTTTTGTTTTTTTATAGTTATTGTTGACTTGTGTGAGTGATGTTCTTTTGCAATATTATAATATAATTTGTATACAGTCGGTTGCTTTTTGTAAATGTAATAAAAATGAAAGGAATCGCTTAAAAATGCAGCTATAAAAATATAGATATACATACATAGATACTCTAAGACATTTTCAACATAATGTTAAATGCACAATACATATGTACATATATATTTTGTTTTATTTTACAAAAAAAAAAGTAAGAATCAACTAAATCGATTACAGGGGTTGAGCATATATAAGATTATTATTATATTTTTGAAATCGAATTGTAGTTTCTTTATTTTTCAAATGAAAATCTCATGTTAAATATATTACAGGCAATTCATTTCGTGTATATCATGTAGTACACACAATAAAATGAAATAAAATAAAATTAATGACAAAAAATAAATTAATAGTTACATTCACATATTAACACATATATAGCATACTCTTGTATTTGTATACAGCAAGACAATTTCAATTTCATATTTTCTTTTTAATTTATTAATGACAATAATGATGACAGGTGACAATTATGATGATGATGATGATGATAAGATCAAATCAAAATCTGAATTTGAATCTTACTTAATGTGTATTCATATATTTGTATAATACGAATAATATGATACGTACGAGCATATAAAATATAATATTGTAATTTATGTCAAAACTTTCATTAAAAAAAAAGTACTACATACATAGCTTGAAAAATAAAATATGAGTAGGAGGTAATTTCCTTTTCATGTAGTACATTATATACAATGCTGATTGAAATCGAAAAAAAAAAACAAACAAAAAAATATACTTTTTGAACACTTTTACCGATCAAAAAATATGGATCGCGATCGATTGATCGTTATCAATTTTTTTTAAATATCGAAATAATATAAGTATACATATACTATACATGTACATATATATTATACAAGGTAGATATTTTTGTTGCAAATGTGCCGTAACTGAGAAAAATTATATTTAAATGAAAAGTAATAAGTACTTAATATATAAATATTAGTTCATTTTATACCAAAGAAATAAGCATATGTATGTATGTATATGTGTGTATATGTGTATGTGTAATAGTGTAATGCAATCTAGGACAAATTTTCCTTTCATCCATAATATCAAATAAGTATATATGAACGAACATGTATTTTACATATGTATGCACCATAATGCGATAAATTCAAAAGAAATTATCACTATGCAATGCAGCAATAATTGCTCGTCCGTTATCCCGCAGCCACATTATATTATAGAATATAATATTATATGTCAAAGAAAAGGAATTTTAATTATTCATGCATTTAACCAATTAAATACTCACACATATACGAATTCCAACATATATTTTGTTTACTAAATTTTATTGTTACTTTCGAGAATTTAATGTACATATGTACGTGTATGTAGTACCGTAGTACTTACTATACATAAATATAAATAAATATATGAATATAAATCCATATGTGCACATTATACAGAGTGTTATACGAGTATATGTATGTACTTTTAATGATTAAACACAAAAATTAGTTTAAAAATAAAAATTAATATAAAAAAATGGAATAAAAAAAAAAAATAATGAAATATTATTAAAGAAAGACAAAACAAACAAAAAAATGAAAAGAAGGAAAGGTGCGATAGATCTAAATAAAAGTTTATTAATGTTGTATTTAAAATATATAAATGCACATAAATATAATATATATACGACTACGAATATGTATGTACATATAAATGTGTATTAACAATGTTTTAACATGAATTTTTCATTAAAAAATTTGTAGTAATGCTACTGACCTAAATATGGTGTATGTATAAGAAATATCTAGGTCATTGCTAAAATTGATATACTAAATATATAAATTTATAGTATATAGTATGTACTCATTCTCATATATATTTAAGTATATAATTGTAAATATATTTATAGTGATGTGATGTGTATATTACTTAGATATTAATGAATAAATGAATAAAATGATCAAAAAATATGTATGTAAATGTATGTATATACAGGTTCACATTTATAAAATGATTCCATATAATACAAGTATTTTGTTATTGTTATATGTAATAGATTGGAATTGTGTGTATATCAGTAGAATGTACGAATAATAAAAATATACATAAGTAAATGTACTTACAAGGAAAACAAAAATTACCCATGGTTATTATTACTTTTCTTTTATAAAATTTGATCATCATCATCATCATGTATGTAGTTATCATTATAACAATCATATCATATTATTGTACTTCTCTTAAGCTGGTCCTAGACACCTCGACAAATATACAAATATTTTTATCACAGATAAATGTTCGTAATAACGTGTGTTGCTTCGTCCATTTGACAACATTTGAGAATATTTACCAAAATGTTGACAGTTGACACTCAACGAAGTATGTATAATGTATGAGATTTGCTTCGTCTATTTGTTTGTGCAACAAGACTTTGGCAAGTGTCTAGGTCTACATTTGATGTGTTGTACAACAATGTTGATGAGGGCATTCATTTCAAATCACCTAAGTCTCGTAATTCGTGTAAGTAGCGTAATTGGTCGTATTTCTAAGCGATTTTATAATTTTTCTCCTTTGTTTTGAGAATTACGAGCTTTATGTAGATAAACGAGATCTTTTAGTCGCGTATAGATAAATCTCGAAAGTAAATTTTTTTTGTAAATCAAGGTTTGACAGTTTGTCATTTTTACCAGCTGAAATTTGAAAATCGAGTTTGTTTATATTATTTTGAGAAGATTGTTGAATTTGTGTGCCATATTAGAAATTTGTGAAGAGTTGAGTAACAATTACAATTAGAGTTTTACGAGATACTTACGCGTCATTTTGATTTACGAGGTTATGTAAAATTACCCTTTGCGTAAGTTTAAGATTTAAAATGAATACCCTTGTTGTTTTTATAAGCTTTTGCCATTCATCTTTGTTCTGCGTTTAAGGTAGAATAGACAAATGTTTGTCTTTCGTTGCACATTTTTATTGTTGTTTTTCCTTTTATTTTTTTTGTATTTATAATTTCATTTTAATCGATGAAGTACAAAAATAAATTTTAATAAAATATAAATACTTACGAGTATGTATGTATCATTTGATTAAAATTAAAATATAAAGTGTAGTAGGTTAGAAGCTACATAGCAACTGTCTAAGAAACATTTGACGAAAGCACAAACACAAATTTATTGCTTGTCAAATATACGAAGTGTGTGAGACTGGCTTTATACCTTATTTATACTACATACTACACAACACACATAAACTTTTATACATACAGTTTCCCGCATATATACTCGTTACAAATAAATGATGCAGATTAAATTTTTATTTACAATCAAAAATATTGGAATTAAAAAAGTCAAAATGTAACTTGATAAAAATGTGAGAAAAAGTGTAGTGGTAATGGTGGTAATTATTATTATAATCGCACGTACACATATTTTATATTATACACAACTATATCGTTGATCTGAGTGTTTTGGAAGTGACTGTGTGCAGAACTTCAAAAATGATTTCAAAAAACTATTAGATATTAATTTAAAGAAAAAATAATAATAATATTAATTTATTTTTAGATAATAGAAATACCGCGTTTGACGTTTTCATATAAATATTTTGCGAAATTTCGTATTGAATTATTAAATATACAAAGGTACAGAGTTTATATAACGTTTATAAAGATTATAAAAATTATACGAAAGTTGATGAATATCCTACATACATATATGCATTCGATATCTTCCTCTTCTGTAGCGTTATAGAGTCCTTGCAATACCGTAGCCTCTCAAACAAGCTTCGCCTATGTCACTCTGTCATCTGCAAGCTCTCTCCGATTCCTCACTTTCAAATGCTTGAAATCCTTGAGCACGTCGTCTAGCAATCTTAACTTGGATTGTCCTATAGATTTTCTCTTACCGGATTCACTCTTATGTATTCGATAATCGATATAGTAGTTTTTGGAAATGAATTTCCGCATTAATTATTGATCACAGTTTTTTTGAGCTGCAGAAAACGGATAAAAATTCAATTTTTTTGTATTCAAAGAAATTTAGTTATTAATAAGTTTGTAAATAGTATACACGTATGCATATACACATATATGAATATTCCTTAATCCATAACAATTTTTTTCTCATTTTTTTAATTTTAACTTTAATGGTAATTTTAACTTTAATGGTAAATGGAAATCAAAAAGGATATATACATACAGTACTCATATATATTCATTATTTCATCTACATTACGTACATAAATATAGAATCCATATTTTAAATATTCAAGTTCTTTAAATATAAAAAGTATTAAATTAATATATTATTGAATTTATGAATTTAAATTACAAACATCTATATACATATAGTTACTCATAAAAGTATTGGGATCATCATCATTTTAATAGTGTTTTCATTATTATTCGTTGAAATTATGTAAATAATGTGAATGTGAACGAAACAACTAAAGAAATTAAACGAAGTGTCGCCCTCGGTAATAAGTGCTTCTTTAGTTTAATAAACATTATGAAATCGAAACTTCTTATACGAGAACAACAAAATGCTGCATACACAAAACGTTGATTCTATCTGTGGTAACATATTATGCAACGGAAACATATAGAATATTTCGAAGACAGAGATGCAAATGAACTAAAGATATTTGATCTTAAGATGGATTTAAGAAGAAGTATATGAAAATGGAACGTGGAGGATAAGATATAATGACGAATTGAATAACTCTATAACGACATGAATAGTAATATCGCAAATGATTAAGCGGAATCCAATCCAATGGATGGTGCATATCGTAAGAAGATCAGAAAGTGATATATTGAAGAGGTAATTAAGTGTTGGAATAATTTTCTCATGCAGTGGCAGTGAACGAAGACAGAATATTGAGGAAAGTCGGAAACAGTAATGCGGAGGGAAAAATATCGACAGAGACACTGAGGAAAAGATGGGAATATTCAGAAATGAAATTATGGGAACGAGAAATCGGAAGAGCACAGCACAGGAGCAAGAGATATGGAGAAACTTTTGTTGCAGTTCAAGTCTCGTTTTGGGTCGTAGCGCCATTAATGATGATGATGATGACCACATTTTACCATCATATGTCCCAATACTTTCAGGAGATACTGTATCTGTATATTGTATTTACATTAACTTTGTTCCATCATCGTACAATGTATGCTATACATTACAAATATAATAAGTATATAGAAAATAATACGTAGATGTATGTACATATAATATATTATTTTATTACTGCCTCACTCAACATGGATCGTTTGTGCAGATGTGTTAAGGAATGCATATGCAAATACTCGTACATTACTCGTACATGGTAATATATGAAAGTCTAATATATAATAAAAGATCAACAAAAAATGAACATTCATAAAATTCGTAATTTACAATTTAAATTTGTTTCCTATGACACATGAATGTTATACACATTACATGTTACATAATACTATAAATGCATATACATATGTATTGAATACACATCATGTATATGTGCAAATGCATATACATATCTATAATATGATTATAAATTATTTTTAAAATATTTTATTTTATTTATAGATTTTCGAAAGAAGAAATAAATATAATAATAAAACGAAAACAAATATGAAACAAAAATGAACGAAAAATTTCTTTAAATTCAATCCTTGACATAAATCCTGTCATACATTTATGTACATTTTTGTTCATTCGTTTTCTTAAAAATATTTATATACATTATTCACATTCATTCACATATTCATGCATGTATTACATACATATTTATGTATATATATATTTTAAGAAATGTCTATACATAAGTAAACTGCAATTGTATGCAGTACCGTGAATGATATTATATTGAATGAATTATTGTTAATGTTTTATTACATCATACCAATCATAAATACATATGTATCTGCTATACATATGTATGTAATGTATGTACTTTACTTGCACTAACATTTGCTACTGCTTCATTCTACAATGTACAACGCATCATATACTGCGATATTGCGGTAATATTTATTAATATGTACATAAAAAGGAAAATGCATTACACCTCCTATATACATATATGTATGTAAAATAAAATTACTAAAATATACACTACTTGAAAAGAAAAAAGAAACATAACAAATTTATAATACAAAAAAATAAAATGAACATTTTTAAATCCTATTTGAAGATCATGCAGGCTACTTATCATCACTTTGTATTTTTGTTAACTAAAAATATAAATTTTATAATGTACATGTGATGTGTGTGTATACAATGTGATGTACGTTTTATACGCGGTTCAACTGTTATGCATTATTGGTGGGAGATGGGTTTATTTATTTTGAAATTAGAGCAAGTTTAACTTCCTATATACAGATTTTTTAGTTATTCATTTTCAAATTGATCCAATATGTATTCGTATATATTTCAAATTTTTCATTAAAAATTTATTTTAATACTGATTCTGTAAATCATGTGTAAACTCAGTTCAAAAGGTTCTGAGTTCTGTCAAGTCAGTGAAAAATTAGACGTCACATAATAAACTAAGTTATCTAAATTAGTTATTTTACATTGAAATCTTAGTTGATTTTCCGGATTGCCATAACACTCAAATTTTTTTTTTCCGAACGCACTAAGTTTGAATTATTGAAATCATCGAAGTATCGAAAATAGCTGAAATGAAATACACGTAAAAAATGAATTTAAAAATGTTAGGTATATTCGATTCATTTTGGTTATTTCGAAATTCAAATCGTTCTTTGAAACAACTGATAATTCTAAACAATTTAATTATAATAACTGCATCCATTAGATTTAAAAAAGTTTTATCAGCACTAAAACAATGGGCTGGCTTATTCTAAAATCAGTTTCTTGCTTGATCTATCCATTATTTAGTTTTTCGATTTCTTACTCTGAAATTCAGATCACTTTATACTTTTTTTAACCATCATTATCTGGATTTACGAGATCTTGTTATACTATCCAGAGTGTACATCATTATTCGTTTTATTGTGTCCATCGTCTGATCTCCTCCTCGTAATACATATTTTCTTGTCATTCAACCTCATGCTCATAGTTATATACTTGTTCTAATTTTCCATTTTCCAATACACTCATTCACTTCGCCAAAGATTTTTCTTTCGAAAACTTCCAGTAATTTTTTGTCGGTTTTATATAAAGTCTAAACTTCAGCACCATAAAATAACACTGGCAGAGTTCCGTGTATTTGATATTTTGCACTTTGATTTAAATCTACTATTTCCTTGGATTACTTTTTTTTCATCTCTTTTCTTTGATTATTTTTATTATTCATCTTCATCATTCACTTCAAATATACTTTGACATTTATGTTGTGTTGTGACTCTGGACTCTTGACATGACCATGAGCTTAGTTTTTCACATTTATGTATAGTACTTTTTTCTGGTTTTAGGAAAACTTCTTTCAACTTGAATATTTTTTTAATTTATATGTGGAGGCGCCCAGCTTTAGAATGATCGAGATCACAAATATGTTCCAATTTTTTCCAAGCTAATTATCACCTAATTATTTCAATTTAATAAACTTGGGGTAAGGCCATTTTAGAACTGAACACCTCATCATATGTACAAAATAATAGAACTTTTTATGATATATGAAAACAAGACAACAACAAGTAAATTCATCTTACTTTCAAAATGAGTGATACAAATCCAAATATATTCATATTTATAAATGCTTCATCTTATTAATACAGATACAGTACATATACTTCATAAATGTATGTACATAATATATAATGTATATGCCGAGGTATATGCATATAACAGCAGTCTACATCTGAAATTGATAAAATGCAAATACATAATAATATTTTGATATAGACTTCCGTATTTGGTTATTTATCGTTTTTCTAGGTTTTACCAGCTTATATTCTTTACAATTTTTACCTTTAATAGTGCATTACTGAATATTGTTTTTCACGTACAACTATACATATATGTATATATGTAACATGTAATCCATGTGAGTATGGATTTATAATATGAACGTCTATCTATAAATGTAAGTATATGCACTCAAAGTTTAATGTGTTCGTTTTGTTTTATTTATCATCATAGCTTATAATAAATGAAATAGCAACAATTCGTGCAATATTAATTTTCTTTCTATACATACACATTTTACATATTATGTATGTGTATACTTACCTGCATTATACCACCCACAATTAGGCATTTCAAAAACAAATTTTTCAGTTTTTTTTTCTATTATTATTAATAACAAGCGCGAATAGATATCGGAACGTATACATATTTATCAATGCAAAATTTGTTTAAATCCTTGTGTGCTAATAGACTCATATATATGTATGTACATACAGTGAATTAAAAAAAACTGTTTTTAGCTTTTAAATAAAATTTTTTACCCAGTTTCTCATGATCAAGCATGCTATTGATCTCTATGGCTAATTTGACGGCCCCCGTTAAATTAATCTTTACATGATTTTTTGGATCCCTATGGTGGAAATTTCTATGGACGGCGACCAATGATATCTCTTTTGAGTTTTTACTTGACCGTTATGTAAAATATTGCATTTTTCAAAATTGATTTTTATTACAATTCCTATCACTTCGCTTAAGAGTAAGATTTGACTTTGAAAAATTTCGAAAACAACAACAACGATTTTACATACCTTTTAGGTGCTATAAAAATGGATTTTTGAATATTTTGATGAAAAAGAACATAATTTTATTTTGTTCATAAAAATGGAAATATAACAAAGAATTTTATACTTTTTTTTTTGTAAAAACATCAGAAAAGTCCAAACTTTATTTTGATATCAAAATCATATAGATATATGAAGATTTAATGTATGAAAATAGAAGATAGAAGTCAAAGTTGAACAATTTTTCAAAAAAAAACCTCTCCTCTTTTAAGAACTATAACTAAATTTCAGGACTTAAAATCAAAAATTTGCCATATTCAAGCACCACAATATCCTTTAGGCTACCTATACTCAAAATTTCAAAGAAATTGGTCAATCAGTGTTTGCTGTACGAGGTGCATTTGGAAGCCGAAAAATCGCAATTTTGACAACTTTGACACCATGTAAAAAGGAAACAAGGACATTTTTTAAAAAAAACACTCTGTTTAGCACCACAATTCCTATCAAAGTATTTATGTTTCAAATTTCATTGAAATCGGTTAAGTAACTTCGGAGATAATTGGTGCACAAGATAGCAGATATTTCGAATTCTAATCTTAAATTATTGTTAAATTATTTTAAATTAGAGGCTAAACAGTAAAAAAAAATATTTTTCGGGAATCACTAGATTTAAATAACATTACTTTGTACGATTCCCAATGACTAGAATGATTTCTCTACAATTCAAGTCAAGTCATCTACAAGTGATTATACAATATGTCCACAAGTTTTCGTCATATGTTGGTTTGTCTGATTTTGATCCAACTTGTGGACAATTTTTTGGTTCACTGTATGTACACAAATAGTATATAAATAAGTATATATTTAATACATTTTACATATAATAAATAATTGTCTAATGTTTGTATTTGATGTACATATGTACATATTATGCACACTACTTATAGAAATACAATTATTTTTCTTCATTTTTCAAATATCAAACCAAACATATGGTACATACATACTTAATAAAACAGTAAAAAAATTTTTATTCATTTTTATTATATGATCCATAATATATCAAGGTAAATGGTAATGTACGTATACGTATTTATGTAGGGTGATAGAAATGGTACTATACTCGGTACTACACTACCATCAACTATTAATAATAATATTACTCTGCGTCTTCTATACTAGCAATATGGTCGGCAATGGCAATATCGACACTGACTATGTAGACACTGAATTTCCGGCAATTTTTTCTGGATGGCAATATTGCTTCTGCTTTGGAAGTCAATACTGCTTCAATAAAATATTTGAGCCATAATTTTTACATATTGATTTTTACACATGAAATTTTTAGAAAAATTTGTAAAAGCATTGAATTTGTATATTTATATCTTGTTTTTGTTTTTTTTATATGTTGTAAATTACTTCCATAATATGCCTAGACCCACGCATAGCAATATGACATGTCAAATAATATTGCCATTGCCCTCCATATGTTGCTAGTATAGATGCAGAGTTAGTCCTATATAGCCAATGGCACTACTTACTATTTACATATTTTTTTAAACATCACATTGTAGCAGCCATGTTAGTTTTTTGCAAGTATTCAGCATTATTTGACAAATCACCATGCGAAAAGAATTTAAACCAAATGATCAATAATTGCATATAGAAGTTTTGCAAACTGGGATTTTGAGTAATTTGTTATATGTATAAATCGATTTATTTCATGGAATAATCATCCTATTTTTGTGAATTGGTCACAACAAGATTATACGCGATGTAACTTCATGGGTTGTTTTTCTTTGAACCTATGTTAAATAATTCTTCTTTTTTGAACAACTCGACAGTCCATATATGGACCTTGGCATAATCACTATGAAGTTATTTTTGCTAACTATCATATGTGTGCACTTACAGTTTTTTTTTTAAATTTGTATTGCTAACCGTTGAACTGTTGGTAGAGAAATAAACTCAATAACATGTTAGGACTGAGACTATTCTATTTTTAAAATGATCTAATAAAAATTACTTATTTTCAATAAGTTGACTCGAATCAGCATTTCTAAACACTTTTGAAAATGTAGAATTAAATTTCTTACTTTTTGTAAAACACAGGAATAAAACCCGTGATTTCGTGATCATTAGGCTAATTGATCTAATTTTTTTTTGTGCTTTAATTAAATCACAAACACCCAATGAACATAAAATCAGCATTATTCGTGTAATTGGTAATTAGGAGAAAATTCATTTAAATTTGCTGTTGTTTCAGAATCAAATATTTAAATAAAAATTCAATTCATTAATATTTAAAATAAAAAATAATATACTGTATATAATAAAAGACACTCCTATTATATTAGAAATGTGTAAATGCCATATACAAACCGTATTCCGTACAAATTTTTGGACTTACGATCTAATATTGGATCGCATACATACATTTACATCCGCAAATTTTAGATCGCATCCGTACAAATTTTTGGACTTACGATCTAATATTGGATCGCATACATGTTCCTATTTTCAAAAGTTTAAAAACACATAGAACGATATAGCAACATATCAGCAATCAATTTGATTGACTTCAAAATGCCATCATGTATGCAAGCCTCATTCGATCACCCTTTATATAATCCTATATTAATGTATTTACAACGTATACAGCTGTTTTAATTTTTTACTTCTTCAATTCATTTGATTAAAAGAAGAAAATACACATAAGTACCTATTATACTAAAAAGGAAGTACTAGTATGTAATGATCATAAAAAGATTTGTGAACCTTTTTTTTTTTTAGATTTTATTTTTATTTATTTATTTTTTTTAAATAAAGTAGATAATATTGCACACATTTGTATGGAAAACAATCAACCTTGACAAATGGAAATACTTAGTATCTAATTTTTTTAAAGTTTTTGTTTTAGATATATGTAATTATGCATTATACTTTATAAGATGTATGTATATGGTAAATGGTATAAAATGTACAAATTACATAATGTTAAGTAAAGTATAGAGAAAAAACAAAATTAAGAAAAAGCAGAAAACAAAACAGAAAAATAGTAAATTCCAAAATAAAGTTGGATTTAAAAAAAATTTTTTCAAATAAAATTTAAGTTCATTTAAAAGATTATGGATTGTGAATATCATGCAAGAGTACGATAATTCATTAAAAAAAAAATCAATATGCCCGTACATAATAAATTTCGGGATTCCTTTTATATATGGAAATTCTTAGAGAAATTATTTTACAAATTTCTATGACTATTGTTCAAATATGAAAAATTGGTGTAGCAACAAATTCTGAAATCTTAAGT
Organism: Villa cingulata; assembly: GCA_951394055.1. Classification (NCBI taxonomy): domain Eukaryota; kingdom Metazoa; phylum Arthropoda; class Insecta; order Diptera; family Bombyliidae; genus Villa; species Villa cingulata. Next base: position 27,513,033 of record OX596022.1, on the reverse strand, counting down.
AAAATATTATGATATATGTATCTCTCTTGCCATTACAATTTTTCTTTCAGAATTTGCATAGGAATTCATTTAAAAATGATAAAAATATTGTTTTTGAAAGTTCAACAAAGTATATTTTTGTACATAAGTTCATGTACATGTAGTGGTGTTTGCATTTTTGTATGAATTCATAATAGTAATAAGTCTAGAGTCTTAGAGATCACTTCGGTGATCGGTGAAGACAAATTATCCGCATATGTCTCCAGTAGCTTCGGCCTGCAGTTAGCTCGATCTATTGTCTCATCCTTCCAGTTGCATACCTCACTCTGAAATTTCTTTGTTAATATGATTTTAGTTTATTCTTGGTATATACATTAATGTAGGATGTATATTACATAGTTCTCGATACATGATTGTGAACAACAATTTTTTTTGTGAAAAAAAAACACTGTAAATCAATAATTTCTTTCGGTTTTCTTCATTGGCTAGATACTTTAGGCTTTAGGTATACTTTATACATACATATCTTAAAAATTTTTGAAAATCCCATTATCTTAAAAAACTTTAGAGCTTTATAACCAAAAACGTGCTCTATAAATAAAATCTAAACGAAATTATAGAAGAAATTGACAGAAGCGTTAAGTATATTACATGTGAATTTTGAAAACCCATCAACTTTTGTAAAAAATACTGAAACGGATAATTTTTTATTTTTCAATCACAGTCCGAAATATTAATTTCCATATACCTAATATAAAATTACGAGTTCCTCATACAAAATTTACATCTAATATTTTAGTTCCTTGGGGGTTTTATTGAAATAAAAGGTAGCATTTATATGTAAGATGTCCTTCCTTATCATGATAACATACGGACAGATTTTCGTATTTAAAATATTATTATAGACTTTTACAGACACATGTATACATGTATTTATCTACGTATGTACACATATGTACACGCATGTATTATGGCAAAGACTATAGAACTATGGTTCTATAGTCTTTGATTATGGTAACCTTTCTATAAGAAATTATCATCAAAAATTTTATTTTTATTAATTTTTTACTGTAAGAAATTTTCTTATCTTTTTTTCTGACAAATAATTTTGTTGTTGTTTTTCGTGGAAAAAAATGGTTAAAGTCGAAATTGAAGTTAAATAAAAGATATATTTAAAATTATGTACGTATAAAAAAAAAATAAATAAATAAATAAAGAAAAAATTATTAACTAACGGTAAAAATCAAAAAATTATAGTTATAGCACACAATAACAAAAAATAAAATACTTTTTATTGTAAACTTAAATTTGTTTGAAAAAATTAAAAAAATAAAAATTATAAATGTTCTCGTTACAGATATGAATTTTTTATTTTATATCATTTTTATTTGTATTATTTTTTTATTTTTAATATTTGGTTCTCTGTTTAAATGCGCTGTAATGTGCATAATTGTATCAAACCGATCAGACAGAAGCAGAATGATATCAAAATATAACAAACATACATGCATATAAATAGAAGTAAATGTATAATTTTTATATGTATGTACGTACGTATAGTGTATAATTTATGTGCACATAATACTCATAAATGTATACACATTAATGAATGAGAATAAAAAAAAATTATGTCGATTGCAATTAATTAAATTGAAACTTGTGAGAAAGTAGGTGTCATACTATGGAAAGCTGTTTTCTAGTTGAAAAATAAAATTGTAATTCGTACGAAAATTTGTTGTTGTATACAGCAGGCAGATAATACCAACAAACATAATGACTTTGAAATTTATATAGCATTTTTAAAGTGTAAAATATAAGGAGATAAATATTATGTAGTTTTATAACACACGACACGATGCTAATTTAGTAGTACCGTAGTACGTAGTACATACATAAAAAATAAGCACGAGCATAAAAGCAAGTATGTATGTATACATGATGATATGAAGGTATAAGTATTTATAACGTATGTATGTGGATATGTGTAATCATAACTATGATAATATACGAGTATATTCCGCATAAATATAATGTACTACTGTGTATATATGTACTGTATAATATACCAGATTATATACCAAATTGTATATAAACAAATGTACATATTTATAATAAATGTGCTATACAAGAAAAATAAAATAAAATAAAATTTTAAATTCAAAAGTAAGTAAAAATGTAAGTAAGCAAGTTTCTTTTTATATAGTGGCTAGAGCCAGATTTAACTCTAATATTTCGACTTGATATATGAAACATCTTCAATATTATTTCAATGTAAACAGGGTGTACTCTGTGTATCTAAATGCAATGTATATGTATATGTTTAGGTTACATCTATAGCTATCTAGCAGTAATATCATGTGGACACTCTTATATTTGACTTTTTTTTTTAAATTTTACAATTCCTTTTCAAATATATTTTTATAAATATTTTGACCAATATTTTGCAACTTTCTGTTTAATGTATCAATTTTAAAATTTATGTCTTTTACAGATGTTTCATATTGAATTTCATACAAATTGTAGTATATCGTTGTAACATAAGATAAATATTTATTGGATACAAAATAAAAATGCTACATATGACATATAAATAATGGAAAAAATATATCACAAAACTCAGTACAAAAATGTCATATGTATACAAATTTTTTACACTTACTACAATCATTTACCAAAAAATCTTCAAAATGGTACACATATAACAAAGTATAGACTAAATAACTTGAAAACGGTAGCTCAGAGAAATAAACTGATAAGCGCAAATGAAAGAGCAGGTCTTAAAACATAAGAATGCACACCTAACTAAAAATCATCAAAATGTAATATACGACAAGTATTTATTGGGACGACGTCTTATATTTGACTTTTTTTTTAAATTTTAAAATTTAAATGTGACTATTACATGATTGAATCCAAAGATTGAAAGATCGAATTTCGATCTGTGCATATGGTTTATCTGGATCGAAAGATCGAGTTCAGTTTGGATTAACATGTACATACTTTAAGACTCCCGTAAACATACGATATCTATAAACATTGTAGAACTAGTGTTTCGACTTTTTCAGATACTTCATTTGGAAGAATATTTTTTGGAATTCATGTCGTTGACGTTAATGATATGTATGTCAGAATTTTTTTTATTAGATTTTTTCATCCGATTTTCAAATTGTTTGTCAATTAGCCTGACAACTTATCTACAAACGTATACAACATTCATTCATTTCAACATAATCTGTCAACTAATCGTCAAATATTATTGTGTATTTATGGCATGCTTTAAAACACATAGAACATAATCTGGAAGTAATTGATATATATTTTTTTTATCACCAAAAAATTTCTTTTTGTACTCATATATTTTGAAAGAAAAAAAATAGTTCTATTAGCCACCTTAAATTCGAATTCAGTAAACATTTTGTTTACCATTTCAATTTCTCCGTTATTCGATCCACGAGTTGAGTTAACTGAATCAGACCGAGTCGATCTCATCTGAACTTAATCTGTGTATGCAAATTGTTTTATGGGATTCAATTTAGGTTAGTTATAATTAGGCTGTTTAGTTATTTAAAGAAGCCTAAGGTTTTTATTGATAGGTATCTAAAAAGTATTCGTAAGATCCATGTGCTCAACTCTGCGCCTTTTGAGAACAGTACCAATAAACATCCCGGTAAATAGTGTAAAGCGAGAGATCTGGCTTTACTACTTGTCGGAGGCAAATAACATATGGAAGAACTTATCCAGCTGTTCTGTGTCAAGAGCAACTTGGCCGGAATTCGATAGGAAAAAAACCCTATCATTTATCGGTAGAGACCGACGAGAGATCGCTAGAATCATGGCGATTCTAACAGGTCACTGGCCTGCAGGAGAACACGCAGCCAGATTGGGTCTACCGTATAACACGCACTGCAGAAGCTGCAAGGACAACTCGGAGAAAGTTACATTATCTTTGCAGGTGTCCAGCATTAGCTAAAACTAGACTAAGGGCTTTTGGTAAGCCTTTCCTTGAAGAACTCGCGGAGGTGGCCAGTCTAACAGTAGGCAGTTTGGTCTACTATCTGAACAAGACGAAATGGCTATAGCCTAGAGAAAACAACCAACACCTACGAGTCTGTGGTAACAAAACGGCACACAAAGTGCTAATTGAGTTTGTTCCTAATGGACTGGAAACGGACTGCCACTGCAACCAACCGACCAACCAGGATCCATATACAATCCATGGCAAAGAAAATATCAAACAACGAGTTGTAGGAACATAAAAGGCATGATCTCCAGTAGTCATACTGATAATGAAGATAAAATGAGCTTGAATCTACTATACATATTATGAAGGCAGCATACTGCAATAGTTAAGCAAGATGATCTCTTTGAATGAATTAAATCTCTATACTCCTTAGAGGAGTGAAAGGAATAATAATTAATTAATTTAATATCAATTTGTCGATTAGAATAATTGCATCAGTTTTAATTTTTAATAAAATTATCTAATATTTATTAAATGCAGATTAAGATTATAAGCAGAAACACACTGCTTATATCTGTTTATTTAGTCAATCAGTATATTCGTCGTGTACTCGTTTAAAATTCGAAAAATACAGGAGACAAAGTTCTTTATTATGTCTCACTAAAAAATTATTTTCATGTACATATGCACATAGTACATTTAAGAAAGATAATTAAAGAAAAATAAAAATAAAACAAGGATATGAAGAAAATATAATAATATGACTATGTGGACTACCGCTTACGTATGTGTCCGTATAATGCTATATATGTATATATATGTACAAGTGCACCAGCTAGTCCCAGAAGCATCCGACATGAAATTTGAATGAGAGTTGAACAAAATTATTATGGCAGAAAGCGCTACACTTATAAATCTTACGTTTGGAGTTAATTTTTAAACTACGTTGTTTAGTATTTGTTTGACAGGTATCAATCGCAAACGCTCCCAGTAAGTTTGAAAAAATTGAAAAATTGTACTTTGTTACGTGATACAATACTTTCATTTGAAAAATCTCTGTCCAAGATCAGGCTAGTTTTTATTGTGCGGGAGCTTGTCCTTTGTTTACAACATAATTGGGTGGCATAGTTTAAAAAAGGCTGTACGAGTCGCCAAGACGAATATCGTAGTGGTCTGGATTTGGTGAAAAAGAAAGTTCTTTTACATAACGACAATGCATCAGCTCACATATTAATTTTCGCGTTCGACTAGCTCAATGGACTCAACTGTTCAAATTATTTTTTCATTCATTTTATTCAACAGATTTAGACTATTCAGATTATATTTTGTTTTGAAGCTTAAAAAGTATCTCATTTGTGGTAAAATATTCTCCAATCGTATAGATGATTGTTTCAAGGCGCTGGATAAGTTTTTATTCTAAGCAGGGTATCCTAGCTATTGAAGACCGCTAGAAAACATGTATCAAACTAAAAGGAGATTATGTTAATAAATATAGATACATTTTTCAAAAATTTATATTTTCTTTGTTTGTCAGGTATTTCTGGTACTACCCACATACACCATATTAGTACTATATAAAAAGCATAAATACAGTTTTTCTTATATTATTATTATTTGTTTTTTATTATTTTCTTTCTCATTACACACACATATCGTAAATATGAAAATTCAAATTTTAAAATGAATTTTTTTCTTACACGCAAACCAGTAGTTATTTAAAAAACACACATGTAGATACCCTTCGTACATATGTATACTATAAATTACATTATCTATATTTCTATATCTGTATATCTCTTAATGTATGAAGAGTTTTCATATCGTAATTATCATGCGCGGTTATAGAGTACATTGATGTAAATATATGTAGTACATTATGTGCATAAATTTATGTACTAAGTGCATGTATTACCCTACTGTATAAACTTTCAATTTTGACACGATATCATAATAATATAGTTAATAGAAAAGTCGAATAAGTATATACATAATGTAAGTATATACAGATACTTATTTACTCCATATCAATGTTTACGCATAATATAGTCAAAATATATTTATGTATTATTATTTATGTACTTTTTCAATATATCAGGTACCTAGTAACTACTCTCTGTACACCATCCATTATGCACTTTATACTACTGTCTAATTTATGGAATAAAAAAATTAAATCAAATGAATAAAATTTTTCGAAAATAATTATAAAAAAGAAAAATACGTACATATTCACTCATGTGTATATGTATGCGTGAAGTTTAATTTAAGATGTGTAGTCGTATAGTATACAACAACATAATATTACTTTGAAAGATGGTACCAGTTGCAGAACCACATGGAACTCGCAGTAGGAAGTTATCTGAACCTTTAATTTTTTTTTTTTAATTTTTTATTTTTGAATAGTTGGAGAAAACAATTTTTTTAGTTTTTGAAAAAAAAAAAACAAATTTAAGAAAAAAAAAAATAAAAAAAAATATTAACGAACAATATAGTTAAAGGAATAAGTTGAGAATCGGAAAAAAAAAATTACATGAGTACGTAGACTACTAAATACTAATACGAATGATGAATGCGTGTAAGATAAGATGTAAGTCTAAGTACTCTTCTATAGAGAGTCTAAAGATGATGCACATACTAACACAATCCCGAATCTTATAGGTACACATGAGCTGTGTAAGTAATAAGCGATTCATTTTTACCTGTGTACCAAATAGGATTTTTTTTACAAATATTTACATAAATATACAGATACAGGTATATATTTTGAAAAACTATCGAAATCGACTGTTTGCATTCGAACCATTCGAACTGAATAAATTCCTTTACCGTGATATAAAACAAAAAAAATGCTGCAGAAATACTGAAACAAAACTTGTCAACATTAACGATATTGTATGTAGCAGCAGCATTAGTATCAGCATCAACAAGAGAGAATTGGTCCAAATTTAGGCTGCTCTGCACTACATTATATATAAAAGTACTTCAATGTATGTATATACATATTTCTTGTTTTCTCGTTTTTATTACCTTTTTTTTAATGGTTTTAGTTATTATTTTACATTTATTTTTGATGTTGTAAATTGTAAAGTTTGGAGACTTTTATTTTTTTTTGAAATTATATTTGAAGGCTATTATTATTGTAGATTGCTATATGGAAATGAGTACAGAGGATGTATATAAATGGTATGCCCGAACATATGTACATATATGTAAATATGTACGTACGTACAAAAATTTATAGTAAAAGTCATAAACTTGAAAATTGGTGAAAGTAAATAATTTTTTTTTTATTAAAATAAAGATGACCGTCATTTCTATAAAAAAAAAAAAAATATTATTATCTGTTCCTTCTTTTTATTGAAAAAAGGAAAAATAAATGTTTTTTTTGCCTTCTTTTTTGAGATAAAATCTTCTAGATTTCTGTGTGTTGTGTCATTGTGCAAAGGTGAGTATTACCAGAATCACAAAAAATTTGAGAATAATTTTAAATGTTTGCATTAATTTTCGTAAAAAATATTCGGATTTGAATGAAGATCATCGATAGGTCCATCTTGGGTTCATCCTTTAATTTTTAAAAATCGAAATAAATAAGAAAAAAAAAATAGGTATTTGATAAAATTCAAATTTATTAATGACTGATAACATTTTTTATATTTCTAATTTTCTAAAACTGGACATAAGTATGTACATATAAGTATAATTTCAGGAAAAAATTTGAGATAGTAATTAATAATAAATTTATTTTTTCTTAACAAAAATTTCAATTCATGTTATAATCTGGTAATTTACTATATTGTCTTTTTATATAGGCACATACATTCATGCATTTGCATTAATATTGGAGTAGTTTTCTTATTCTAAATTTTATATTATTTTTGGTTTCATTTATTATTACTTGAACAATAATTGTTTATTTATTTTTTGTTTTGGTGTAATGCTGATGTACTTGAAGATCAGATCTCCAAAAGGTATAAAACAATAGCATCTTATCTCATATTATACATAAATGTGGAAGTGGAATACATATGTATATATTTTTGGATTGATCTTAAACGTAAAGATCTCTGTTATAATTGTATGTACGAGTATGTATGTAAACTTTAAAAGTATACAATTTTTACTCTGGTTTTGTGCATTGACTTGTATCACTTGTATGCTTGTATGTATGTATAAATTTTGCATATGTGACTGTTTTTTCTCCTCATTTTCATTATATCCAACAATAAAAAATTCACCTTTTTTCTTTAAATGTTTCTGTATTCATTCTGTTTTCATTCACTGTCGTTGCTTAACCACCATATAATAAAGTCAGATTTTTTATTTTTATATTATTTATTTACATATCTTACACATATAAACATATAAATATTTATTGTCTTTTATCATTTACCTAAAATTATACTTGTTATACCATACCTTATAGCTTATACCACTTATAATGTACCGTACCTTATCTTATACGCTACAATTACCTCAGCGAGTACTTACAAGTTATAACATATGGTCTATGTATGAATACTTTTGAACATTTTACTGGATATAGTTGTATTAGTTGTCCAGGTGTATTTTATGTGATAATACATACTATATTCAAATTGGTTCTAATTCCAATACCTGTATCTTTCAATACCAATATACATTTGGTGCACACTTAATGCTAAAGAGTTAAAGACTTATGCACATATGGTTACCTATATGGAGATATCTGATATCATATAAAGTTTTGTACAATATGTTATGTACGCGTACTTGACTAAATTCGCTGTCTTTTATAGGTGTATAAAATAAGGTTCAATTTTGTGAATGAATGTGTGTGTATCTTTCTGTTGCTCACGGTTTCGCCTAAGTTTTGTTGTTTTGCTATAGAGGTGCATTCATTGTACAAATCTATTATTGTAAAAGTGTTCATTTCGTTTAAGATGGTTTAAGTTAAGTATATATAGGGATTGGAATTTTTGTGTTGGATGTGGATCTCAGTTGGATTTGGATATATGCATATAATTATAAAAAATAAAGATATTCGCTCATTTCACTTATACACATACAAGATACAAACTACTTCTATAAAATATTTATAAGATGTTTAATTGTGATTGAAAAAAAATTTTTTAAAGTTTAGCTTGAACTTCTTGTTATTACCATCTCATGTATGACATAACTAACAATGATTCTTAATAGAATTTATTTTAATTTTTGTTAATTTTTGTATAGAAAATTATAAAATATTTTCGTTTATTTTATTTATTAAAAAAAAAAAAAATCTTGAAGGGGTTTGCATGATGTATACTGTACTTTAAAGTCTAAAGACTGGCTCAAAAAATATTTTCCTCTCACAATTGAATTTAGTTATTTACTTAAAATATTGATAAAAAATTTATACAAGTTGAGTTGTCGAAGTCGTCAGTATTTATTTATGAGTGTGTATACGAATGAACACAATTTCATTTTCAATCGAAATAATTTAATGATAATTTTTGAATACATATGGCTAATTCTAAAATTGGCGACATACAAGATAAACGGCGACATACTTTGAAGATAAAGAACGAGTTATAACTCAATATCATCCCTTTAATTATTCAAACTTTTATGAATAATTAAGAAAAGTCTTGGATTAAAAGTATTTTAATCAAAAAAAGATATAAAAAGAATAAAGTCTGTTGGCGACATACTCGGAGAAATTAGACCAAATTGACATCTTGATAAAAATTATAAATTTCCTCGAAGTTTCAAGAAGTAAATTCAAATGATTTTTATTAATTAGTTCCATATAATAAGTAATAAATTAACATTTCATTCACTAGGTTAGAAAAATTGTAATTTTATAGATTTAAATTGAATTTACAAAACTGTTGGCGACATACATCTTTCAAAATCAATATAGATTTTTATTACGAATTATCGATTTTTCAAAAATTTTTTAAGAAAAATTGCAAAAAAAAAAGAACGTCAAAATATAAAACGATGAAAATTACTTTAGAATTATAAAAAATATTTTGAAATATCTGTTTCATTTCTTAGATTCGGAAAAAAATGAAATCTAAAAAATGCACATATTGGTTGACTTTTTATTAGAATTAACCATATATATACGTTTACCTTTACAATACACATGCAGATACATTTATTCAGGTGTGTATATCGATCCATAAAACCATAAATATATGTATAGTATATCTTATACGTATGCGACATGCACATACGTATGTGATTGATGTTCGTATTAAATTTATTCACATGTAGTAGTTACGTTTTCTAATAGCTTTTTTTGACCATTAAAACTAATAAGAAAGAATATTCCAAAAAAAAAAACAAACGTAGAAATATCACACACCACAACTTGAAAAGAACAATAAACAAAAGAAAATTGAAATTAATTATAATACAGATACAGGTATACACAGGTAAATTAAAGGTACACTCACCATGCTCAAAAGTCTCAAAAGTTGCTCAAAAGTACAAACTGAACCAGACAACACAACACACACAACTACACAATCTAAACGGCTCTCTAAACGAACAGTAAAAACAGAACCAGTTGTTAAAGGAAAGGTAAGGTAAATTCGTAAATTACAAAAAAGTTGAGGAAAACGTCGATTCATTTGAGCGTGCGAGAGTCGATTCTATATCTACGATATTATCGCTTCGCTAGGTCCCTAGTTCAGTTAAATTTTGGTCGTTTCTTTAAACACTTCGTATTGTAAAGTTTTTCTTAAATTTATTCGGTTTTATTAAATTTTTCTTCATTTAATCTTCATTTTCTTATTATTCTAGCAAAAAAAAAAATAATAATAACAAAGAAAAATAGAAATAAATAATAAATTTCATTTTATTTCGAAATTTGATGAAAAAATAGAGGAAAATATTTTGAAAAATTTCCAGTGTTTTCTTATAACGAACCTATACATACCTACTTACATGCTAGGAGTACATTGAACATAAAGTGAGTTTTAAAAGTAAAAAAAAAGAAAATTTTTTTAAATTTTTTCTTGTTGCTGCGGATCGAACAAGAAATAATGTCATCATCATCTTTTTCGTATTATTATCATCGCATCATCATAAAGAAAAATAATAACATTTTTTTAACAGTGATTTAAGTAAAATTAAATTTTTTTTTTCCTGGAATAAAAAAAATTATTGCTGATCATTCATTTTCTAAAATAAACAAACACAAAATACTTAATAATAATAAATAATTAATAAATAAAAGGAAAAAGTGAGTTTTTTTTCGTGTTTTGTGATTTAATGATTAATTAATATTTTTCTTTTCATTTTTTCCCTTTCCTTTATAATTTTTCCTTTCTCTTTAACTTTAAAAATTCCATTCCAATATTATCATGTGAAAATGAAATTTAAGATGCAGGCACATCCAAGAGTATGTACTAGATAAAGAAAAAAAAATTGTTCTTGAAGTAAAATAAAAAACAAAATCAATTAAATATAAAATCCAGTAAATTGAAGAAAATAAGAAAAAAAAGTTTAAATTACAACAAATCTTTAACACACATTACATATAAAAGAATGATATACGAGCAGTTTGTGCAACTAACAATTACAATAATATATGGTGTGCATTTTTTAAAAATTTTTTTTTTCTTAAAAATCTAAATCCAGTTTTAGTTTGTTTGTTGTTGTTTTTTTCTCTTCTAGTACAAAATTAATAAAATAAGAACAAAAATGAAAATTTAAATTTAAAGAAAAATCTTCTAATTAAATTAAAAAAAAGAAGAAAATTCTAAAATGTTGGCTGATTTGTGTTGGTTGATAGATTGAAATGGTTTGTACTATTTATTTATTGTATAAATACTCGTATTAAGGTTTTCACAATATGAACACAATACTCGTAAATATACATACTACACACACAGTGTGCGATATATATAATTTTGTACTTTAATTGCAGTGCAGAAAATAAATTTTAAAATACATACATATTTCGTAGTTTTATCAAAAATATATACGAGGGTAACTCAAAAAATTCCCGAAAAAATGAAATAATACACTAATTGTTGATTTTTATGGATTTATTTTACTACGTATAAACCACAAAGTTTCATCACCGCATTCACTATACGGTGCGAAAAGTCTTCAGAATTTGAATCATATTTGGTCAAAAACTCAGTGAAAGTTCGGCACAACTTTCAATGTGTTGTTCGCGCAACGCCTTACACTAAGTTTTAAAAATACCAAATTTTTTAAGTATCTGTATCCTTTTAGATGAAAACAAATAAATTACTTTTTTTTATACGCAGCAGTTAGGCTTTCAAAACCCTTAAAATATAATCAAACTTCTTGAATGTTTGCCTGCTAGTTACTTACTGACGCAGTTATTTCGGGAATTTTTCGAATTATCCTCGTACATATGTAACTAATTTACTATATAATCTGTTCTGCTCCCTGGTATATGTAATAGTATGTAATATTTTATGTGATTGTATGTAAATTTGATTGTACATATATCTCCATCATAGTATTGAAATTAAAATGAAATTTGAAAATCTACACAATTTTCTTGCTTTGTTGTGTGATTTATGTGCACTTTACAGTGCTCTAAATAATAAAAAAACACTGTATTTGAGAAAAAAATAGTACCCAAAAGAATCTTGAGAAGGAAAAGGAAACTGACTGAAGAATACTATAGAAAAAATTAAAGAAAAAAGTGGTTCTATGATGACAAACAAAAAAAAAAAATCAACACTTTTTTTCATTGAAGGTATTTTATAAAAAAAAAGGCTGAATAATATTACACATTGATAAAATAAAAAATGAAAAAAAAATTAAATTTTTGTAAATGAAACAAATTAATTCTAAACTAATTGAATACTACATAATTATGCGTGTATTAATGACAAATCAAATTTACATAAAATAAAAACTAAAAATTACATTGTTATATCGCAGAGAAAAAAAAACTGTTCGTATGCTGATATGAGTATAGAAATTAATGTTTCTTTTTTTACTTTTTTTTTTTCAAATTTCAACTTTGTGATTATGCTTATTTCTTATGTTGTGTACAAGCAAGTAAGCGTGTTTTTTTTTTCGTTAATTTTATTGTTGTTAAGAATTTTTTAAATTTTTCATATGACAGATTTGAGTTTTTTTTTCTTCAAATTTTTTATATTTTAAAGTTTTAATTATGCCTTTACATACGTTATATTAGATAATGTATGGATTAAAATTATTTTTGCTCAATTACTAATTATTACTATTTTTTTTTTTTTTTTTTTTTTGTGGACGTTTTATGTCAATTTGTTTTCATTTACATACTGCTAGTAATAATGCATAGACGTACATTTGAATATTATTGGAATGTTGCCTTTTATAAAATAAATTCGAAAGGAAAATTTTTAATTCAATGCACATATGTAAAGACATAATACACACATAACTGTACATTAGGTAGGCTGTAGACATGATGAAAAAAAAAATAGGTATTGAAAGTCTTCTGTTTTCTATAGTTTTCAAGAAAACTTGAAAACTATCTTGCTTATGTTTTTTGGAAATGGAATAAACAAAAAAGAATGATACTTTCGTGTACAAATTTTTATAAAATTTTTTTGGTTTCAAACTTGAAAAAATTTCAATTCACATCGAAAATTTTTTTTAATACAAATTTTAATTTGAATTTGAATTTGCACAATACGTCAAGGTAGGAGATGGTATATTGATACTCGTGGATATACTGGACACTTTATTATACATTTACATACCAAATATGCATACCATTATCATTTCGTCTATACTTTACCTATATATACTTGTCTTAAAATAAAAACGAAAAAAAAACATATTTTTCTCTAACTCTATACATTTTCTTCATATCCTTTCACTGGAAAATGTTTTTTTTTTTTCATTTTCTTGTTTCCGTTTTTTTTTCCTATATTTTCAAATGTGGTTATAGCATACGTACATTAACTGTGTAGTGTACATACACTTTAAACATGCTTAAACGTTGTTATGGTTTCATGATTTCCATTCACTTGTATCGAAAATAATGTTGCTGTATACATATGCATTGTATACACACATGTTGCTACGTTACGAACGATTGTATACAGAGATAGTATGAACGTACACGTAGTAGCAATGTTAGTACAAACACATATTATGTATGCAAAACTATAATTTTCAAGAAAGGGTCGAAATTAATATTTTTTTTTTTTCTAACATATAATGTATGTATGTACATAAATGTAGATATGTTGTAATTATATTCGTACATGAAATTATTGAAAGGAAAATTTTTAGTAACGGTCATTTTCGTACAAAAAATTTATGAGAAATTTAAAGAAATTTTCATTAAAGTTTTTGCAATATTTTAGTATAGAAAATTAAATGAAAAAAAAAACAGATTTTTCACTGTATTTTCTACTGAAGTAACAGTTATTTTTTTTATTTTTGAAAAAAGAAAATTACTGTTTAAAGTTATAAATTAATTTAAGAAGAATGAATTCACCTTGAGCTACATATACTCAATAATGAACGCGTATATGAGTTAAGGTATATTAGAAGTGAATGAGTTTAATTCATTTTTCATTACCTTAGTATTCAATTCAATACAAAAAATAGGTATAAAAAGTCCTTAATTTTTGTTTTTTCTCATTACAAACTTGAATAAATTTTCAAAAAAAAGTACAAATACATATGTATATAAATAAAAACGTTAACTAATAATGTACGACCAATCGATATAATTTCTTATTAAATATGCATATGCTTACATTTAATTTAAATTGTATAAAAATATTGTAATACACATATATGTATAGTTATGTATAGTTATAATTATTTAAATAAAATTTATTCGAGAATAACGAAAAAATAGAAGAAAAAAAAATAAAAACAAGTGCATATTATGCAGAAATGTGGAAGTAAAATGCAAAAATAAAATAACAGAGTAAAATTAAATAAAATACATATAATACGCCAGGTCAGCCAGTATATTCATTTAATGTACATACATATATACTATATATGCGTATATAAAAATGTGTGTGTGTGTGTAAGTATATATATAATCCAATAATTCAATAACACACATAAGTAATGTAATGTATATTTATGTGTACGAAATAGGATTTTATGTAGGTGCATTATAAATACAGGTATACTGATACTCGTTTTTATTAAAATAACGTTCATACATGTATATAAGGGCGGTATATTTTTTTTTCATTGTTATTGTTGTTTTATTATTTATAAATGCATTTTCAATTCTATCTATCTACATATCTACTTATGCATATATGTATATATATGTATAGTGGTGATATGTTTACTTGAACTCTTGTACATCGAATACTTTTTATGTTTCTTATTTTTATTTATTTTTTTTTTTTATTATCCCTTAGAATAAATTTTTTCTTTGGTTTAAAAAAAAACACTACACATGTACATGCAGTAGATCTGTAGTAGGTGTTTTACGTATATTCCATGTATAAAATATCGTATTGTGAATGCACATAATATATGATATTGGCGGAAGCTAAAAACTTTTTTCCACAGAATGTTAGGAAATATACATTAAATGTTAGATATGTATGTACATATGTAAGAAAATAAACGGTTAAAAAAATCGATACGATTATATTACACCAGCATATTAGCATTAGAAATTTAAAACATTTTTCAAGAATTTTTTCGGCATTATGTGCACTACATTCATATTATGTACAGGATGATTCGTAATAAAGGGTTCCAACATATACCAATCGATTTCTTGAAGTGTTGTTATTATATCGTTTACGATGAGGCATTTTTCCGTGAATACCCTCCTTCACCGATTTTGTTAAAGATTGCAATTTTTTCGCCTGTGCAGGAAGATGACCTCATATAAGACGACGTTGTTATAACTTCTTTTCGGAATACGATATAAGAGGAAAAATAATAAGGTTTTGATAAAAAATAAACAAAATGTCTGCCATTAACACTTGAACAACAAACCTCCTAAGGAAATTTGTTGTGTTTCAAATCTTTTTTTTCTTCCTATTTTGTATGCTTTTGACTTCACGAAAATGTTAATAACTTTTGAAAGACTAAATATATTGACATGATTATTTTTTATTTGAAAGATGCCGTAAGGTTGAATTTTGTTTTTTAAAATCATGTCCTTTTTAAAGAAATTGTTAAGGACGAAGGATAAAATGGTAAATTTTTACTAAAATTTTTCAAAGTTTTAAGTTTGAACGTTCATTAAGTCTGTCATATTTGCAACAGATCTGGACATGTAAGTATAAGATACTTTTGGAAAGCTCATAATGCTTATTTATTTTTATCGAATCTTTACTTATGTCCTCATAAATTGTTTCACACAGAAGTTATGACGTTTTATGTGAGCTCACCTCCCTGCATAGACGAAGATTCAAGGGATTGAGGAGGGATTTTCCGGAAAAATGCCTAATCGTAAACGCTTATCACAACACTTCAACAAATCGATTGGAATACTTTATTACGAATCACCCTCTACATATATTCGAATTTATATATTGTGTTAGCTATACGTATATTTTAGTGACTGCTAAAAACCATATCAAATTCATTTCATATGTAGTTATGTATATTTGTGCGTGTAAATGTGGCAGAGAATATAGTAGAGTTTATAGTGATAACGTATTGATTTCTGATAGACACAAATTATTATTTATTTTTTTTTTTCATTAATTTATACATACACGTATACGTGTAGCTAAAAATACGAAATTTATGCGCTCTATATCCAACAAAATTTATATATTAATACGAATATACATAAAATGTGTAATAAATTATACGCATATAATGTGTGTACATACATATTTTCATACTTATATTTACACCATGAATAATTTGCATATTTTTCTAACATGTTTTCGATTCTTAAAATATATTCGTATATTGCTCGTACTTACATATATGTACCTAAATTGTATGCATCTAATGTGAGTGACTATGCTCATACGAGCATGTACATATATACATTCTGTATAGAAAATAAATATAAAACTAAAAACTTGGATTGCATTTATTATCATTAAACATGAATCATAAATGTACATTATACTGTAAATGTTTGCACTATACTCTATGCATGTGTATATACGAGTAACTATACATTGATTATATCTAGCTGCACATAATAAATTAGACTTTATTTAATTTTAAATTTAGATATTAGACAAATAAATTGATATAAAAAACTAGAAAAAAAAACAAAAAAACTTTGTTAAAGTTATTAAAGTTTAATTTAATGTTTAACTTTAAAAGTACGTATACACGTATACCTTTAATACAACACAAGTAAGTATGTGTAATAGTTTTAAAGAAAACAAAAAATATACAGTGAAACCTGTTTAACTGGGATCTCAAGGAGACCTAGAATTATTTATCATTTATAGAGGTTTTTCATTTACTCAGTTTCCAAAATAGGCAGGTTAACATGACAGTTGTCTTAGTTAGAAAAGGTCCAACTATGTATGTTTTATCCATGTAGAGAGATATTTTTCAAGTTCAGGATACTCTGCTGGTCGTAATCGTTTTAGTTTTCCTTTTCCTTCACTACACTGAGAATACACTTCAATACAATTTCTCCTTATTTTGAATAATTCTATAAAGAGTTGAATTTGGTTAATTAAACTTCATGCACAGTTCGTCAAGCGACATTCCACTATCACATTTCAATAATAACTTTAATTTTATCAGCGAATGTTAGAGAATTACACATTCGTTTCGACATTTTGTGCAACACTGTTAATTACTCGCTCTTCGTATACAAACTGTTCGATAGGACTAATAAACAAAGCAATTATGGCAGAAATTATACTGTTTGTAAACAAATATGTTATAAGTCATAACTTGTCTAAACCAGATAAATTGTCTCACTTATACGGGTTATTTTGAGCTATGAAGTCCCAATTACAGAAGTAAAAACATCGAAAAAATCAATAAAGTCTAATCTCAGTTAACAATGTCTCCAAAATTCCCAGTAACAGAGGTATTTCAATGCAAATGTGTCGGGCGACCAAATTGTAATTATCAAATAGAGGTTTCTTACATATCCCGGGCCAAGTTAAACAGGTTTCACTGTATACAGAAAATAAAAATTTTTTGAATGAATAATAAGTGAGAATAAATTGAGTTTTATCACAGAATAAAAATGCACGAGTACGAATACTAGTAAGTGTACACGTATACAGTGTAAAGTGTTCATTAAATGCACTTTAAAAAAAAATTTCTTTAAACAACTTTATCGTTCTTATATTTTATTAATTTTTCACATATATATGTATATGTATGTAAGTATCTAGATATTTGATAGGATATTGATATTTTTATACTTTTCGATTTATTTTATTTTTTGATTTATATTCGTTTGGGCATGAATCATACACGCATAATCAGAATGAATGTGGATGTTAAAAAATATATGATTCCGATTAATTTGATATGATTTGCACAATATTTTCAATTTTTTAAAGTAAAATTATTAGGATAAGAATTTATTTATAATTATGAGATAATTTGAATTATATACGAGGGTAATTGAAAAAATTCCCGAAAAAATGAAATAATACACTATTTGTTTATTTTTATGGATTTATTTTTTTACGTACTTTATAAACCACCAAGTTTCATCACCAGTCAGTATGCGATGCGAAAAGTCTTCAGGATTTGAATCATATTTGTTCAAAAACTCAGTGAAAGTTCGACACGTCTTTCAATGTGTTCTTCGCGCAACGCTTTACACTAAGTTTTAAAAATACCTAATTTTTCAAGTATCTGTATCCTTTTAGATGAAAACAGCAGTTTCGCTTTCAAAACACTCAAAATATAACCAAACTTCTTGACTGTTGGCCTGCTAGTTACTTATGCCGCTTCTATATTCAATGTAGTGACTTCAACTTGGACTTCGACTTTCGACTTCACAGCATGCTTATCATGTAAAAGTATCTGTCAAGTCTAGTGCATTGAATGTACATAGAAGTTCTAATACATATCCATTAAATTAAAGTCGAAGTTGAAGTCACTGCATTGAATGTAGAATCGGCATTACTGACGCAATTATTCCGGTAATTTTTTGAATTACCCTCGTACATATAATGTTTTTTTAAATTTTTTTTGTATAAGAAATTTATAATTTTAGTATTCATTTTTTTTTACATTTTTCTGATTGCATAATTTTCTCAGGTATAAGTATGTATATTTGAGCTATGAGCTCGTATAATATTCGATAAAGTGACAACATTATATAGTATTTACGAGTATACCATTTTTTGGTTAGGTATCTATAGAGAACATAAAAAGTAAAACGAAAAAAGCGATAGAGGAATTCTGAATTTATGTGAGAAAATCTTTTTAGTAAACAACTAAAATAAACAGGTATTCAGGTATTAGGAACAAAAATTATATGAAAAAAAAACAAAAATAGAATAAAATTCCGAATAATTTTATAAGAAAGACAAAAATTTTATTAAAATGAGCTTCTCTAAAAATAATAACCAAATTTTTTAAATTTAAATTTCATACCTACTTCAAAAAGGAATTCCGATTAAAAGTTTTAAGTAGTTTCTGTTTGATTTATATGGGTCGATAAACAAAATGTATACGTAAATGAATCAAAAAATAAGCGTCCTTATTTTATTTTAAAACAAAATCATATATATATTTACATACCAAAAAATATGATAAAAACACAAACGATTTCGTTTAAACAGAAACAGAGGATCTATACTATAAATTTAAATTTGTTCATATATAAGTATTTTATGAAATATATGTAATGTACACATAAATGCAATATACGAACAGTGTTTTGTATTGGTTACCCTTGCGTTAAAAATATTTTTTTTTTAATTTTTTAGCTAAAACATAAAGATTATAATGTTATCTTTCTTATGCATAATTTGTTAAATAAATTAGCAAAAAAAAAAAAAAAAAAAAAATAAATATTTTCATTTTTTCCTTCAATGGTTTGCGTTTAACCGCACTAAAATTTGAATTAAGCCACGACCTTCATGAAAGTTTGTCTCTCCAAAAACAGCTCAATTTTTCACCAACTTCTTCAAAAATTTTTTGCTTCTATAGAAGTCTTCTTTCATCCAAATCTAGCAATCTCTATATCCAATTTATCTTGGGAGGTCTTTTCGTTGATCTAATTTTTTATGGTATCTGAATGTACATAAATATTGTTTTCAAAGTTGAAAAATTTATGATCATAATAAAATTAGCTTATAGATTAATCCCAAACCAATTGACATATCATAGAGATTGTATACATAACATACATATGTATGGGTATAATAAATACAATATATATTGTGAAATTATTAGCATATTTTGTTTTAAGTTTGTTTCAATTTTGTTTCAATTTTGCTTCATTTTTTTATGATTTCCGTATAATAAATTTGTCTATATGTGGTAATTTCAATGAAGGATACTAAAATAACTGAAATGATCTAAATCTAATATCCCAGGTAAATCATAAATTTCCTTTTAAACACAGTTATGTTTATGCATCATACTTTTATTTTTATGATTTAATTTGACTTTTAATCAAATTTTAAAATCTTTTCAAAGCAAAATTTCAATTTGAAATCATAATTTTAAAATTTTTTATTTCTACACAATAAAATCTAGCATTTGAAACCATTTTATACGAACGTTTTTTATTATATGTAATACCATATACGATGTACACGGTGTATACAGTTACTGAAATGTTCAGTTCACATAATACTTAACTTATGTACTTACTTATTAAACTCATGAATATTATTTTGCATTGATTTTATTATCACACCAACATATACATAATTAAATTTAACTTTGTAAATCTAATTTTGTAATAAATGTTATAATAAACATTGTATATGTATATATGCTTGTGTATGCATGTTTATTTAAATTTATCCATACTGTGATTATTCGAAAAAAAAATTATATTATTGCAAAAAAAAAATGCAAATTTTTCTTATCTTTATTGTCACAATAATTATTACATTATAATTTTATTTATATGCAATGCAATTAAAATACAAATGCAACACAATACATACACATTCGCACGCTAATAAATGCATAATGTAACTTTATGTAATTAAAATATGAATGAATGGAAAAATATGAAAAGAAAATGAGCTAATACTATGCATACATACAAAAGAAAGAATTTATTTAATATTATTCATTTTATGACAAAATATTATCGTACTTCTTCATTTTCTCTATATTATGACAGTTGAAAATTTCACATTTGAATTGTAAAGTTATTATTTGCTATTTACAATTACGTAAAATGGGATATAATAGATTATAGGATTAGGAATAGAATGAGCAATATAATGTATGCTTGTAAGATGGTAGAAAAGATGGTAGCAAATAAATGACCTTTGATAGCCCGTATTTCAATCTGTGTCATCCCAACCAAATCAAGTTAAAATGAGCATAATATTTTTATTTTAACCTCCTGAGTTCGAATGAAGTTCGCGCATGAAGTTTCAGGAATGAAGATGGTGAACTGAAAATTTCTAATGTAAAAAAATAACAGCAAAAAAACACGATACATATAGACAACAATCTAAAGTTGACAGTGAAAGCTAAAGTGACAGCAAAAATTAAAAATATATCGCCAGAATTATCATTGAAACAGTGTCTTTTGTCAGGAGCTTTTGAATGATCATTGATTTTGTTCCGTGTCTGTTTAATTTATAAGTGCGATAAATTTAATTAGCCTTAATATGGCAACTAATGATTGGGTTTATTGTATTTCTTACATGCTCGTCATGCTCGTACATGAGGTTGCATAAGATCGGTGATTCTCTTAAGTGTAACATCATGTATTGTTCGAAATTTAAAGATTTTTTTTGTTCTTGCATTCTGGACCAAATCATACCCATCTCTCAAGAGCAACATATTCTTCAAGAATATGAAAATATGTTTCTTATCTTCTTCGAGACATAACCGACGTCTATGTATAATGTATTGTATTCATAAAGTCAAGACCTATATTTCTGCAGTTTTTTTTTGGAAATTCAGATCTTAGTTAAATCTGAAAACTTAGTGTGTACCGTATATAAGGTCTAGGTATTTTTGAACAAAAGTTACAATACGAGTATTCTTTTTATTCAGTGTCAAAGTAGGCAGAGCTATGGCAGAGCTTAATGGAAACACAAAAGAGATCTTATGTGTAGGTTAGTTTTGTTTCTAACATTTATGCCCAATTCCATAGTGGAATAAATTTTAAGCTTGAGCTTAGTTAAGACTGCAGGCCTGCATACTTAGAAGGCCTCAGCTATGACTCAAGGTTTTTCTGTTAAGCTGAGTTTAAGGCTTGACTACTTCTGTGAAATCGAAGCATCTTTTAAGCGAAAGTTTCAACCTTATCCAAACTTTATGCTTTCATCAATCAGTTTTAATCTTTCCTTAAAATGAAGTTCAGTATTACAGAACTTCAAAAATTTGTATTCACCAAAATGGCTCAAAAAAAAAAATTTTTTTTTGTTTTTGTAGTTGTAGTTAATATTTACTAGTTTTGAGTTGGGATAGAAATTAATGTATTAATTATTTTTAACTCAAATATTTTAAAAATTTTTTGTTTGAAAATTGTTATTTAAATTATAGTTAATGTTTAAAGTTTAAGATGGTTTCAGCTAATAGTGAATACCGTTAAACTAAGCCAAACTAAGATTGGTTGATGAATATATACGCCTCCCCTCTTATGCCCGATTATACTCGTAAGCCCGATTACATTTATATTAAAATGATAAAATGCAATAACTATACTGTTTTTTTAACACATATGTTTCTTGTTTACATATACATATATATTCAAAGTGCTAGCTCTGACCCTATTATGAGTTTATTAGAAACTGTTCTTGTCAAGGTATCCGCTTTTTCACACATTTTATTATAATTTTCAGTGTTTGTAAAGCTATTAAAATTGTTCTTACATACATTCCATTTCCACACTAAATCTGGAATTTATTTATTTTATTTTTTTTTTCTTTGTAATTTTAAGTGCTTTAAATGCTGCCAGATTGTCTGTGAGAATGAATATTTTTTTATTGTACATATCTTCTTATCAATTTGTTGACTTTTTACATTTTTTATCATAAACTGTATTGAAAAAATAAAGTTTATTGAACGACATACTTAAATTCAAATTTGATTTGACAATTTTCTTGCGATTCGTTAATAATTTTTTTTACGATTTTTATTTAAAAAGAATTTTTTTGTTATCTCAGTTAGTCAATTGTATTTTTTTTTTTACAAACATTTCATTTAATGTGAGTCTTACATACAATTGTGCACATACATACATAATTTATTTAGTTTTCATTTTTATTTCTGAAATTTGACTCGTTGGCCGTTGGTAGACTTACTTGTTTATATGAATAGAGGATGCAATTGAATGGAAATATCAACTTTAATGAATATACAAAAAATTTAACATTTTTCTTAAAATGAAATCGGCTAGGCCATCATCATCATCATCATCATTCATCACAATAACGTACTCGTATACATTAAGATCTGAATGAAATACAAAAAAACAAGTTGTTTTTTTTTTTCTACGTTTTTTCTTCTTCTTAACTTCAACTTTTATCAATTATTCTTCTATCCTATTAGCCTAAATTCTGTGCCTAATGATTTTTTTTTCTGTTTTTGCCTCCACAATGAATGAGCACGTAACGTTCATCATTATTATTATTTATTTTCTTTTTTATTTAAAATTTTTTAAACGTAATGTATAGTATACTCTCCTATTAATTTTCATAGTCATCGTGGTATTATATATTATGTACTAGCTACTTAATGTATGACTGCAGACAAAGTATGTATATATAAAAATCCACAAATCATTTTATGTGTAGTGTGTGTATGAAATGTGAAGATTTTATTATTATTGTTTACCATCATTCATTAGGTCATCAACATATAGCTTCTTAATCATCATACGAGCATAGTCATTGCCATACAGTATGCCATTTAATAGTCGTTATAATTAAAATAGAATTCTCACGAATATGAAATGTAATGAAAAAACCATTTTATTTTAATTTTATTATTTTTTTTTTCAAATGAAGAAATGAAAATTTAAAGGAAAAAAAAATTACGATAAAAATGAAAAGGTTTTGGAATGAAGAAAAAAAAACATTGTTTATTTATTTTTTTCCAATTGCAAAATTTAATTTTTAAAAGATATACACATGCTAATACCTCATAACGTATTTGTACTTACTACTACTACTATACTACACCACTACAACCTTTCCAAACAGCAGTAAGAAAAATTGTGGATACGAGAATATAAAAAAAATGTATGTGTGATATCGTATAAAAATGTAAATGTAGTAGGAGGTATTCATAAATTAAAAAAAAACATCCATATAGGTGATCGTATATGTACACTCGTACATAAAGGAATTTTTTGTGAAATTTTATGATAATTTTCTTTTGTATTTTTTCTTTCTTTATTTATTTCATTTTTTTTTTTGATTGAGAAAAAAATATTCATAAATTTTGGAAATAAAAAAAATTTCATAAAAATTTACAAAAATTATGAAAATGTATTTCATATCTGTTGTTGTTGTTGTTGTTGTTGTTGACATGAGAATGAACGACTTTAAGAAATATACATTTATGTATTTTTGCTACATATTTGTGCATATAATATAGACATATGAAAATTCATTATTTAAATTTAAAAGTAAAAAATGTCTAATTTCGAAATTCGAAAATTTTTTTTTTTTTGAAAACACCAAAAATTTTAAGAGTGATTTTATAATTCTCTTCAATTAACAAAAACGTATATGGTCATTTCATTAAGTATTTTACACGCATGATTTTATATAGATTTTTAAAGATGACGCGGAACGCCGATTTCTTCAAATTTCAGGACGACATATCTTCTTCTATACGCTACAACAATTCGTAACAATTTCGTTTGCCTCTAAAAGAGTTAGCGCCTTTCTTGTCTGTTTATTTTTATCTGAGTATGTTGATCTTGGATTTTGGCAATTATATTTTGGCTATTAAAAAGCCATTAGGTCATATAACTTACTTAATAATTATTCAGGCCAACTCATTGTCAACTTTTTTTAGAACCGCAAATTCTTATAGATTATAATTCTTGTTGACTTACTTACCTCTTTGCATCTTACCACCGTCTCTTTGATTTTGCTACATTTCAAATGTGACGCAAATTGGTCAAAAAATGATAGAAATAAAGAGAAGCGACGTAAGTATATGAAAAAATGAAAATAGGCCTCACTTTATCAGATTATAGGCTAAAAACGAAAAGGACCATCAAAAATCTGTTTCCTTTAAAACCTATTCCATCCCTTACAATTTCTTCACCCAAAATTTAAAGGAAGTTGGTGCAAAAATGACAACGTTGAGAGTTTGATAAAATTCAAATTAAACTGAATAATATGCTATGTTTGATTGCTTTTACTATATTTTACATTTTACCGCAGAAATGTTTTGAGTATTGCCATCAATATCGCGCTCGGTTCACACATTTAGTTGTTTCATTATTTTTTTCTTATTTAAATGGGAAATTATATTACCTCTACACAGATAGAATTCCTGATAAAATTTTCTTTTCTTAATTTATAACATTAAAATGCATACCATTTTGATATTAACGCTGCATTTATGAAAATCATAAAGACATCCGCTCCAAATTTATTTGTTGGAGTTTTTAAGTATATTTTTTGACCCATTTTATACTTTCAATTTTCGAGTAACAATAAAAATGTTTGTTTATTGCGCGCTTTTGTGTTTTGTGTGTTCAGTGTGTGTTTGTAAATTATAGCATAGATCATATATGTGTGTAGTTTTTCACAAAATTTATATGGGAGTACACTACACTACACACATTAAACTATAAAAATTGAAATACGCGAAGAAATAAATTAAAAAAAAAAAATAAATTAGCCATCCTATAAAGAAAAATAATCATTAAAAATACTACATATCTTAACGATGAGGTATACACAGTTATAAAAAATTAAAAAATTAATAAATTTATGAAATGAGAAACATGTTCATGTCAATTTAATACGAGTATGTACTAGTATGATGGAGTATTTCTCATCGTATAATTATTTAAAGGGTATTATAAAAAAAAATCATGAAACGAAAACAACAAATTATATACACATACCGTATATTTAGATACACTCGTTCATATTAGATTAACTAATCAACAGCGCAGACTTTAAGAAAAAAGAAAAAATTTAGAAGTTAATTAACATTTGAGAGGTAAAAAAAAAAAAAATTTAAAAATATGTACAAAATAAAAAAAATGTTGCAAAACGAGAAAAAAAAGAAAAAGATGAAAAAAATAAAACAGCAGCAAAAAAAAGATCTGAGTTGATAGTTGGTTGATAGATACCCATCTGAATATGTTGCTAATAATTAATTTAAAAAATATTATTTACGTGTACATTAATGCATATGAACATTTTTGTATGTTGGAAATTTTTTTTTAAAATTAAAATTGAATATTTGATGTAATTTTTTTTTAGGTCTTCCAGTTTTTAAAAAATCTAATTTGTTATTTTTGGAAGTTTTTTTTTTCGAAGAACTCTTTTTTTCCTCTTATAGTAAAGTTACATCACGTATATTTTGTAAATACTTGCTTATATATGTATATAGTTTTAAATGTAATATAAGTAGTACGTACATACATGCTTTATATCGATATAATTAAACGAAATAGGCGTTAAGTTTATTTCATAACAATTTTATTAATTACAGACTCATAGATACATAATTGGATTATCTAAAAAATGATGTGTAGGTTGAAATCTGATTTTTATGGCTGTAGCTAAACAAATTTCTGTTATAAATACACATGTGTATTTATTATTTATGTGCGTTCATATCCATATCTATTTCTACGTACATAATTCGATACTTTGCATAATTCAAAAAACAAATGCTCTAATAATTATTATTATTATCGTCATTTTTTATATATTTCTTGTCATTGTTGTGAAATTTTATTTCTTATTATTTTGAAATTTTTAACATTTTTTATATATGTAAATTAATATAGTCTTTGGTTTTATGAAAAATACGGTATCAATAAAAATTTAAAACAAAATTGTGAAATGAAAAATTGCTATGTAAAATTTAAAATGAGTCATATTCTATATTTGGGAATTTTTATTGAAAATTTAATTCTTGTGTTAATGACATATTGATGAAATATAAAAAATAAAACTAATGAATATTTATTTATAGTAAAATGGGAATCAATTTTAACTGTTAAAGTATAAGGTTCCTTGTAAAATATCTGAATAAGTCTCTATAATTTTTTGTAAGTTTACTTTTTCTCAGTTAAGATTATGACAGACGATTATTAATTATTAACGAACGCGACTAATAATCTGAGACAGATATACAGACATAATGGTATTAATACTATGTAGTGGTAGTATTCAATATCGATCATAAAATCTTCAATAAAATCGAAATTTGCATTAAATACTTAATCTTTGATTTACATCAATTATTCGAGAGTCAGATGCGCATGTCAAATTCGATGTGTTGTACTAGAGTCGAATATATGTTTCTGATTCTGATTCAAATCATGTAGTAATTCACATTAATTAATTCAGAATTCAACAGTTCGGTAAGAATTGATCACGTAAAATTTGAAAATTTTTTTGCACATCCTAAATGCGATACAGTTGTTTTGTTATAAATACTGTCATGTGATGATATTTCCTTAATTATTGTAAAAATATGCAAAAAAAAAAAATTAAACACAGAAAATTTTTGAAATTTTTTTAATAAATTTGACGTTAAAGATTCCGGATTTGCTTAGACGATTCAACAACGCTAATAGAAATTATTCGAATTTATTATCAAAATGTATGAATTGCGAGAAATTTATGAAGAATTTGAAGAAAATCGGATCATGATTTTCATTTGAAGACTAACAAAGTTTCAGCTGATTCAAGAAATCAAACAAATTCATTTGATTTGTATCGAACTTTCGTTACTTCGGCTTTAGAGCAATTGGAACCCGATCGATTCGAACCAAGAAAAAAAAAAGTCATCTTTTCGGATGAAGCGCATTTTACTGGTGATATTATTTTCAGAATGTAATCAACCATGTTCTGTATTCCACTTTTTCGAAATTCCATAACATAACAATAACAATAATTTTAATATAAACTTTGACACTTGAAGAGAGACTAATTAAAATAAAAATAAAAAAGTTTGACACTTTGATATACAAATAACGTGTCAGTGTCAGATGATTACGAAATTTATTTTCAAACTCCATAATTCCACACGGAATGCAGAACACCAATTTTCATTCCACGTGGAATTGATTTAATATTCCACTTTCATTTTTCGCGGAATCCAGAACATGGCTGAATGTAATTGATTATTTTTCAAAATAATGTGAATATCACTTGTAGTTATCATTGCGTTTCATTTTAAAGTTCTGACGCGCTTATTGGTAAACCCTATATTTTATTTGTTGAAAAAATAATTTTTGAAATTTTTCGATTTAAAGAATTTTTTCTATACGTAAAAATAGATAGGTACTTATAATGTTGTACTGTACTATATATTTTTTACAGATACTATGATGTGTGAGATTTTGATGTAAATCTTTCTTTTTTTATGATGTAAATTTACATACTGTACATAGTGTTAGTATACAATCAATACTGACATTAATATGCACCTAGTACCTATTTATATATACATATATGTATATGATGAATTACGTAGATTGCTCTTATAATATATAGGTACATAAACCTTTTAGCACTTGATATAATGTACTAATGGTACTAGTAAGCTGTACACGTGTTATAAATTTTTAAATAAAAATAAAAAAAAAGAAATAAAATGTAAATGAAAATAATATAAAAACATATAAAATTATATATATTGAGATTGAGATAATAACATATGATAAAAAAGATTATTATAAAAGTAACACATCAGATACATATAGTAGATAAATATAGATAAATAATACGGTAGATGAAATAAAAAAAAAGAAGTAAAATAAGAAAATAAATAAAAAACAGAAGAAAACATATTGAGATGTGTATACATATTTTTAAATAAATTATATGTGAGTACTCATATGTATTTGTACATAATAAATGGATATATTATTGAAAATGAAAAATTTTATAAAAATTAAGTATGTTCAAGTTATATTTTATGTGTTCGAATGTATGTATATTGTGCATATGTATGTGCATTATGTATATCGTATAGGAGGTATGAATCTTTATATTATGTACAAAGAAGAAGAAAAAAATAAAAAAGAAAATTTGAACCAGGTCATTATATACATTTATTATTGCTTTGCATTAAATCTTATTCGTATATGAATACTGCATATTATATCTTATAAATGTACTTATAGTATGTACATTGTACATATACGTAAATAAATATACAAAAAATGTAGTGAGAATAATTGTATATACATTATAATAATGATTTAAACTAAACATATTCAAGCAAATATGTCAGTATATACAACAATCATAGAAGTATACATATAAAATCTATGCTGTAAACGTGTATAATAGTGCACCTATGATGCCCATATTAAATATTTATATACAAATATTATAATAATTTAAAATGTGTACAGTACGTCTCATAATATATAACCTCCATCAACATTTTTATGTTTTTCATCAGATGTATTTTTCCCTTTTGAGTTTTTTGTTTATGAAAGCATATTATATTGGTAGGTAGCTATATTCCCTTTTTTGAAGCAGAATAACAGAAATTCATCCAAAACATAAGTAATGTAATATGGAAATATAAAGAGCCCAGTGAATAAAGCAAGAGCAAATGGGAGCATTTACTCATGAGTACATATAAGTATTTGCTTCTATTCACTTCATGCTCATACTTCATACTTCATACTCATACTTCATACTCATACTTCATACTAACACATTTGGATGTAAGTGAATTCTAATTAGTGGAAATTCTCTAGTTTTTTAATAGACAGACAAAATACCTACTTATTCTTAATTGTGCTAGCTAAAATGCTTCTTTAGTTGTTAATGTGCATGTAAATTAAAAAGTAATTTACTATAGTTCCATTATTTCATACTTTTTTTTATCATATAAGATAAAATTGGAAATCATGATGAAATTTCATTTGGTGATACTCTGATTCTTTTTTGTTTTCAATATAGGAAAGTATTCAAAAATTGTAGAAATATTACATACTCCACAAACAATCGATACAAAACTTATAATTATAATAATCTGGCTCTGAACGCGTTTTATACACATTTTTACGACGGAGATTCAGAATTACTTGTCCCATATTCAACTAAGTAGGTGGTAGACTCATGTTTTTTAAAGCATTTGCTTATAGTTTTAACCATTTTCTCCGTTTTATTCATAAAAAATGCTCTTGTCAGATTTTAAGAATGAGCATTTGCTTATTTTTATTAATACGACCCATTATGCTATTAGAAAATAACTTTTAATTTAATTCATGTAATTAATAATAAATAATAATTAAAAATTCAGATATGATAACTGGTTAGCCAATATTTTGAGACGAACTGTACATAAAGTGTTCCTATGTATATCATAAT
This sequence comes from Villa cingulata, assembly GCA_951394055.1. Classification (NCBI taxonomy): domain Eukaryota; kingdom Metazoa; phylum Arthropoda; class Insecta; order Diptera; family Bombyliidae; genus Villa; species Villa cingulata. Next base: position 27,482,499 of record OX596022.1, on the reverse strand, counting down.
GTAAATATTAATATATGTATGTATGTAACGAAGTGGCATAGATATGAACTTAGGCTAGGGTGACCAGACGTCCCGCTTTTGGCGGGACAGTCCCGATTTTTAACAATTTGTCCCGCGTCCCGCCGCGTTTTAAAAATGTCCCGATTTTTGGAAAGAAAAAAAATGAACAGGAAAAAAAATCAAATAAATTGTATATTTAATGACAACAGTGTACTATATTATATAGAATAAATAAAATATTGTAATTCTGGCAGTGCTAATGAGAAATTAAGAATGGCAGCGGATGGCAGCTATGTATGTGTGAATAGCATTGTTATACATATACATGTTACACGTTACATCACATAAATTTAATTTATACCTGTTTAAGAATAAACAAAAAAAATATATCATATTTTTATAACTTAATATAATTCCTCTTCTATATGAATCCTAAAATTAAAAGGTACCAACCGGTACTAGTGTAAATAAAATGTAACAGGTATAAAAAGACTAATTAAAACGACAAAAACATACAGTTTCAGTGATTTCATAATATTCATAGCCAGCAGATACCATATATCTTATCATTCTGAAATCTGAACTTAAGATTTAAAAAAAAATATTAAGTGAAGAAATAATTACGTTTTTATGGCATATTAAAAAATATCAACAAAATAAATAATTTTAAAGTGGAAAAACTAGAGTTTTCTTTTAATTGTTATAAAATAATACAAATTAGTACAATTTTTATTTAGAAAGAAATATTGGATTAAAATTAAATACTTTTGAAACATAATTACTATATAACATTAAAATTACTTACTGTAATTTAAATTTTTAACTTTTAACATGAGTAAGAAGAGAGGTTGCAAATTTAACGATGATCTAAAAAGTGAATTTCCTTTTATTAAAAAAACCAAAAGTGATGATATAGTAATATGTGAGAAATGTAATGGTGAATTTTCTATTTCGCACGGAGGGAAGAATGATATTTCAAAGCACTTGGAGACACAGAAACACAAAAGATATTTAAATAGTGCTGCATCTTCCTCCAAAATACAGGCATTTTTTCGAAAAACAACTTATGGAGACGAAGAAAAGAAATTAGCATTAGCAGAAGGACTTATGTCCTTTCATGCTATTAATCATAATCATTCCTTCAGATCTATGGATTGTACGTCACAAGTTATTAAAAAAATATTTAACAAAAAATTTGCTTGTGCTAGAACAAAATCCGAGGCAATTGTGTGTAATGTGCTTTCCCCATATGCATTTTCGGAATTAAACAAACATTTAGAAAAGGTTAGTTTTATAACCATATATTCTGACGCATCTAATCATAAAGATATAAAGTTATTTCCAACGATTATTAGATTTTTTGATTCGGAAACTGGAATAAAAATTAGAATTTTAGATTTTGTTTCTTTGCCCGGTGAAACTTCTGAAATAATTTTCAATTCCATTATAAATATTTTGGAAAAAAACAATTTAAAACATAAAATTATTGCATATTGTGCAGACAATACAAACGCAAATTTTGGGGGAAAAGTGAGAAGAGGTACAAATAATATTTTTTATAAATTAAACGAAAACCTGGATCAAAATATTATTGGTGTTGGCTGTGCAGCGCACATAATTCACAACGCCATTCAAACAGCTGCTGACTTGCTACCCGTAGATGTGGAAAATATTGTTGTTAAAATATATTCTTACTTCTATATATACACTGTGCGCGTTGAAATGCTTAAAGAATTTTGTGAAACTGCAGAAGTCGAATATCAAAAAATTCTTGGATACAGTAAAACGCGCTGGTTAGCTCTTTTGCCAGCTGTCGAAAGAATTTTAAAAATATACGAGCCTCTGAAATCATACTTTTTATCACAGGATAAATGTCCAAGAATTTTAGAAAAGTTTTTTGAAAAAGAATCTTCAAAAATTTGGCTAGAGTTTGTACACAATCAGGCAGCTCTTTTTCAAAATGCTATAAAACGTATTGAAGGTGACAAAACTTCGGTAATCGAAGTAGCAAATGAAATTAATAATTTAAAATTTCAATGTCAAGAGCGGTTAGAAAATAGTTTTCTTCCGTTAACTATCCGTAATAGTATAAGCCAGCTAGAAGAACAAGGTGCAATAAATCGTGCAGATTTCATGAATCACGTTAAAAAGTTCTACAGTAACTGCAGAGATTATTTAGAAGAGTGGACGGTACATTACAGTGATATCCAACATTTTCATTGGGTCACGTTAAAAGAAGGACTTACTTGGAATGATGTACAAATATCATTTGATAATATTGCTAAAAATTGCCCGTATAATAATATTTCCGAAAATGATCTTTTTAATGAGGTATCATTATTAGAAAAATATATTGATGAGGAGAAAGTTAAATCTTGGGCATCAGCAAAAACCACAATAGAGAACAAATGGGTAGAAATATTTCATCATTTTAAAATAAACCATATTCCATACAATAATGTACTAAAAATTGTAGAATATGCGCTCTCCTTACCAGGGACTAATGCTGCGACTGAACGTGTCTTTTCCACGGTGAATAAAGTGTGGACATCAGAAAAATCACAATTAAGTGTTGAGACTTTGAAAGCCATTTTATGTGTAAACTATAATTTAACAAATTCTTGCGAAGAATTTCATGATCTTTTAAACAACGACAGCAATTTACTAAAAAAAATTCACTCAAGTGAGAAATATGCCAAAGAATAAATAATACATAGTATAATTTTGTAATGTATTATATCTGTAAACTTATGTTGATATTTAAAAAAATATATTACAATACTTGAAAATTGTTGTTACTTATACAGGCCAAATTTTTTATCACGAATAACACTATGCAAACATAACCCACTAATCCACAACCCCACCCCCACCCACATGCAACGGTGTCCCGCTTTGCTAATATTAAAATCTGGTCACCTTAACTTAGGCGCACACAAGTAAGTACGAGTATATTTACGAGTAAATGTTATATGATTTGTTTTATAGTTTTTAACTTTTTTAAGTACTTGTATGTATGTATTGTATAATAATATTCAGAATTAATTTTTCTTGATTATTATGAATTTTTTTTTCTTAATAAAAATTTTTCAATTAACTACTTACATGTACCTACATAATTTATGCCTATATATATTAAGTGCACATAAATACATAACTTATTTTGGTTACTGCTGTAATACTATTGACACACTGCAGAGATAAACCATGGTTATCTCAGTTTTCTGGTTTATTTTTGCGATAACCAACTTCTAGAACTCAGTTACCTTGTTAACCAAATTCGAACTCAGTTATCTTTGACCGTTTGTGTTATTTTTTTTCTTTTATATTATATTTAAACAAACTGTCAAACCAAATATCAGCTAACATGCTGACTAGATGAAAAAGAATTAGTGTTTGAATTTGAGTGGGTTCAAAAATTCAATACTGCGTTAGTGTTGCAAAACAAGCTTTCGTCAACAGTTCAAAAAGTAATCATGACTAAAATCATGTGTTCATTTTTGCATTTTGTTCGCAACACTAACTTATCACAAAGTCAACATTTGCATCATGATTTTTAATGTTGCAATGAATAAATAACTTCAAACTCGTGACGTTTAGTTGATTTTAAATTATTATCAATGCTATCATGGATCAAGAAAACAATGAACAGTGAGTTGAATTTCAATATTTTGAATTTGGTTTATTTATTTGATTTATTTTTGATTTTTGTGAATTTTTACCGATTTGTAAAATTTTAAAAGACAACAAAACTTCAAAACTGTCCTAAAATTAATCAGCATCATCAAAGCATCGCAACATAAATAATCAGTGTTGCGCTAACACTGCGGCAACACTTCTGCAACACTGCAAAAACATGATTAATTTTTGAACCCAGCCTTTATCTCGACAGGTGTCGTATGAATACATAAACTAGTTCACCTCAATTTAAATGTGTCACTCATACCAGGTTATCGATAAACCATTTGAGATAACCATGGTTTATCTCTGCAGTGTGTCAATAGTATAACTTAACTAAAAAGCACAACCAAAATGATAATAATATAAATTAAGTAAAATTTGTGTAATTAGGACAAATGTTTTAATGAAAACGTGTTATATCTGTATTTTATAAAGCAAAAAAAACATATATATGTATGTATCATCGGCGGAGGGTGGTAGTGTTCAGGGTGTTCAGTGAACACCCTAAAATTATATGAACATGATCATAAAAATTTGTAACAAATTCAAAAACAAATTTTTATCGTAAAAGATCAAGAAAACAATAAAAAATTCGTTTTTCTATACATTACTTCACTAAAGTTCAAATATAAATATAAATCGGCAGAAAACTTCAATTTATATTATCAAGTTGAAGTTGTTTAAGTGTTCACATTTTGAAATGAACATATGAAAAATTTTGATACTCCATATATTGATTTATTTTCTTCTCTTTTAAATTTCGTTTTTCTATATATAAGCCGCGTTCACATTTAGATATGAACCGACCAAAAACTTCAATTTATCATATATTATCAAGTTGAGGTTGTTTAAGTGTTCACATTTTAAAACAAACATATTAAAGTTCGTTTTTCTATAATATGTATATCAATCTGGTTCACATTTTGTATATGGACCGGCACAAAACTTTGAATTTATATTATCAAGTTGAAGTTGTTTAAGTGTTCACATTTTGAAATGAACATTTATGAAACATCTTGACTTGATACTCCATACATTGATTTATATTCTTTTCTTTTAAATTTCTTTTTCTAATAAACTTATAAGAAATTGCTCTTCTCTTTAAATTATAAGATATCTTCTCTTTATATAAGATAAGAAATTTAAGAGAGAAGAATATAATCATTTATTATGAAACATCTTGTTTGAGTTGTAATTGTATTGTATTGTAATTTGTAATTTAAGTTGGTGGAACTCCATATATTGATCTCTTTTATACTCTTCTCTTTTAAATTTCTTTTTCTTATAAACTTATAAGAAATATGTATAGCTTGTTAAAAATTCCTAGCGAATAGAATATATGCGCAGTGAGAGTATGGCGTCATGCTTTGAGCGAGGTTATAATTGTAGTGGTTACACTTTTTCAGGTTTATATGGGAGAAAAACACAAATACATATAATCATTTTATGTACATATTTAATTTCAAGAGAAACATGCGCAGATTATTCGCTGGGAATTTTGAACAAGCCATAAATATACAGAGAATGTACAGCAGTACAATTACAATTAATTTTATACAGAATACAGAATACAATATACAAAAATACAATTTGTACATTTTACATGCATGTTATGTTGTTGGTTCACATTTCCATTATGTTGATCATGTACACCCAGCCAGACATATGGGATCGATTCTATAGGAATCAAAAATAAATGCACAAATATACAAAAAAAATGCGAAAAAATACACATTTTTCATACAAAATAATTTTTTAGAAAAAAGTTAGTAATAATTTTTTTCTGAATTTTTTATATAAAATTTTGTAAAAGGTAAATGAAACTTAATTTTACTACTTAACTTATATAAATTTTAGTAGAAAGGTAAACAAAAGCTGAATTTAATATTAAACTGAATTTTTTGTATATTTTTGTAAATAGTAAATAAAATTGAATTTCACTGAATTTTTTACGTACATACATATTTAGTAAAAGGTAAATAATACTACGAAAAATAGTAAGCTTTGAAATAATTACTCAAATATGTATGAAAATGCATGAAATTATGTGTATTTTTTCGCAATTTTTTGTATATTTGTGCATTTATTTTTTATCTATGCAGTTTCTATCCATAAATATAATATCATTGGAAAGAGGACAAAGAAAACCTTTCAAATGAAAGAATACAATTTTTATGTCATCCTTCAAGTTTAGAAGTTATACCGTAATCAAAAGAAGTTGAAAAAGTGATTTTTAAAAAACACGAAATTTTGACTTTAACTCCTTATATCTCGAAAACCGCTAATCCAATCAAAGTGAAATAAACTGTGACAAGTAGAACAGGAAGTTCTAGAAGAAGAAATGGTATATCAACTAATCCAGTCAAATATCCTGATCTGGATAAATAACGGATTTCGTAAAACCCGCCATTTTGGACCAAAAATTTTTAAGGGTAGTTTGTTTTAATTATTATTGTTTGTGTAATGAATCTGTATATTTATTAAAAAATCTGAACACCCAAGGAAAAACTACTGGCTCCGCCACTGGTATGTATATATACCACAGATACAATAAGACAATATACAAAAGAAAATTTATACTACACTGTGTATATTTCTTAGTATAATTCCAAGGGTTATTCATTAACTTTCGTATTTATTATTTTTTTTTATAAAAAAAAAAGTAGGGGTTTGAATAGCTTGATGGTTGTGATCATGGTCTGCCCCCTATCCTAGCCAGCGCGCTACTCTCGCCCAAGTCGATCATTAATTCAATCAGCAATGTATACAACCAGTAACTGATTAATGGCAGAAGGGCATGGCGGCGGATCGTGAGTTCTGCAAAAATCTTATAATTTGTAATCCTCATTGCTCTTAAGTCCTCTTCTATACAGCATTCCTCCATCTTTTTCTTGGCCTTTCTTGCTGTCTAGATCCGGCTACATTACTGGTAAACACAGTTTTGTCATCTCTGTTATCAGGCATTCTTATTAATTGACTGTACCATCTTATTATTTTTGCTTTCATGAGCTTTGTGACGTTTTTCACATTTATTTAATTTTCAATGTTATGATTAGACAAAACTTTATAACTGCCGTCATTGTTCATTTTAGATCTGAATGCCTTTCTTAATATTTTCCTTTCAAAAGTTGCCAGTTGCCGGATATTATTAGTTTAAAGGGTTCAGTTTTTTGCATCGTATATAGGTAAGTAAGTACCAAACTGATAATTATTTCATAAATTTTTATTTTCACTCCTCTCGACAGACTTTTTGTTTTAAGCAAGTTTATGTAATAGTATTTATGGTAGGCTCTACTGACTGATGTTATTCTGTCTTTGATATTAATGAAGGATTCTGAAAAAAATATATTTCAGGATTTCATTGTGTCCATACTATCATCCGATATCATTCAAACAACGTAAATGTCTATTGCCTATAAAGGATATTAGTGGGTTATCTAATCATACATGAAATAAATCTATTGTTTGGCCTACTTTCATACCTTTTTGAAATTAAAAAATTTAAATTATAGTATTTACGTGAAAAAAATTCATACAATATACATATACGTAAATGAATTTTTTTTTTTCAATATCAGGTAGGTACTTCAATTTAAAAATTTCTAATTATCATTCAGGAAGACTTTCATATTATACGAATTATATACTACTGTAATATGATATGTTTATTTTTAATTATTTTTTCTTCATATGTAATGTATTCTTACAATTACAATCACAATACAAGGCAAGAAAAAAATAATGAAAGGAAAGGCGTATACATTATAATATATTTCAGTTATGCGAATAACGTATACCTCTAATTTCAATAATTGAGTATTAATTTATTACCTTATGAATAGTAAAATAGAGAGCAAAAAAAAAAATAATTGAAAACTCAATACAATTAATTATAATTACATAATTAATTATCTTATGACAGATTTAATCTACACATAGATAGATACATACAGTCGGCATCATAAATCCTTGTACACTTCTAAATTTTAATTTTGTTTACCTGTAAGTAAGAATCAAATGAACATATATTCCCATTTTCGGCAAAAATGAAACTATGATGTGTTCTCCAAGTTATTATGGAATTTCATTTTTATATCTCTCTGTTCATTCTCAAGTTAGAGAAAAATAATTGAAACAAATCCCAAAATTACGAGTCAAAAGTGTTGGTACACCTATGTAATCTTACATAATTCTTATACGGTTTTTCTGGGTAATGTTACAAAAATCTCTTTCTTCTAAAATCTTTTTGGAAGATACTTTGACCTTTCATGTGCAATTTAATTTATGATTATCATTCCTTGTTCAAAAAAATTAAATCTATGTATTATATTAAAGATGAATTTTAGATGATTTTTCACGACTAATAACGTAAATACAGTGAAATAAATTATATATTTTATTTGAAGAATAATAAATTTTTGTACCACATTAATGTAAAACACACGCCTTTAATTGTCAAGGGTTTATGATGAGGAATAGAGAGCATTTTACAAAAATGTTAAAGTGCACAAAGATTTTTGACATTCACTGTATACAACATTTTTACACATACTTATACGAACATATTATATATTATAGAGTACTTATATATGTGTGTAGTGTATCTATATAGTACATTAAAGTAATTATTTTTTATGTTAGATTTGAAATGAATTTTTCGATTTTAGTCAGTGTTTTATGGCTGTGTCAAATCAAAAATCAAATTTGTTTGGAATGCCAAGGTTAAAATTATATTAATATCTATAGAAAAAAATGAAATAGTTAATACATATACTGCTCGAAACACAGAAAAAATTTAAAATTATTATTGTTACTGTTATTATTATGTTGATTGTTTATGATAATTATGAAAATTCTTTAAAGTAAACTACATATATACATACTTAAGTAGGTACATATGTACCAAATATATAGTATATGTACAAATGCTATAATAATCAATACATAATATACTTACATATATACATAAGTATATCTTGGCATAGTATACATATAAGTGCATTTTATATTATTATTTAAATTCAGATGCAACAATCCTATATGCACTTAACGTATTTAACTTAAAATGTATTATGTATCCGTAGAGTGAATGTTTTTACATAAATTATTTTGTAATTACGTATATACGTATGTAGGTACATGTACATACATATAATTATTAAATCTGTAATTGCATTTATTTATAGATTTATCTTTCTTAACTTTTGTACCTTTTTTTACGGTTCAATTACAATTCATACAGTAAGTACATAAACATTCAAACAATTTAAATTGAAATTAAAAATGTTTAACTGCTATATCAGTGATTCTCAAACTTTTTTTGTTGTCACGGCACACTTTTAACGATTTAAAAATTTGGCGACACACAAAGAAAAAGATAAATTTAAAAGTTGATTACTTACCTATAATACACTTTGTAAAATAGTTTATAATAATAATTTTTAATGTAAAATAAAATAATATGTAATACAAAAACGACAGTATACGTTTATTAAGGGATTAATTATAAGTTCAAATCGCTTGAAAAATAAGGAAAGAATCGCAGTGTAAACAATTGCTTACATTTCTATTTGTCAGATTCGTCCGTACAGATCCCATTCAATTTGGATGTTTCGCAGATCGCACGTTTTCATATGTATACGCAAGAATTATTGCGGCTGTAGTGGAAGACCTATCAATGTCGTTTCAATGCTATGGGATCATTCGTACGTAAACTTCCCTATTCGGACGAAGAAAATTCGTATGAAAACGCTTCCAAAAGACGGACAGCCTAACAAGTGTAAGCCGTCTTGAGGCATGAAAATCAGTTTATTATTCTAAGAAAGAACGCGTTACAAAACATGTGTGTAATTAACAATTTTTATATGGATTTAAATTACCTGTTTTTGTTAAAATAGTTTTTACATTTTCTTTACTTTTCTTTAATTTAAACTTTACTTGTAATAAAAAAATAGAATTATAATAAATTTTTACTTATATACATTTCTGAAATTTGGCGGAATACAAAAGTTCCGCGTCACAGTGGTTGAGAATCACTGTACTTATAGTATTATTTAAAGATATTTCAAGATTTTTTTTAAAATGATGAACAGTTAATTCTAAAATATTTAGGAATTCATAAAAATTTATTTTCAAAAAGATAAAAATTATAACAAATGATGTAAAAATCATTTTTAAATATCTTTTTCATTGATGACAAAAAGTTGTATAACGAGGATGTGAATTAAGAAGCTTGAGAATGCAAGCAATTCGTATTAGTTTATTAGGCACATTATGATAGAACATAGAATGATATATTTTCAGAACGGTACAATAATAATTTAAATACTTGTTGTTGACAAGTAATGAAAATTAAAAATTATTTGTTCTTCAAGTTTTTATCGCCGAAATTGTTGAATCTTTAAGCACAGTTTTTGTCATCAGATTCGTTACGTAACTTTAATAAATTTAACTGCTAGTGAGAGTTGGCTTTCTCTCTCTGTCTTACGCTAATATATGCCCTTTTATCTTTGGCAACACTTTTTCAAATTTTCACTACCAAAACGTTAACTACATCCACCCCATTGCTTTTCCTCTCATTTTTATTTTGTTTTCCCAAATCTTCTACTGCTTTCTTCTAGTGTACGACGTCTATCAGTTTTCGGGAACATTTCCTATATCTGCTTTAATTATCATCGAATTATTTATCGCTTTTGATTTAGTAAATGTTTATAATTACAGTTGGATCTGTATAGGTACTTAATGAAATGTTTGTCACAAAATGGTTGTCATTAAATCCTTTTCATAAAAAAATGCCAAACGTTTTTAAACAATAATGTAGTAAATTAAAGAGAAGTTTGTATTTCTATTAGATTTTCAAGTGGTATTTGATACTTTGTTTGAATTTTATATGTACTTTTTCTGTGTTGATTGACTTGTGAATTGTATACACAATTGCTACATATGTACACGAAGTATCTATGCTATTTGCAGAATATCAATAAGGGTATTCATTTCAAATGTTGTATGTCTTGTAATTCGCGTAAGTAGCGTAATTGATTGTATTTGTACGATACTACGAGACTACGCGAGACAAGATTTATTTCATGACGTTTTACCTTATTTTTTTTTAAGAATTACGAGCTCTGCTTAAATAAACGAGATTTTAACGATTTGAAATGGATTCCCTAAATAATATTCTGAATTTCTATCGATCACTTGATTTGTGTATGTGTTATGATTCTTTTTCACTATACTACTTCAATTGAACCGATGATACAAATGATTATGATTATGATATTCAAAAACTAATAATAATCTCTGTATCTTTTAAGAGAAGATTAAATATAATCGGTGGAAGATTTGTAAATACATAATTCTATATGTGCCTGTGTATAAAAAAAAGAATGAATATCATCAAAAAATAATGTATGAATGAATGAATTACGGATATTATTCCATTTTTCATAATATTCTTTAAAATCATCATTTTTTTGGTCATTTTTTTTTAACCTTTTTCAATACAATTTTTTCGTATGTCATTCACTACACATACAAATTTTACTTGTCGAGTATAAAATTGAAAAAAACAAAAATCTGAAAACAAATTCTCATATCCATTTTTCTTTGTATCTAAATATTGAACAGATAAATTACTTTTATTTTCTATAATAATAATAATTTTGACAAAAGAAAAAATTCGTTATAGAATAAAAAAAAAAAATATGATATTATTCTTTCTTGTAATCTTCAGAATAGAATATAAAACATGTATTCATATAATAATGTATCTAATTTTCTAAAAAAAGAATTAAAAAAAAAATAACAACAACGAAAAACGCAGACAAATGATTCTATAAAATAACCAAAAAATTAGAACATTTTTATACTCATATTTGGACACACATACAGTTATGGTCTTCTATGGTATTATAAATTCTCGTAATAGAAATATGTAATTTCTACCTGTCTGTTTATACCTGTGTCCATATTTAAATGTTATTTTCTTCATTTTTCTTTATATTTTATTTTATGTGATTGGTATAAAAATTTTTTTTTTAATTTTTATTTTTCATAGAATATCATTTATTCATCATCATCCAGATTGAAAAGTAAAAGAATTCGTTGTGCTCTTCGGAAAAATATTGTTATTTTGAATGAACATGAAAAAAAAATGCATTTTCGAAGGTCAATGAATTCTCAATAGCGTGTTAAGTTAAAGTTGGTTAAAGCAGTTAAAGTCAACATTATACGAGTACATACAGAAAGTTATGAAACGAAAAAGAATAAAAATAGAAGAAACGAATTCAAAAAAATAATTTCTGATATTCTGTATTCTTGAAAATTATATTGACAGAGAGAGTTCACATTTACATTATGTGCTTGTGTTATTTTGTTCGTTATTGTGTTTTCTTTCTATTCGTCTTCTTCAAAGTCTAAAAAATTATAAGAAAGTTCGTATTTCTAAATTTATTTATTTATTTATTTTTTTTTTTTTTTTACCATGGAATGAATTAAATGATAATGAATGAATGAATAATACACAATACACTCGATTGTAATAATAATAATAATAATAATAAATAATCACCTGTGTATATGTGTAGTTCTTTTTCTTTTTTTTTTTAACTAAAATTTATATGTTTATAATTTTGAATATTTTGAATGTATGATTGTATGTATATATTGGGTATGATCAGTTATGATATTCATATTTATATGGAGGTTGAGGTAAATATATATTTACGGAAAATATTACAGATATTATTACTCATACACACATCTATACATAAATAGATAAAGAATGTAATTTGAACTGAAAATGGTTAATGTAAAAGTTATAGAATTTCATTATACATATATTGCTTTGGTATACTTACATATTATAAGTTTCCTGTTTTCAAAATTATTTCATATAAAACTAAATTTATGATTTAATTATAGCAAACAAAAATTTTGAAAAAAAAAATTAAAAATAAATAAAAACAAATCAGAAATGTACATACATGTATATGTAATATGAAAAAGTTTCAACGACAAAAACACAAAAAAAAACAAAAAAAAAATATTCATTAACAATTTAATTGGTAATGTGATATTCGTTTAAATTTTGTTTTGAACAAAAATCTCTTTTTTGTCATTTTGTTCATTCATTTCCAGTTAGTGTTGAATGACACCTAAATATGTACATACTCGTACATATGTAAGGTAGGATACAAAGTGCAAAAAAATTTTTATAATATGTGTACACTTGTATAATCAGAAAATTGAAACAAAAAATAAGTATTAAACCCAAAACTTTTTTTATAGTTTTTCGTAAATAATTTTTATGTATTTTGAATGTTTTTACAGTTACATTTAAACCACTTTATATTAAACTATATACATAGTACTTACATTTACAGTTATTCTCGTAAATAATTTGACAAATAAATTACTTAAAAAATTTTTTTTTTTACAAAATAAAGTTAATTTACAATAAATTCAGAGTAGATTATGTAACAGAGGTTAAATTATATTTAGTGGATTGTATGTAAATAGTAAATGCCATGTAATTTCTACAAAATTTATGTTTTGTGTTTAATATTGTAGACACACAAAGGTTGAAATTAAGCATTTTGCTAATTTCAGCCTCGAAATCCTGAAAAACGACGGATATTTGGGCCGAAATCTAGTCAGTGAAATTTCATAAGAAATACGTAATAATCGATTGAAATCTACTCATGTTTCGCTCTTAGCGTAGAACAGAGACATCTACCAACAAATTTTAAACAAAAAAAATGTTTTTTTAAAATTTTTAGTAAGAAATAATTGAATATAATTGACAGTTAAATTTAATAGATGAAATATGCTATGTTCAGATAAATTAAATTAAAATTAGATAAATTAAATAAATTCGACAAACTGTTAAAATCGCTGTGTGTCACCTTCGTAATTTCTACTCGAATTTAAAATGAAATCTACTGGATTTCAACCTCTGTGTGTCTACAATATAACTTTGAAAATCATTTCATGTGTATAGGAAATTGCATAATTTTGTATTATAATTTCAACGAAATTACAAAATTAGTACTTATTTTTGTGGCAATGAAAACATATTTATATTTGAACTAAAAAATTTATATTGTAAAAAGGTAATGATTTAAAGCTATTTATAGATACATAACAGCAAAATGTGGCTATTATTCAATTTCAATATGTAAATAAAGTTTGAGTTACACTCTCCATTCTCTATTCCTTATAAATTTAACACTTGTATGAATTATATTAAATGGAAAGTTTTATATTTCATCACCCGAAGACTCTTAATAAATACAGACTATTTTCAAAAATTCAGATCTAAAGTAGACCTCAGATTATCAATATTTATTAACAAATTATATTGACGTGATACTGATAAAATTTTGTCAAACCTAACCTTAAACTATCAAACTCAATGTCAATATCAAAATATTGATGGAATATTCAACATTTTTGATATTCTTCAAACTATTGAAGGGCTATTTAAGTTTTGAAGTCTGAAAAATTAATGTATTTGGTGAATAAGATCTGAGTATTTTTGAAATATTGGTCAGAGATGGTTGAAAAGTAAAAAATGATCTGAATTACTGAAAAACACTATACTGATGTTTGATATTGAAGTTTAATTCTGTTATTTTCTTCCTCCCTTCGTGGCGCTATACAGCCCATTGAGAGCCTTGGGCCTCCTTCAGAATGTCTCTCCAACAGGATCGATACACAGCTCGTTCCAACCAGTTGTTTATACCAAATTTTCTTAGATCCGCAATGACATTATCATGCCATCTTGTTTTTGGCCTACCCACCTACCTTTTATCTTCGTAGCGCGTGTGATTAAGTTCGATTTCAGAATTTTTTTCTAATGCGAAATAGCATCTATTACCTAATTTAATTCTCTGGGCTATTTCAGTGCTACAATCGTTATCAGCTGTTATTATGGAACCAAGGTATTTGAATGATTGCACTTGCTCGCAGTTGTGGTTGCCAATCGTGACTATTTGTCCATGTCTTACTGCTTGCATTTTCCTGGCATACAAGTACATGATCTTAATTGTGTTTATTTCTAGATCGCATTTTCTGAAGCTTTCCTCGCTAACTTCAAGGCCTGTTCTTTCATTTTCATCATGTTTCTTCAAAACAAGATCTACACTTAGTATTTGTGTGGATTTATTCCATAAGGTTATTATTAAACTCTGTTATTATTTATTATTAAAAATTTATAATTCAAAAATTTATTTCTTTCATACTCATTCCTTAAAATGAATAATTTTTTTTATTTCATTTTATGCTTTGGTATACTACTTTGGTAGAATAATACTAAATACTTAGTTCACAAATTATTTTTCCAAATATAAATTACAAAAACAAAATTTATAATACTTATAATAATCAAATCGTCTGACTATTTATGAGAGTAACTGTATGAGATATAATTTTGTTTATGACTGAATTCGTAGAAAGATATTCAAATTTGCATTGTTATCAGTTTTACTTTATTTTCTTCAAGTTCATTTTATATTTACTGTATATGTTTTGTTAATTTATATACAAAAAAAAAAAGAAAAACACAAATAAATAAATAAATAAAAATTTAAAATTTTAAGTAAAATTTATTTTCATTTTTATTTTATTTTTTTTTTTATTTAGCGAATAAATGTTAAAACATGAAATACTCATATACGTATTATTTTTATTAAATTGATGATAAGAGTATTAAAGTACTCTCTTTCTCGTATAAATGTACGCGAATATAACATATAATATGAATATTATTCAAATACAAATACTCGTGTATGTGTATCTATCTATATGCTATGAGATAAGATAATAAAATTTTATAATACACTTCAGAAATTTTATTTGTTTTTTTTTTTTTTGTTTTTTTTTTTGTTTTATTTATCATTTCTTTTATATCATACGTAATTAAATTTTCAAATATGTTAATTATTAATAGAAAATTATTATTTTCTCTATTCTGTATATTCCTATCATGTATATTCGTACGAGAATATGTGTTTATATTAAATTGTTTAATTTTCTAATTTTTTCCTTTAACGATTACAGATTATAGGTTATACCACCGTTATATTTAAGTACTTACATAAATGACAAAAAATAAATTCTGATTTCTAAAAAATATCAATTCTGATTTCATATCAAACATACATCACATATTCAGTCAACAATTTTTGGAAGTTAAAATTATAATGACTGGTTGGCAGCTAATATATGATGTCATTTAAGAAATACAATAGTTGTGAACATTATTTATTGTCTGTAGTTGACTTTATAAATTATTGTGTGTTGTCTATAATACGATAGCACAAGAATTTTGATCTTGAACAGAATTCTATTTTCAGATTGAGGGTATTCATTTCAAATTATAAACGTACTTCTTCTTCCATATCCTCACAGTTCTTTATGAATCATAGCATCCTCTTGAGGTTTCGTGACCATCTGTATGGAGGTTAGTTCGTTACGCTAACGCTCCTGTAAACAGCCGCTTCTAACATGAAGTACAGTCGCTGACCTGGATACGCTCACTATGAGTCCATTGTGCTTATTTAATGGCGACACTTATTCGCCATGTCGCAGAAGATGTCAAGCAGACTTACATGCATTTAGCAATTATCAGCGCCATCCGATACTTACACACGTCCTTCCATCTCTGTCGCTTGTTGGTCCAGGACTGTTTATTGATTATTCGCAGCTACCCTTTATATCTGAGGGTTTTCTCTTATCCGCCACCCGGGTACTCGCATGGCAGCAGTCTGCTCTGCCAACGTATACTACGTGTAATTTTATGACCTCGTAAGTCAAAATGATGTTAAAAGTTAAAGCTCCTCGTAAAACCCTAATCGTAATTGTAACTTAACTTTTCATAAATTCAACAATCTTATCAAAATATAACCACAAACTCAATTTTCAAATGGTAAACATGACGGACTGTCGAAACTTGTTTTACACAAAATTATTTTACGATGTCGCTCTTACGTGCCTAAAAAGTCTTGTTCATTTACGCACAGAAAATATTTATCAAGTCTCGTATAAATATCAATTATGAGACTTTGGAGATTTGAAATTAATACCCGTATTTATTTTTATACATACGCAAAGCATATGTTATCTAAATGACTAAATATTATCTAAATATTGTGTATTCGTTCGTAGATGCTTATAATTTGAGTAATTGAAGCTGAAGGTCATTTTGAACGTTATTTTATCAGGAAATCATTCAATTTTTCGGTATTCTAATTACAAAAAAAAAAAATTAATTCTTGTATTTTTCAAATTCTAATTAATTTTTTTTTTCAATTTGAATTTGAAAAAAAATCAATAGAAAATAAATTATTGATATATTGTTTAATTATCAAATAATAAATTATATGGATTAACCGATAAGAAATATATAGCATCATCACACAGCACATACCTTTATATTATTGATTTTGATTAATTCATTTATGTGTACATATGTACATACACAGTATAGATATTATATTCAAGCTTTTAAATATATTACAATGAGTGTCAAAATTGAGTAAAAATTTCAAATTTTTTAGTTTGAATGATTATTGCCGCTTCTACAATCAATGCATTTACTTCAACTTGGACTTCGACTTTCGACTTCACAGCATGCTTAACATGTAAAAGTAGCTGTCAAGTCTATTGTATTGAATATTGAATGTAGAAGTTCTAATACATATCCATTAAATTAAAGTCGAAGTTGAAGTCCCTGCATTGAATGTAGAATCGGCATAAGTTCCCGTTTCAACATTTTAACATTTCACATTTCATTAAATATTTTTAGCATAATATTATATTTCAGATCATTCAAAAGAGAATGTTTTCGTTCTACCGGAATCCATGTTTCTTTTTTTTTGTTCCAGTTTATTTTCAAATTATTGGAATGGAACTTTAAAATGAGAAAAATGATATTTTCAACTGTATTCTGTCGTAAAAGTTGCTCTTAACAATTGTACTGTGTATGGGACGGGTATGCGTAACCTAATTGTACTCTTCCTATTTAACATTAACGGATTTTGATCTCTTTCAAATACAATTCGTGAAGTTTAATGTAATCATTCAAACCAAAAAATGTATGCTGTGTGTTTGTTCACTTTTGACATCAACTGTACACAATGTACATACTTATATCTATAAATTTTTTTACCTCCAAATATGTAATTTAATTTTCAAATTAACAGATTCACAAATATTATATAAATTTAATTTTCTTGTTCTTTATATTATGTATCGTTTTATCGAGATATTTACAGCCAAATTTTTTATGTACGAGTACATACTATATATACTTCTTAATGTACTCATATTTTCTTTAAAAAAAAAATTTTTTTTTTTTTGATTGTGTGTACATTAAGTATACACATTCATAATATGTGTGATGTCAATCTGAGTGTACATTTACATATTATACGTATGTCCATGTGCACATATACATTGGTATCTGTATATATTTGTTTGTATATTTGTAATATTTGTATTATATTCATTTGTATGGCTACGTACATTGTATATTCTATGATTGATTGAGATTAAAAAATATGTATGTACTCGTAGTATGTAAAACAAAAAATGTATAGATATTCAAAACAATGAATACGAGTACATATATCAAAATTTGAAGAAGAAAAATTAACAATGTTATTCATTGATATTTGATATTGATTTTTTTGTTGTTTTGTTAATTAGATAAATATTTTCGCATATTTCTATATGAAAAAATACAATTATTACGTCAATATATGTATACAAATGTACGTACATAATATGATTGAAATCATACGCATATTTTTGTTTTTTCGATATACAGTATCTATCTACTTATTTATTACATTTATATGAAATGTTAAAAATGTAATTTTTTTTGTTTTAATTTTCACAAATAATTAATTCACAAAATTTTAATTTGTTACAGAATTTTTATATGTATACATTATGTACATTGATATCCATACTTATACATGTATGTACAAATATGCATGCATGTACCATATATGAATACAGTAAACTTTTATGTTTGAGATATTGTTCTATCAAGGACAATAGAAAATTTGTTGTACTACTTATGTTGTATGTTGTATATGCAGTACTTTTGTACATTATGTACATATGCATATAAAAAATGATATTAAAAACTGTCACTACCATAGACTAAGTGTATGTCTACATACAACTACCGCCTACTCAAACAAAATGTTATCGAATGTCTAAAAAGTAGATATAAGATACAAGTAGAAGTACTTGTACTTGTACTTTTATTAAAAAGATACGTAGTCACAGTCACTGATACTTTTTTTAACTGTGCGATACAGTATAATATAATATGTTGATTGCAGATGTCTTGTCAAGAACTTATATTATTTTTAACTAGAGCGCATAATGTAGGTATATACAGATGTACATACATACTTTTATTTGTATTTGGTATTATGCACAAATATAAAATGATCATGAAATGATATACATTTACATATACATACATATATATAAACAATAATTTTATACGAGTATGTATGTATATTAATGTATCTAAGTACATACATATATTATACTTACAATTATTTGTGACGATATTTACTTGATATTAAGTGAAAGGAATAAATGATGTATGAAGGACATAAATATAGTTTTTTTCTTTTTAATTTTAATGTACACACGCATAAAAATAATTATTATTAAACATATGTATAAATATATGTATGTACATTTGTTGTAGTTATAATATATTTTTAGTCAGTTATTTTTGTACATATTTGGGCATATATATATGTGTATGTATGTATGTATAATGTATCATATTTATATCATATCATATATCATGTAAGTACAAGTACATATAAAAATTCTGGTTTACTTATAATTAAAATGGCATTGTCCTGAATGGCATTGTACAAGTATATTATAATTGTAGACTACTGAAAAAAACTACAGAAAATTGTAAGAGAAAACTTAAAAAGAACAAAACAAAAAGGGAATGGGCATAATTTCTTGAAAATTCGAAAAAAAGCTGTTTTTTTTCAAATAATCATTACCTACATATATAAAAATTAGTAGGATAATCATTATTACGAGGAGCGTTTTTATGCTAGCGAAATGGGGGACAACAAGACAAAATAAAAAATCCAAATTATTTTTCTTTTTCAATATATTCATTTTCAACTTTAATACATTTCTCGAATCATTCAATTAACTTATGAATGCCTTCATAAAAAAATATTTTATCTTTATCTGCATCTTGCATCAAAAAATGCCGAAAATGCGTCCTCTAATTCTTCATCGCTGGTAAATTTCTTCTCACGCAGTTCTTTTTCAGTTTTGGAAACAAGTAATAATCGGTCGGAAACAAGTAATATGGACTATAGGTAGAGTGACACAAAATATCGAAGCCTACCTTTGGCAGTCAACATAACACCACACTTGTGGACGAGAGCACTGTCATGCAAAATCCGTTGACAGCAGTTTTGGAGTTGATTCGAGTTGTTTGATCGGCGATAATTCACAGACTAATGATCGTATTATAGCAAATCTCGGTATTTGTACTAATAACGAGTCATCAACACATTACGACTTAAAGGATTTCCCCCACTACTCTATAAAAACGCTCCCTCGTATATGTAGATGCTGTTGGTGTATAATCGAAAAAAATACATCATATTTTATTTTTAAAAGCTCCATTTAGAAACGATCTATAAGTCAAATAACGATCTAATGTTGAAATGATTTGAAGGTGTACGCTTTGACGATAACTATAAACGATAATTAAACTGGTTTGAGAACTGTCAAAAATATATGAAAATCGGTATATAAACCGTTCAGAATCATTTTGACAATTTGACAAAATTAAAAATAAAAAATTTTTAAACTTAGATATTTTATTGTTTCATGTTTGGCACTAATCACAAAAGTCACTTTTTATTTATTGTATTTACAAGTATTTTGGTATTTTTGTTGTTGTGATACTGCATTTCAAGTTTCATTTTGCTTTATATCAAATCGATTCGTGACAGTATATAAGTATAAACAGTAAACGTCAGTAAAATCGTTTCTACCAAATCGTTTTATATTACATAATAGCTGCTTTCGATTTACCAATTTCAAGTACTTGCGAGTAGAAACGGTAAATGTATGTGTGGTAAATAAAATTGTTCAAGTAGATGCAAATAGTTACGAATAATTTTTGTGTTGTTCGTTATAACAATATTTATCCTAGACACATTTTTGTACTCGCAAGTACTTGGAATTGCTAAATCGACGAAAGCAGCAACGATATTATATCGATTTGATGTAAAATATAAACATGGTAACATACGATAATATTCTTCGTGGCTATACATACATGTTACATAATAATTTAAAAATTTATCACCTACCAAAAAATTGCTGGATGGTTTGGGAATAATAACGTTAACGTATTCATTAGTTTTCGTTGCATATAATCGCATTATTATTTCTGTCATTATACAAAATTATCTGTTATAAATTCTCATGAGATTGATAATGACATAATGTATCTGTATGCGATATGTCCATGACACTGCATCCCCTTAAGCCTTGACCTTTTTTTAATATGACTCCCCAATATTTTTTAAATTAGCTTTTTGCTGAGGGAGAAGAGTATTGTTTATAGTATGGCATTTATTTCTAAATGTTCAATATATCCAACGATACTACGATAATCTGATTTTATTTAATTTTTTTTTTAAATGGAACTGAGAGAAATTTCTAAAAATTTAATCGTTTGATTATTTTTTTATTTCGAATACACCATATTGGATATAACAAAATAACATTAAAATAAAAATAAATAAAAATTATTTTAATTATCAGAAGGATAAATAACTGTGCAATTTTCAATCAATGATTTCTATAGTTAATTTCTTTTTTTTTTTTTAGTTTTTTTACATTAATCGATGATGATATTGTAAAAATTAAAATTGATAAAAATTTGAAAAAAATACACAAAATCTACATACTATATGATACTATAAAATTTTTCTGAATAAAGTGAATAATAGATACAAAAAAAAGTTGATATTTGAATGTCATCAATAGTAAAATATGCGAATGAAATCAGTATTCAATTTAAATTATACATGAAAATTTTTCGTGTTACATGCTTGGCTTGATGTATTTTTTTTTTATTTTAAATTTTTAGTTAATTAATTAACCATTTAATTTGAAAACGATTTAAGTTCAAAAATTTTAGGATAGAAATTTGTAATTTATTTTTTTAAATATGGATATGTTCATACGTTAATACTTCCTTTTTTCCTGTTTTATGAATGATTATATGACACTACAGGCTGTTATAAGCCTTACCTTACCCTTCTCCAGTACACATAAGAGAAGAATTATGCACACTTTGTTAACCCACCATCCAGTCCATGATATTTTTGTTTTAAAAAATTAATGTATTTTCCATCGATATGCAGGTATCTAACTTCGAAATTTTATAAATTATTAAAAATTCCTCCTGAAATTATATATGTAGAGTTTTGAATCAAACTATTTTCTAAATATTGAATAGAATCAGATTAAATCAACCCTCATTCACCCCTCTTGGTAGCACAGTGCCTCCACAAAACTCTGCCATCTTACTTTATATATGGATAATCTCTTCATTTCTGACAGATTTTCCTCGATTTGGGCTTCTTTTACTACTACTCTCTGTCAGCTTTTAGTGTACCTTTGCTTCTTCTACCTTGTGGATTCCATTCTAAGGCTCTATGTTCTATGTTATTTACGAGTACTTACTTATAGTTTCTTAGTGTGTTATCAACATAACACCATTTTCTACAGCTAATTTGTTCGATTATTGGTATTTGTTCTCTGAATTCGTCATATGTACTTCTTTATTTGTGATCTTTCTTGCCCAGCATATTTTCCAAATTTATCTGAAATAATTTAAGTATCGTTTGCAATTTTCTTTCTACTTGAAAATATTACTCTGCATAATATCAATTCTAATTTAAGATTGGAAATTTTAAGGGGCGAGTTCTCTGTGCAACGCTAAGTGTAAGCAAAATTTCATGAAATTTCCGCATACTGTTCAAAATACAAAGTTAAATTAATTTTAGAAATCGAAAATTTGACATTAAAATTTTTTATAAATTGACATTTGAAATTCAAATTTTCGAATTCTCAACTGAATTTCCCCCATTTTTAAGTAGGAATTTGAAGGAATTTTATGGAAATTCTTGCATTTTTTGAAAGTTTCTATTTGTTGGTCAATTTCCTAAAAACATTTTTGTAATTAAATTTATAGCTTTTGTTAAGTGAAATTGAAAACAGAAATAAAATCTAATTTCACTTTACTTTAGCAATTTCAACTTCAATTAGAAAGTGACGCAGATATTTAATGTCGTGTAAGAAAACAAGGAACGAATGGCAGACAAAATCCAATTTCACTTAACTTTGCTCTGAGAATGTACCTTATAAATGTAAATATTGAATGTTGAACTTAGTTTAATTTCAAATTAAAATCTTTTCGTATTTTTTGACTTGCTATTTATCGTACACATAACACATTTATATATATCTACATATATATACAAGAATATGTACATTTAATAGTGTGAATTTTCATGTGAAATTTTGTTATTTTTTGGTTTTTCAAATGAACAGATACTTAAATAATTCCGGATTATTACACAATTAATTTCTGATGACCTTTACAGCTTCTACTTACTATATATACAAATACGATTATTACACTTATAGGTATAGTAGTATATACACCCCAAGCAGCACAAGTCAGTCTCAGTCTAGAAACAGTTAAGTATCACTGTTACTTCTTGGTAGCGAGTGTTTCTCAACGGTTTCGATAAATTAGCTAATTCGTTTCTAAACTGGCGATAATTGAAAGTGACGTTTCTGCAAAGTATCAGTTTCTTCTGAATGTTACCAAAATGTTTGCATGATGTAACATTCAACCGTAATATGTGTTCAAAATGTTTAGAATATGTAACGTAACATTTAAGAAACAGATTAGACTCAAGTACCTTAAACTTTTATGAAATAAGAAAACCTATTTACATATTATTTTTCTCTTTCTTCCTTCTTTAATTTAATTCAATAATATATCTTTTCTTTACTACTTAATAATTTTTATCTTTTATCTCAGATATTTAAAAATTTATACTTTTACTTTTACCATATTGATATTATTTTAGATAATATGATGAATAATTTGTATACATTTTTCATGAATATACATACATATGCATCTCAAAACTATGAACAATTAATAGTTTGTCGACTAGAATTTAAAAGTGTTTCGTAAAAATAAATGCGCCTTCTAAATATTAGAATTATTTATTAATTTTTCAAAATAATTATTTCTAAAGTCGATTTTTTTAATTTTTTTTTTTTAGACTTTACAAAAATTACCAGAGATAATGAAAAGATTTGAATCCATGCTGTATAAATCACGCATTTTGTGCTAATTTCTTCTGAAAATGCTTAATAAGATTTATTTTCAAACATTTTTTTTATAAAATGCTAATTTTATATATCAATCATGGCGACTGCAATACATGTTTCTATTTTGACACTGAATTCTAAATTGTTGCCAAGAAAATCTTATTTTGTATCAATTTACACACATTCATTTCTAAACACTTTTTAGGAAAATTCATTTAAGAAATTACTTAATTGTTTATAATAAGTTGCTATAAAAATACATAAACACTTTTTAGAATCGGATCTTTATATATGTGAAAAAATTTACCATACTTTAACTTTGTCTATATTAGATAGAATTGAACCACATTTTAGTATAATGTTTCTAAAATTTTACTTTTTTGTTGCTAAAATGCGGAACAGTGAAACATATTCAGTTTCGTTTCTAAAATGTGTTTAAAATGTTACTTTTTTGTTTTAGAATGTGGAACGATACATGTGTACATTTCGAGGACTTTGTAATAGATTTCTACTGTCTCTTGGTAAGTGCTGTAAACCATCCATTTTCTCAATATTTTGAGAAGATTATTGATACCGTTATGGCTAATACGGAACAAAAGTGCCCACATTAAGACACATTTTAGAAACACATTTCTATTAATTGTGGTAACAGTTGAGAAACTAAATATAGTCATAAATACTAAACAGTGTATAATTAATGATGTCATTTGGTAAAGATTTCACATAATGGATACATTTTAGAAACAAAAATTCAAAAATTGTCGTAAGCAATTAGTAAGATTGTATCAATACAGTTACCACACAGTTAAGATACTTAAAACTTTTGTGTCAGTTTTGAAAGAAAAAAGTAACATTTTAGGAAAATAATACAAAAGTGTTTCTAAAATGATACAGTCACAAAAACTGCCACGAATACTCAACAAATCTTAAACAGTTTACGATCAGTAACAAAAAAGAAGCATAATACTAAACTGTTACCAAGCATGTTACTATTTTCACGCATTGTGCTACTTGGGACAGTACATTGTTATCGCATGTATACAATATAAAATTTTATTATGAAAATTAAAATTGATTTATCGTGCTATCATCTTCATTACTAAATACTATCTTTGCTATGACTATGCACATATTTATGTACATATGTACATTATTCATGTATCTACATACAATAGACGTAATATAATATAATACAGCTTATTTTAATTCCACATTCTTGAACTAATTTTTAATGTATTTTATGTAAATATTTTAAAATTAGAAAAAAAAAATGCTCATACATTTTTTTTTCTCATACAAAATTTTTTTGTCTTTACCACAAACTTCTGTCTTTTCTTTTGTGTAAGTGCGGTGTAGTGTAGTGTGGTGTGTATATGCATGCATTTTATAAAGAAAAGCTTACATAAAATAGCATTTTTTTTTCTGTTTATAATTTGTGATTTTTTTTTTATTTACTTACACTACACTACATAAATGTATTTTGTATTCATTTGTTTTTTTACTTCGACATCATATTATACATTCATATAAGCAGACAGTATTATTAGACAATATGAATATGTTTACACATGTAATCGGAGAAATATGAACAGCCTCATTGCATTTTTGTGATAATTAATAAAATGAAGAAAAAACAAATTTATGTTCAGAAGTTATGGTAGAACTATTAATCGACATAGCTGACATGGGAAACATGGGAAAAAATAACCAATGTTAAAACGTCACATTTGGTTAACTATAATAACATAGATAATATACTAAACATAAGCAATACGAATTTCATAAAATGAGGTTATGGCTTATGTTACTTATGTCATATACGATTTCGATCGTACTGCTTATGTCGAGCTAATGTTAAACAAATTTTTAACGAATGTTGGAAATGTCAATTATAGTTTAGCTCATTGATTTGGCTGCGTTCGGCTACGACATTATGTCATAACCTATATGTCACACACGTCGATTACTCGCATTTTATTATAATATTATCTAAAATTGAAATTATTTGCTTTTATCAAAAGGATAATTTTCTGTAAAGTGAAAACAACTTGTCTTCTGTTTTTCCGCTTTGTTTCTAGGCAAATTTTTAAATCGAAAATTTCAGAAAATATCCTCTGCCTAAACCACATAATGACCTAATAACAATATGTAACATTAACATTATTAACATAACATTATATACTTCTGGTACTATACTAAAATCATGAATTCCGAAATAAATTTGAATGGAAATTCGATTACAGTCACTGAGAAATAATTATTTTATATAGTAAAAAAAGATTTAAATACAAATTCACACGATTTATTATAAATTCACATAATTATTATTACCGGTATTATTGTGTGCATTTATTTATTTGAAATTAGTTCGAAAATTCTATTGAGACTTCATTTTTCTTAATTCTGTTTTTCAGTTCGGTTCGGAAGCTCTTTGAAATTGCTTTTCATTTTCATAAACTTTGCGAACAATTATTACACTCCATTTATGGTGTCTACGGGGTTGAGATCTAAATTACGGGCTGGCATTTTTCTCGTAATAAAATTTTAGCGAACTTCATATAATTTTGAGCTTTTAATTTACAAATTAATATTTTTTTCAAAAGAGGTTATACAAATTTCCACTACAAAATTCAACAAAATATCTTACAATAAAACTTAATTTAATTGCACGATTGCACTGAATTGAAAACATATAAAAATCTAATTCAATTTGCTACGAAAATTTAAAAAAAAAAATTTTACTTAGAACTTAAAATCTTTCATGAAAATTGAATTTTAAGCTGTTATGACACTGTCATAATTTTGTTCTGAATTTCATTCTTAAAATTTTTACTGAAACAGATGAAATTTTTACATTATAAATTTACTTTTGCTAGAAAGAGTAAAAACGATGCACACTAATAGCCCTATTCTGGTATTGTGACCCATCACAAGTCACAACGAAATTGTGATTGGTTTTCTTGTGATTTTCCTTGTGACTAATCAGCTGTTTCGTATTCTGAATAAGTAATCACAAGAAAAATCACAAAAATTTCACCTCTTAGTGGTGAATTTGAAACGTCAAATTTTTTCAAGAAAAATGATATATTTTAAATTTTTCACATAACCTTAAAATTATTCTTGTGACGACTGAAGTAGCAGATCACAACTTGTGACTCTGGCATGTTGTGACTTTTTACTGCGGAATACAAAAAGTCACAACTTGTGACTTATGTTATAACTTATGACTTATGACTAGTCACTGATACTCAACAGAATAGGGCTATAAGTTTCGAACTAGCTGCAAGTTCGAAAAATTGCACATATAGAAGATAAAATTGTTCGAAGTTAAGAACAAGTTTTTTGACAGTCAGTCTTAATTTGTGACATTTACATTCTTAATTTTTTTTTGTATGGTTTTTAACTTTTTTTTAACAAATTATCAAAATAGGCTTCGAAATAATTCTCGAAAGCTTTATGCATCTCTTTAATTTATCATGCTATCCATGTCACAGAATTCAATAATTTTAAGAATGAAATTCAGAACAAAATTAAGCCAGTGTCATAACAGAATTAAGTGAAGTTATTCATATTTCCATCACTATAAATTTGAGTATATAAATAACGTTAGATAAAAATATTACATCGATATAAAAGTAACAGGTAACAGTATAATTTATGTACGCGGTGTTTTATTATTTTTTTTTTTTAGACACATTCCAAGCATATTTTAAAGTGAAAAATATATGTATATAATACGTATTTAGATACACACACGTACTGCTCATCGTGTATATGTAAATATCTAATGAATTTTTTTTCATTTTCTTCGTGTGTGATTAGTGACTTTTTCTTTCCCCATTTTTATTTTTTTTTTCAACTTTTTTTTTTTTATTTTTAATGTTATAATTTAATTTTTATGTAAACAAAAATGTTAATTTGCTATATCTTCTGTATAATATATATTTAGTACATAAATGTGCATACATAATGTAATGTATTTATGTGCACATAATGAGTATCTACTACTGTAACTACAAATAATGTACCAATTACTTCTTCGTGATGTGAAAAATAAACAGATTGAAGGCTCTTTTTAAAGACAAATAATAATACACACATGGACATGGTACACATGTTTTCTTAGTAACATACATTAAATACATTTCACATTATATAATGATGTCTTCTTATAATAATTATGATCTGATATCAAAACAACAAAACAAAATTTGATCATTTGTTTATTTTTTGTTATCATATTGCATTTTATGTACTCGTATAACATATGTACATTTATGTCATACAAAATCTGAATTGCAATTTCTTCCCATTCTCTAATTTGTTGCTAATGCTATATAAGATAGAATATGCCACGGTTTTGTATTATAGGATTACGTGTGCACGGATGTATAATGTATGTACATAGAATATACTAAACTACGTTCGTATTTCATATGTATATGTGACTGCGAGTACCTACAAATGCTGAGTTTGAAAAAATAAGAATTTTTTTTTTATCTTTTGTTTTCCGTTCTTTATTTTTCCTTCTTTTTTTTATATTATTTTTTCATACCGGAATGCATATGCAATATTGTTTTTGTTTTAAAATTTTGCAGTCAATTTGAAAAACTAAAAATCAGACCTAGTTTACATATGTATGTGTATGCGCATACGAGCGGGAATATGAGTGAATGTACATTACATTTATATACTACGTGCAATTTTTATATTAATCAAATTTTTTAAAGGGTTTTTGTATTATTATAAATACATATATTTTTTTTTTACTTTTTTAAATTTTGCTTCGTCATCATTATCGTCATTTTAAATCAATATGTATAGTGTTGTAACATATGTATAATGAATAAGCACGCATTTACGAGTATAATAACACAGATTGTTTTGTACCTTTGAACACCTTTGATTTGTTGATTAAAATGATGACATGTATTATAATAGTGATTGATAAAAGAACGAACGATGATATATAGTATGTGACAATATGCGTTTTAATTGAATCAACAATTAAACGAAATGGAAAGAAAATGAGGGTATTCATTTCAAATTTTGTAAGTCTCGTAATTCATGGTAACATTTTCCTTGGTTTGAAAATTACGAGCTCTGCGAGACATTTTAGTAAATAAATTTTGTCTAAACCAAGGTTTGATAGTTTGTCATTTTTACCAGCTGAAATTTGAAAATGTATAATAATCTGTATTTTAATTAGGATTCGAGATATCTGCTATCTTGTGCACCACATATCACCGAAGTTACTTAAACGATTTCAATGAAATTTGAAACATAAATACTTTGATGGGAATTGTGGTGCTTAACGGTTTTTTTTAAAAAAATTTCTTTGCTTCCTTTTTACGGGTCAAGTTGTCAAAGTTGTCAAAATTGCGATTTTTCGGCTTCCAAATGCACCTCGTAAAGCAAACACTGATTGACCAATTTCTTTGAAATTTTGAATATAGGTAGCCTGAAGGAAATTGTGGTGCTTGAATATAGCACATTATTGATTTTAAGTCCTGAAATTTAGTTATAGTTCTTAAAAAAGGAGAGGGATTTTTTGAAAAATCATTCAACTTTGACTTCTATTTTCATACATTAAATCTTCATTATTCTATATGATTCTGGTATCAAAATAAAGTTTGGACTTTTCTAAAGAGTTTACAAAAAAAAAGTATAAAATTCTTTGTTATACTTCCACAAAATAAAATTATGTTTTTTTCATCAAAATATTAAAAATCCATTTTGCTTATTTTATTCGCGACTCTTTGCTTATTGTATAATGCATACGTAATTTTTATTTCTTTTTTTTATTACTTTTCATTATTTTCTTTGCACTTTAATTGATGTTAAGTAATTAGAATACACGTATACATTATGTGCGATAAATATCTTTAATCGTATACACATGTACATTTTATGTTGTCCGTTACGTTGGTGATAGTACCTACGAGTATTGTGAGTATGTCGTACACCATAGCCAATATGGCACTTAAAAATCAATCAAATTACGTCAAATATGAAAAAAATATCAAAGAATAAAAAAATAAATATTCAAAAGGAAAAAAAAACATAAAATGATATGCAAAAATTTTTTATAGGTTGCATGTTGAATGACACAATTTTTGGTGTTTATCCATTATGTATGAACATTGAACGCGTGTAATGAATACAATAATATTATATTTGTGTGCATAACATTGTGTGCATAATATGTGCATACGTAAGACATTGTTAACAAAAGAAGAAAAAAAAAAAAAACAAAAATTTGATTTGCAAATCATACAATATGCAAACAAACATAATTAAATTTTTATAGAGTCGCAATTCATGTAATCATGGCATGTACATAATATTCTTCATTTGTAATTTGTAAGTGAAAAATGTGTCCGAATATACAAAAAAAAGTAATAATAATAATAAATTTTGAACGCATAACGAACGCATTTTATATACGTATATACGTGTATATGTGTATATGCCTGAAAATGTTATGTTGTTTTCTGTTTTGTTTACATAATTGGAGAAAGTGCATCATTAATCAAAGTACATTTTCAGTTTTTTAAATTAATGAATTATACATACACATACACTCTATCAACTCTTTAATTTATATATATGTATATGTATGTAGATATGTAGATACTCTTTATGTTATAATGTGCATTCAAGTTTAATTTGTTTACGTTTAGTTTTGGCTGTTGTTGTTGTTTTATTTGCGTTTTCTTCTCTTAATTTTTTTTATTTTTG
Source organism: Villa cingulata (assembly GCA_951394055.1). NCBI lineage: Eukaryota > Metazoa > Arthropoda > Insecta > Diptera > Bombyliidae > Villa > Villa cingulata. The sequence continues at coordinate 27,451,635 of OX596022.1, read as the reverse complement.
GTTTTGGTTTTGGTTTTTGCTTTGGTTTTAAAATTATGATGCCAAAAAATTGTAAACAAAATATTAAAAAACATACTATCCATAATGGTATATATGCCACATAAAAAGATATCTGATGATGTATGAATGTACGTATTTATTTCGAGGTTTTTCTATATTGTGTTAAATTTTTTTTATCAGACATCTCATTATGGTTATAGATAAATCACACTGTGTGTAATGTAATATGAGTGAATACTCCTACATAAACACATATGTTATAGAAATATTGAAAGTATAGACATTTATAAAAGTATCATAGTTTTTGTAGATACAAACTTTTATACAGAAATGTATTTCATTTAATTTTTTGATAAAGTCATTCTGAAAGTAGAAAACATCGAATATTTCATACTTATTTTATTCGGACTTTCAATTCGATTTCAGTCTGAGTTATTCCAGATATATACATATTGTACCAATACTTTATTAACTGGCTGTCTTCTGGCTATCTTCTGTCTGGCTTCTAGCTATCTACTCGCATTTATGCGGAAAGATTGTAGGTAAATAGGTAGACTTAATTAATACTTTGCGTACCGTTTTGTCATATTGTCAAATTGTCAAATCGAAAGCACTTATTATTTACGTGTGTGTATAATCAAAGTTTATATTATAGGTTTGTAAAAATGAAGAAAATAATTCATTTTTTATTTGTTTCAAAAATCTAAAGTTGCCAGTAATTTTGTGGTTTTTCATTGTTAAAATGCAAAATGACATGATGATGATGATAATAACGTGACATATCGTGCACAGATTTTATATAACAAAAAAATACTAAAAGAATATGAAAAAAAAAAAAAAAACGAAAAAGGAACTATAGACATATTGTACACTCACGTTCACGAACACTTATACATACAAAAATATTATTAATATTATTTGTATAAGAAAAACTGTTCAATATCTTACTATTTAGTATTCAGAGTAGAGAGTAGAGTTTTATATATTAAATATATACAAAATCTTTGTGTTTTTTTTTTTAATATTTCTTTTTTCACTTTAACGCTTCAACTTTATGTTAGTGTAAGTATGTCTGAAGATGTTTTCTTCTGTTTGTAAGATCTACGATACATATGCATGCATATACAAATAGCACATGATATGATGGTATTATGTACGTATATGCACTCTTTTTTTTTTCAAAAAATTTTATAGACAAAAAATATAAATAACAACAGAAAATAATAATAAAAAAAAAATTAACAATATAATCGAAAAACTATATTCGATTCGATGCATGACTCATATTAAGTTCATAAAATTCTTATTCAACTGTAAAATATTCATATACGCGAGTATGTATATGTATGTTAGATACATAAATTTATTTTGATTTTAACATATTTTTTTTTTGTAGGTACTTTTGCTATTGTATATTTTTCTTTTATTCTAAATATTAGTTTTCAGAAATTTTAAAAATTTATTTTTCGTGTTTGAAAGAGCAAATAAGTAAGTAGGTACTTACCTCTGTACAATGTACATATGCATATAAGTAATTTTTTTCTTCTGTAGTATTAGAATATGCAATTACATATATGTATATTGTGTAAGAGATAAACTCAATATCGTGTTATTAGAATATCGTGTGTACACTATTAGAATTTCATTTAAAATGGATAAATATAATAATACAATAAATTGTGTAATGTATTCGAGTACGAGTATATAAAATAATGGACAAAAATATAAAAAAAAATAAAATAATAGCAAAAACATAAAAAAAAAATAGAATAATCTCTTATTGGTGCCCATACAAGAGTAGAGTAGGTATATATGTATATATTGAAATAAATGATTAAGAATGCAGAATGTGTTTTACGTAGGATTATAAATTGAATTCATATAGATAGATACTTTACGTATACATATAAAGACTAGCTCTAGCTATAAATTTTAATTTTCAGTTTAGTTGTCATTTTCTTTAAAAATTGTCATTTTATTGTATTATCATGTGCACATTTCTCGTAAAGTAAATAAAGGGCAGTTACAAATAAAAATGAATTATTTAGTATGTGAAAAATTAGTAATCACTTCTTTGTTTGGTAAAATGTACATTAGTCATTTATTTAAATTTAAAATTCTAATTGAGTCTATGAGTATTCCGCGATGATTCTATTCTATAATTGATGTCATGTAAGTAATATCCACATACATACATACAATAATTGTAAGTATGATGAAATATATAAAGTACAGAATTTTTGAAAACACTACCATATATAGGCCATGTATTACAACATAATGTTGCCCGAGAAGAAAATAAATGTTTTCACAATTCAAAATGAAAAAATAATTTATGCCAGGAAAATGATGAAACACACGCGAAGTTATTAATTATTATGTTCTTAATATTCAAAATGAACTTATAGAATTGGAACAAATAATAATCTGTTTGTAGTTGCCTCTCTGATGTGTTCCAAATCATAGTACAGTTTTTATTGTAAAAATATTTTGTTTAAAAATTCTTAACAATAACATTGAAGTTATATACTAGCACGTAACGTATAATATAATAAATGTGATATCATTGGAAAGAGGACAAAATATCATTTCAAATGATACAATAAAACATATATGTCATCCTTCAAGTTTTGAAGTTATATCGTCATTAAAAGAAGTTGAAAAAGTGATTTTTAAAAAACACGAAATTTTGACTTTAAGTCCTTATATTTCAAAAACCGCTAATCCAATTAAAGTGACATAAACTGTGACAAACAGACTAGGAAGTTCTCTTTCAAATGGTATATTAAGTAACCCGATCCACTATCCTGAACTGGAGAAATAATGGTTTTCGTAAAACATGTCATTTTCGACCAAACATTTTTAAGGGTAGTTTGCGTCCTTAAGATGAATTTGCACCACATTAAAGAGGACATTCCAAAATATCATTATCGCGAGGTATCGTTTCAAAATCTGGCGACACCAATTCGGAAATTCAGCCATTTATTTTTGTCAAATAATATGTACGCACACTTTTTAAATTGTTTATCAGATTCATTTGTTTACATTCTGTTAATGTTTCTAGAAACATTTTTATTTTCCATAGCAACAAGTTGTAAGTAGTTATGTCATATGTGATATATCCAATATATTTAAAATTAGATTTGATAAATTAATTTGCAAAAGACAAAAATATTTATGTAAATTTATTATTTTTCCTTTTTAATTTTTTGTTTTTTATAACGCGTACTACACAATAAACTAAAAACATTTAAATTTCAAAGTCAGTGTCATTGTTTCAACAGCAATAAACAAAATAGCACAACTCGAAGAAATAACTAAAAAGGAATTAAATAAGTATGTATGTGGGCAAAAAATTTGAAGAAAAAAAAGGAAAAACAACTATAAATGAAATATGAAAACTATGAAAAAAAAAATAAAAATAAAATATACATATGAGTATAAATTATTATGTATACGAGTATTAATAAGAAACATAAACATTTTCTTTTTATCAAGTGTATTTAGAGGTAGACACCTTTTGATGATTAATATAAAATAAAATGAAGAATTATTGTTATTATTAATATTATTATAGTAAGACAATGTGATGAAAAATTTCAAGTTTTTCAAATCTAAACAACATAACTATAACAGTATATATATATGTAGTCAATATATATATAGTACAATACATTTTAACTATATAATACCTACATTCATTTTTCCCCAATTGTGTGCGTGTGTGTTTTTTTATTTTTGTAATAAATAATCTTTAGCCAGAGGTTATATACATATCTGGTTAATTTTAAAACTATTTTCAACTTTTTTTTTCCAACGATTTCCTATAAAATATTATATTATAAAGGTGTACAAGTCACCCATATTATAAAAATATCTACTAAATATAGATGTACACTCGGGGTCGTATAAAAGTGCTCCATCTATAGAATATATGAAAAATTAAAAATATTCAAGATTTTATGTTTTCTTCAAAGTATTTGAATGATTTTAAATAGGTACGCAATTTACCTGAATAAAATTATTTAGGATAAATTGACAAAAAAAAGATATGTTTTTGCTACATTTATCTCCTTTTTTAGTCACAAGCAAGCTAAATATAAGAGTCATGTCAGAGTGGCAAAGTGAAATAGTTATGCATAACTAAATGAAAGTGACAAATCAAAAAAAGAACATATTTTGATGTTGGGTTATCTACGCGTCAAATAGTAATACAAATGAATCGTAATCAATGCACAATTGCATGGTTTTTTAAAGAGAGTACCGAGAAAGTACGACTGTTAAAGAAAAAGATGAACAGAACATGTTGATCGATATTTTAATAAAAAGCAACCTTTGGAAAATCATTTTTAAAACACAGTAGAATTAAAGAGAGAATTAGAAGTACATAAAACTAATTATTGCAAGAATTACAGTGGAAACCCATTTTTACTTGCTTGAAGTGCCTTTACATTATTATCAAAATTCTAAATTATAGAGATCAAATTTAACAAATAAGAAAATAAAATGAATAGAACGATTTATATTTTTCTTTAAGCACTTTATCAATTTAAAAAATGATTTTTAAGAACTTACTTAATGTCAATCGAATTTATTTAACACAGGCTTTGTATGCACACTTTGGAATCACATATATACAAAATTTCATTTTTAACACTTTCATAAAGGACTCTTAATAGTAGTTGTAAACTCGCCCGAAATAAAATTGCATTTACATTTTCCCACTTTATTTTTAACAATGTAAAATGATAGTTTCATGAATTTATAATTTTTAATAATTAGGCAATTCACTGTTTGTTGTATTTGACCATTGTATATTTAATACGTTGTATTCGTAAAACGAAATACAACGTTGTATTTCATTTTCTATACAAAATGAAATACAACTACTCTTGTATTTTAGCAATGCTCTGACCCATGTTTTTTGTGTATTGTATTGCGTTGTCAGCTGGTTTTGATATTCTGATTACTAAAGGTCGCTCACAGTTTAATGTGTAAAAATGTTGTATTTATACAATGGATTAAATTTACAACAAAATGTGAATTGCCCAAATATAATATAAAAATATATCATCAAATGATGTCATAGATACCAAGGAAACTGATGCAATTTTAATAACGGCGAGTGTATATGTATGTGTGTTGTGTATCTTTACAAGATTGAATATAATTTTTCAATTTTTCTACAAACATTATTTTATTATATTTGTGTTTGAATTGAATGTGTGCACATATGAAAACTCGTTTTTATAGATATTAAAAAAAAGAAATAACTTAAAAATAAAATAAATTTAAAATTGTGTTAGATTATTGCCTTTAGGCACCTTTAGGTATACTTGTATCTTGTATCTTGTATGATCGTATGTGTATAAATATGAAATATTAAGAAATGAATATCAAACATTTTTCATAAAAAATTTTCATTTTTTTTTTCTATTCATTTTTTCTCTAATTTTTTTTTTTTTGCTTTTTGTTTTGTTGTCTACTTAGTTGACTATTTTGTGGAATAAATAAAATGAAAATTTTCAAAAGAAAATGATATATATTTTCCGGATATTTTGATTCATATAACTTGATTTTGGTTAACAAAAATAATGAAAAAGGAATGTACAGTACATACACATATATACGTACATAAATATTTATACATCTAAGTATAAATGTGTCATGTAACAAATAAATTAGAAAATGCATATGCATATACATTACATACAAAGTTATACGTATAAATGAGTAATATACATGCATATATTCATATACATTATGTACACAATGTACTTACAATAATTGAACTGTAATATCAATGCAAGTTATATCGCAAGTATCCTATTTTCATTTCCATTAAATTGGAGAAATGTATCTATCTACATAAATATCTATTGATTGAAGTCAACATTAATTTTATTATCAATGCATTTTGAAATTATACAAAATAAAAAGAATATGAGTATGTGTTTTTACATACGGATGTATCTGCTATACGTATTTATATACTCGCATCGTATGTGTGTCTATATGAATTATTATTATGTTCTATAAAACTTATGAGATGGTAATGTAATGCAATAGGTATGTAGGCATTTTCCTAGACATATAATAATATAGGAAATCAATGTATGTATTTATTTATATGTTAATAATGATAAAAGCACTGTACATATAAACATATCCATACGTTCATATGCATACAGTATATAAATTTATATGGAATGAAATGTTTTGAATCATCTAATATATGATGTCTGATAAAAGGATAAATATTTAAAATTTCTATCAGATACACATAGGTGCACAAATATGTTATGTATGTATTTATATACAGTCTTGCAGATAAGTTTAAGATCACATAGAAATTCTGGTGAATAACAAATTTTAACTTAACACTATATATATTTCCGATATCTTACAGTCGATCTAATTAATTAAAATTTTGCACAAAATAACTCTAAAGTATTCAAACAGTCTATTTTAGATTTTAGTTTTCAACATTTTATAAAAAAATATAATATTATTAATTAAATTGTATTCTTAAGTTGAATTAAACTTTTTAAGCTTTAAAAAAATATCCCTTGCCTTTCTGGCATCCGCATGTACACGACTTGGAACAGAATTCATCAAATTTTCTGTCATCATTTTTAATTTTATTCATCTTGGCCCATGTTTTTGAAGAATATTCACATACTTTTCTTCATTTATCATGCTATGGAAGACATAATAGGTCTAAAAATCTGTACCAGGGACATCGGTTCTCACATTGTGACTTTACCATCTCCCATTTACAATTATTGCTGAAAGTAGTCTGATGGCTGATACTTTTCACTTGGTAACGAGCGATCACATTTCTTTTTGAATTATTAGGCTTAGACACCAATTGAAATGTACTTTCATCAGTACAGACAATTTTTTTTTTCTGCTGGATGACTCCTGTAATTTGAATCACACAAAATTTGTTGAAAAATTCATAGAAAAATTTATAGTCTTAAACTTATTTGCAAGACTGTACATATGTGTATGTGATATACGTACATGTGTTGTATATTCCATGTATGTATACATTTTACTCAGATAATAATAATGAAGAAGATTTCGTTTTGTAGAGTAAAGGAATTCTAATTTTGTATTAAGTTTTTTTTTTATTTTGGTTGTTTTTGATGTTTGTTTATTTCAAATTCGATTTTCTCTGCAGACATAATGAATCATTTTTGAAAATCCTTTGTCTTTCTCTAATATAATAATATAATAGAAAGTATACATATTGAGCTGCTATATGAAGATATATGTAGTACATTAGTACGATACCAATAAAATTTTAAGCATTTTCGATAAAATTTGAAAATTTTTTGATAACCACAATAAAAATGTAAATGACATCCTGACATACACAAACTATGATTGAAAATTAAGAATAAATATATACTTTTAGTGTCATGAGTAATTTGATAAACATATAGCCATATACATGCAAATGTATGCATGTGTATAAATGATGACTGTTTATTTGATAAAATTCTAAACATAATATAATCCACTTGCACTATACATTATATAGTTATATGTATATAAAGATCAATTAAAAATGTGCCATGAAATAAATCAATATTCATTCTATAACGTAAAATGCATTTCGTATACAAAAGATTGTTTCTATTGGAATATTGAAATTAAAATCCTGATGTGTATGTATAGTTATTTAGCTCTGTGGTACAACGATTGCGTTTACCATAATAAGATATATATACATACATTAGATATTTTAGGTTTATATATTTTTAGATTACGTACGTTCATTTATAATGATCATCAAATTTCGATTATACGCATCTAATTTTTCATGTGATTAATAAAATGATATTGTAGCGTGGTGGACTATACACTTACGAATGACATTGTAGTTTAAAAAAAGTTAAAGAATGAAGACTTGAATGTGATTTATGAAAAATTACCACAATACATATACATACTGTTCATATTATGCCACTTCTACATTCAATGCAGTGACTTCAACTTGGACTTCAACTTTCGACTTCACATCATGCTTAACATGTAAAAGTAGCTGTCAAGTCTACTGCATTGAATGTAGAAGTCCTAAAATGTGCTAAGGGGGAGCATTTACCCAATTTTCAACTTTGGTATCAATTATCTCGTCTATTTATTTCTTAATCAATTTTCAAGGAAATCGGAACATACTTTGATAAAACTTGTAATGAACAATTATTTGAAAAAGATATTTGTTTTTGAGTTAAAAGGTATATCAAAACTGGAAAATTTGGGATTTTTTTTCAACTTCTTGGTACCAATTTATCAATGGAACTTTCAAAATAAACTGCTCTTTATTGTACTAGACAGACGAAAGTGAATCAATGATAATTCGTTGTGAATGATTATTCATTTGTCATTTGTCACCCCAAAATTAAGCTACAATCATCCATCTTCATTCCAACTTCATTTTTGAAGTAAGTTCGAACAAAGTTTCAGGAACTTTATTCAGTGATAAATAATGAAGAAGATGGTGAATTGGAAATTTTCCAGTTGTAAACAAAAAACATGAAAGCAAAAAGTCTGCCTAGCGCATAAGGTAGTTGAAACTTGTTGTTAAAAATTCCTTTGAAAAAAGGGTAATACAACGAAATATAGATAAAATATCGATATATATACGAGTATAAATGTATAGATGCAATACGTTTATTAATTACATAATATATATCAACCATCATAGATAATTATTATTGATTATTATATTTGGCCCGTATTATTATTATTATTTTGAGAAAATATTTTGCAATTTCATATCAATTTATCATATCATTTATTGCAAACAAAAAAAAATAAAAAATACAATAAATTTGTAATTTTTTTTGTACAAATTTGCCCGCATTCATAGCACATGCTCTCATTATTGTTGTAGTATAGATAGTATATGGTAGATAGCAGTGCTGTCGTATATAGAGGTAATCAAAATGAAATGAATTCAAATGAATTGATAGAATTTTTTATGATAATATAACATATTTGAATACAAATTACACTAATATATGTAAATTTTTATAATTAATGTGACATATGCATGTACATACACATTTACATTATTTATTTTTATAAAAATGTGAAGAGCATTTAGCATATTACGTACTTATGTATGTGTGGTACACAATTCTGTATCGTTAAAAAATTCAATGAAAGTTTTAATTATTTTATTATCAATTCGGGTAAAGAATAAAGTGGGAACTATAATCGACATAAGTGACATAGGCTATGACATATGTCGTAGCCGAACACAGCCAAATCAATCAGCTAAACTATAATTGACATTGCCGACATTCGTTAAAAATTCGTTTAACATAAGCTCGACATAAGCAGTACGATCGAGAGCGTACATGACATAAGTAACATAAGCCATAAGCTCATTTTGTGAAATTCGTATTGCTTATGTTTAGTATGTTATCTATGTTATTATAGTTAACCAAATGTGACGTTTTAACATTCGTTATTTTTTCTTATGTTTCCCATGTTACCCATGTCAATTATAGTTCTACCTTAAAAAATTGAATGTAGTGTATGTGTATACGCATATAAACTCATAGGATTTAAATTTGTTTACCTAATCGATGATATTTATCATTTTAATGTAGGTATTTTGTAATATGTCTATATAGATAAAAAAGTTGACAATTTTTTTTTTGATTACAATGCGAAAATAGACTAGGGTTAAATTGGTATCAACATGATACATAAGTATTTACGTCAATATATACTGTAATTTTGTTGACAATATTTAAATGAGTATTGATTTTCTTATATTTAGTTTATGTACTAAACGTTCATTTTTTTAATATAATTTACAATCAATGACCCTGACACAACACGATATACTTTATGAGCTAGAATGTGTATATTATGTATCATGTACGTAATGTATGTATGCAGATGTTTACATCCTTTTCTTGTCCGATTTATAAACTTTTCGTCTAGGCGGATTGATAACTCTATAATTCAAATTTCTTTTTAACACATGAAAGATTTTTTTCATCCCTCATCATTATCATTATCATCACCAATAGTGCTACATCTCTAGATGAGCCAGGATTTTCACTGAAATAATTTCTAGACTTTATTACTTTACTATCATGAACTCATCTACAGTGTTTGACGTGGATTCTGAACCACCGATTTGCTGGTAGAGAAGAAATCTCATTTACATGATTGGGCGCTTATACTAATCTATTGTTATTAGAATAATGTAAATAATACTTTGTGTTTGTGTTTGTGTTAACTTGTTGTCAGCAAGTAGACTGCTTAGCCTTAGCAGCTTATCAACATTTATAAGCTCTTTTTCCCAGCAAGCTGGTACTCATTCAAAGCCAAGTAAGCTTGAGAGCAATGCAAATTGGAAATACAGGCAACTAAAATATTGAAAATAATTTTTCTTACTTTTGCCTTAGGCAAGAATCGAATCATAGTAGATCGAGAGCAGTAGTCAAGATATTCTACAACCGTCCCGCCTATCATCTATACTACTTCATTTATTATTCAATTCCTAATTTTTATTTTTATAGAATATTTAAATTTTTTATTATTTCTATTGTTGATTTTGTTTTCTTTTTTTTTTTTAAATTTCAACTAAAAAATTGTTGTTGTTTTTTTCATCGTCTATATGACATTATCATGAATATACTCGTATTTATTTATTTTTTTATATGTATACGTTCAAATAATCAAAATAATACTTATCACATAATCATTAGAATGTCACCTTTACTATTATCATAAATTCAAATAGAAAAGTAAACACAGGTATCTTCCAGTATTTGCAGTATAAGACACATGTTACGATTACGATACGTACATACATATATACATATGTAGATCAGTACATCTTATTATTTCACTACTTTCAGTACATACATATGTATATATTTTGTTATTTCTTTTTCCTCGTGTATACAAGCATCTTTTTCTATATAAAATCCGATATCTAAATTGCATATTATCTGTTGACATTAAAAATATAAGATTCATTTATGACATGCTGCAACATGATGTATATATAAAAATGTATGGTATGAGTTTAGCTGATGCACAGGTACATATAAGCAAAGACTATATACCTACATATTGCATATAAGAATAGACTCACATACATTTTATGTACATTATGTATGTCTGTAAATCAAGTGTATAAATATGTGTATATGTACATACATAGAAAATATGTACAATATCAAATAATATGTTTCTGATATTTTCTTATTTTATCCAATAATCTCTGGATAATAATTTTTGAATAAAATTTTTTCTTCTTTATCGTTATTTCTTTTTTTTTTTTTGATTTTTATCATTATCGTCTTGAAGAAAGCAAATCAGAAAAACAAAATATGAACAGACGAAAATATTAAAAAAAAAGAATAATAATAATAATAAACGAGATTGGTAATAGAAATTTTTATAAAAAAATAAAATAAATTAAAAAATGAAAATTAGACAAAAAAAAAATGTATTACACACATTTTGTGACAAGGAATACATATCATAAATTTTGACACATTAAATGTGTTAAGCTTAAAAGATACATCGAAGATACGATCAGTATAAGCGTATAAAATATAAGCAAGCATGTATATAACGTATAACAACCGTATAACCGTATATACTTAGTTTTGTATATGTTTGCAAAATGTCGCAAGAGTATTAGTTGTAACAGTACATACGAGGGGACTAACAAAAATTCTCTGCAGCTTATTACATATTACATTATCTGTAAAAGGTACTATTAGGTTGCCTCTTTCATACAGAATTTGCATCACGATTCAAAATGGTTTTGGACGATTTTCGTTCAGTATTTGTATCAATGTTGCATTTTCCATGCATCTTAAGGTTCATATAGAAATATATTCTTGAATCTCGCAGAACTGTCAAAATAATATTGAGGTTAGAAATCGTGTGTGATTGAAGAAAATAAAATATTAAATGGAGACTATTTTTGTAAAAACGAAAAATATTTGATCTTATTGCATGTGGTTTAGTGCTTTTATCATGAAATAATCTCCTTCATTAGCCTTATCACAGAGACAGAATACAACTAAACGAAATTACATTAAATATAATGTCACCAGCCACAATAAACAGATGATATTTTGACAGTAGTAAAATGCGCACGTCCTCAACGAGAAAATTTTTATCAAAAATTTGCAGCCTATGCAAATAAAAACGCAATCTCAGTACGTATTGCAATGGCAAATAAATTATTGGAAGAGAATATATAGGAATTATAGTAATAAATATCATGATTGTTTCAAGAATCTTGAATATCAGTCTTGATTACACAAGGAAAGTCAGATGGATTTACAATGTATAGAGAAGGGATAATAATTGATTGATTGAACTTTCGTAATATAAATATTGACTATACTTTAGTAATTTCGCTTCAATTTTTGAAGAATTTTTGTTAGCCCCGTAGTACATACATATGTATGTGTTTATGTGTATTTAGGTGATGATTTTTTTTTTTACACTTTTAATAATTTTGAATATAGAAAAGCTAAAAATGTATAAATGAAAAACTTTACGTCAAAAAGTTATTCACAATTTACATTTATCTGAGTATGTGTTATGCATATATTATTATCGTTTCTATAAATAATACAAGATGTACATAGTACTAGTTTGTACATATACAGTATCTTATGTTTATTTTATTTGTAATTATTATTTTTATTAGTCACTTACCGGAAGGTTTTTACCCATTCTAATACAACATGTATACAGTACGAAATAAAGTAGTATAGAAAGGTGACAAAACTAAAAAATAAATAAGTAAATACATATATGTACATGAAAAATAATAAATTTTTTTTTATATTATTTTTTCTGTATAGAAATATACGATTATGTACTTACATAAATAATGTATATGTTATTAACTTTATAATAAGTTTAATATTAATATTAATACTCACATTACATACGCTATAATGCATATGTAAGCTTAGATGTATGTACGGTACGTTTATATGTTTACACCAGCTGTTGGACTCTAAAACTAAAAATTTGTGAATATACTGCATACATATAAATTACATTATAAGTATATTATGAATATTAGATGTGCATGTATTTACTCTTATATTCATATATTCTGACATTTCGAGATAAATAAATTACATATTTGATAAACTTTTTTTAATTTGATCATGATTTATGAAAGTTGTTGAGCTTATATGTATCTTACATTATATACTTAAGTACGTATGTGCATACGTAAATGTATTTTAATTTATTTGAATACCATATAAAACTACAAAAATTGTGTCAAATATTATCTATCAGAGAGGAGAAGAAGAAGAAGAAGAAGAGGAAGAATAAAATTGAGCGGAAATGTGTAAAATGAAATCATAAAAAGAGGACGAAAAAAATCAAAATATCAAAATATAAATATGTATAGTAAATTTAAATTTTAATAACGATAAAAATGAATTTTAAAAAAAAATAGTTTGCATAAACACTGCATATGAATATCAAATATGTGTTTATATTTTATGTAGGATATCTATACATAATGTATGATGTTACTGTTTAAAAAAATTATTATAACCCAATTTCTCAAAAATAAAATAAAAATAATAATGATTTTCTACAACATCCATCATCTATTTATTTCTAGGATGACCTTTTGAGTTTGTTTTTCTCTACATTCCCATTTTATATATTTTTTTTTTCGACATTTAGTTCGTGCATTCAAATCAGCGGAATCTGCTAATCCTTCGTATATAGTTACCTCAACATCTTAATACAAATCACATGTTTTTTTGTTTGTCTTTCTGATATAATCGCATTCAGCTTTGGTTTTCTTATACACTCGTATGGGATAGAATATGGTTGAAAAAGGAAAACGTCAATATTTTGGCTCCCAACGCATCACTGGTGATGACACTGAATTTCTTTTTGTGTACAGTGTACCATGTATCACCCGTGAACACCTCAAGTACCAGCGGCGATAATACCAGTACTGTGCTATTGTTATTTCCTTATCAAAATATATGTGTGGGTTGTAGGTGAAGGATGGTAACGAAACGTTCCGGTGATACACGAGAGCCAGCGTGTTAATAAAAAATTAGAAAATAATTTTATCAATAAAATAATGTACATATACACAGGCGTGAAAAAATTATGAGACATGAGCAATTTTTCATGAATATAGAAAACGTAATCATACTGATGTATGGATATTCGATCTTTAGCGATTTATCACACATGAAAAAGGAAAATCTAATTATCCTTATGTGATAGAAGCACCACCATAAAGTTCCGACTTAAATCAAATCAAATATCTTTTGTCATATTTAGAAAGACGAAATTTGAAAAAAAAAATGTCACCATAAGTCAGCTGCTAAATTAAAAAAATTATTACAAGAAATATTGAGTAAGATTCTACATGATTTTGTTAAAACCCCTACGTAGTTCATGCCAAAACAATTTGAGAAGGTCTTTAGACATAGACGTAAAGGTTGCCAAATAAATTATTGAATTCATTTTTTTCATATAAATTTCAATAATTTTTTGTGCAATGTCCCATGATTTATTTACATTGCATTTGATATAATTTTCCTTTTTGAATTTATTTTTGAACAAAGGAATAAAAAATATTTCTAGCTTTTTTTGTATTCTACATATTACTGTATTAATTGAATTAAATATTTTGTACGTTTTAAAATACCTACATAATTTATTTTGAAATTCAGTTTGTACCATAATTTTTTCACGCCTCTGTATTTATGTATAATATAATTTATATTAGAATTTTAATTATTTTCTTTTTTCAATATTTCAAAATTTTTATCTTTATTCAAAATTTATTACTTTATAAATAGATCATGAAAATAATTTTTTCTTTATTTTTTTTTGCAAATAAAAAAAACACATTTCATTTACGAGTATTAAGTATTTGCACATAGATATACAAGTTATAGAAATTTGTGTTTATTTTATATTTTATTTAATTTTTCATAATATGTACAGAGTACAGTCTGTTCAAAAAGAAAGGACAATCGGGTAAAACACATTAAATGTCAAGATACTAAAAATGTTACATGAGTCATGCTTATAACTTGCCTTTGTCTATTTCGCTGACCAAATTTTTTTTCATTTTCATTCAAACTGTCACAGTAGTTAAATATTTACAAAATGAGCTCCGTTTATAAAAGAAGGTTTGAAGTGATATTTGTATATAAGTTGTGTACATAGTGCAGAAAGAACGAAATGAGGTTAAAGTGTTGGACTAGCCATAACGGTCCCCGGATGCCAATTCCATAGAAAATGTTTGGGCTTTGATGAAGCACAAACTTTACGGGAAACAAATAAAGAGCGTTCGTCACTTGGAAAGAACGTTAAAGAGACTGTGGAACGGCTTTTCCAATGAGTATGCCAAAAAACTGAGCTAAAGTTGTACCAGACCAGAAGATGTTACCTCATAATTAAAAACAGTGGAGGTTTGACTGTATACTAGTGCTAACGCGAAATAGGTTTGAGATTATTCTTCCAATAAATGTTATTACGCGTTAGCTCAAAAACTTTTTGTTTTATTTCTATAAAAGTTCGTCTCTTTTTGAACAGACTGTATGTATATATGGTACATACTACATACTACATACCTTTTTTAAATTTTGAAATTATACGTGTTATTTTTATATGCAATTTACCATTTACTTAAATAAAGCAAAAATATTCATGTTACATAAATATATAATTATATATAACATGCACATGTACATACTTAGTAGTACATACATTCATGTACTGTATAATTAGTTAACTAATTTCTTAATAAAATATTTTCTTTTATTTATTTTATGATTATGATTATTATTTTTTGTGTTTAAATATTTCTTTTTTTTTTTTTCTATACATGCTTTTATGTAAAATAAGAAAAATATCTGAAGCATAACAATAATTGTTTCGCTCCATTAAGAATATGTATATCTATATACATACATACTGTATTTATAAAGTATACTATACTATGCCTATGAACCATAGTCCATATAGTGTACGTACATTATTATGCCACAATAATAAACCTATTTAAAGAAAAAAATGAATTAAAAATCTCAAAAAAATAAGTGTCAAAATAATGTGATGTGATGCAAAACTAAGCAAAAAAAAAAAAGAAAAAAAAACAACAACCAAAAGAAGAAGAAAACGAAATTAATATACTTGTACGTAATGTATATCGTATACTATGTACCGTAAAACGGGGTTAAATTACCTCTTTGCAATTGATTTTGGTTCAAAAAAGCTAAAAGTATTTTTTTTTAATTTTAACTGTAAAATTAAATTTTTTGAAATTTTTTCTTTTATCCAATTACTTTTTGTACTTTTATTCGTACACGAAAAGGTACCAACTACATTTTTATCAAAGCTTTATCGAAAAATTATGTATACTCGTACATGACTATGCTTTAAATTGTCAACAATTAAATCAATTAAAAGTGATACTCCATTAATAGCTAGTTGGCTAGTTATTGAACGCATATAGTTACCATCGTGATTAAAAAGTATCTGTTGTCAACAGGACTCTTGAGCATGGTTAATTTTTTAACCACTGTAGTCAAAAATAAACCATACCACTGTAGTTTCTGAACGCTTGAAATTGAAACTTATGTTAGTAGTTGTTATGCTCTCTTTAACTACGGTATTTTTGAACAATAAAAAGTAAATAGTCAAACGTCAACCGTCAAACGTAATAGTTAATAGATCTAATAGCTCATCGAGAGGAGTTATTTGTTAATAGAATTTTTAACCTCAAAAATCTATTAACCTATTCGCTAGAATACGAAAATCTATTAAATAAAAGCCTCCACAAAATTAATAGACCAGCTGATTGTCAATCTATTAACTATTAAGTAGAATAGAAAATTTTCTATTAACTAAAAGTTAATAGACTAATAGCTATTAATCTATTCGCTAGAATAGAGGGGATAGTTAACCATAGTAAGGTTTTGGAAGGCACCCCTGATCGCAAGTTTACATGTCCATATAAGTTGAAAGTGACTTGCGCATACGAATTGTGCGCAAAACGACCATAAAAATCCGACCGAAAGTCCGATTTATGAAAACGACCATATTTTTATACGACCAACCAAAGTTACCCCGATTTACGGTATACGCTAACATGCAATTACAGAAAAAATTATATACGGGTATATCTCTATCATAAAAAAAATAATGATATCTTTATTTCTTTTTATTATTATTATAACAATAGTCAACAACAACAACAACAACAACAACAACAACAACAACAACAACAACAACAACAAAAACAAACCAAATAAAACCAAAATTAAAAAATAAAATAAACAGAAAATAAAGTAATCTATAAACAAATCAACCGTTCAATCAACCAACGATTTTAAATTATTAATAAAAAATTATTTCATTTTTATTATTTTCTTGATTTATTTATTGCAATGTTTTTATTCTGTTACATATATATATGTATGTATACGAGTATATAAAAAAAATTGTTGTTTTTGGTAACATTAAACAATAATTTGCAATGTTTTCTTTATCATTTTTCATTTTTTAATTATTTTTATTTTGATTTTATTTTTTCGTGAAATTTTTTCAAATCATGAAAAGGTATATAATTGTACAATTGATGTTATACCATTATCATGTCTTATACAAACTAAAAAACCAAAAAAACCAGAAAGCCAAAAAATAAATAAAACAAAAGAGAAAATAAAAACAAACATTCAAAGATGAAGAAGAGAGATAATAAATTAAAAAAAAATATATGTGAAAATGAAACATTTAAATAGTCATCACAAATAATAAAATAATTATAATTAAATTTTTATTTTCGTGTTATTTAAATCAACTATAAATATTATGTCTATGCTGTATAACTTACATACAAAAAAACAATAAAAAAAAAATAATATATATTAAATATTCGTACATTATGTTTTATGTATTGTAGAATTGTATATCAAAATCTACATACATAAAATGAAATGATGATGAAATATAAAACATGAAAATAAATGATTATTTATATTTAATATCAAAAAAAATGTAATTAACAAAACTGAATCGAATTAGATGAAAGAAAATATATTTATGTAAACGAATTTCCGGTTTTCCCATCACAAATTAAATTTCTTTGCCAAAAATTTTCCATTCACTTTTCCTTTTCTCAATAATAACACACTCAGTCATAACACACATGTACAAGTAACATCTATAATGAAACAAAAATGAAAGTTTTTTTTTCGTTACAAAATTATAATTTTATTTTAATTTTAATTTTTTTTTTTTCTATTTTATATATTATTATAGGTACTATATATACAACGTAAAGATATGTATCACAATTCACATATTATTATGATTAGAATCTGATGAGAAAAAGTATACCTGCACGCTGCACCTTATTATACTGCTCTGCTGCTGCTAATACAAATGCGTAGTAGTACGTATAGTTACTATATAGATAGATATTACTCGTATATGAGAAATTGGTCATCATCATGTGAAAATTGAAAACAATATACAGTTGTATAAAATACAAAAAAAAAAGTAAAAAAAAAAATTTAAACAACAAAATATGTAAAACAAAACAAAATAAAATTTGTAATTTGAACTGAAACGAAAAATAACAACGAAACATTAAAATGAAATATTTTCAAGTATAATCAAAGAAAATTAACCAAAGGCTTAAAAAAAAAATTATTATTTATACATAGAAATCGAAAAAATTTTTCGAAAAGAACAAGAAAACAGAAAAGATACAAAATTTCAAATAAAATACTTACTTGTGTATCTTATAATATTTGGAATTTGAAAAAAAAACTCACAATAATAGAGAAAGGAAGAAAAAAAAAATAAATTTTTTTTCTATAGTTTACTCGTCATTCATAATGTTTGGTTTATCAAATTTACAAATTTATGGATTACAACAATCAACAACATCAACAGCAGCCACATCCACATCACAATCGATAACACCAACATCAAATAATACTGTATCATCAAAAACATCATCATTATCATCAACAACAGTTAACGGAAATAGTAATGAAACAACAAATGGAATAAAAATGACTGCAAATTTTTTAGAAAAATTGATACGTAATGAATTATTGATGGGTACTACAAATAATAATAATAATCATACCAGTAACAATAATAGCAATAATAACAACAACAATAATAATGGTTTGTTAGATTCAAATAAAATGAAACAGTATCATAATCATAATCGACAACAAAATCAACACCTACACCAACACCACCACCACCACCAGCAACAACGACGACACACAACTGGAACATCGATTTTATTAAATGGTAAAGGAAATGAGAAATTTTTTAACGGAATAAATGGTACCAGTACCAATAATCAACAATATCGATATAATGGCATCAATCAATTCAGTGATAAAGAGAATAATAATAACAGCGGTAATAGCAGTTATAGTGATGGTAATAGAAAAATGTTGAACAAATTTGATAAACGTTGCATCAATAACACAAATAATAATATAAAGGATATCATAAAAATGAATGAGAATTATTGTAATGGTGGAAATGAAAAAAATGATTCGAACACTAGCAGAAATTCAAATGAAATGGTAAGAGTTTTGTATTTTTAATATTTGTTGTAAGACGATAAATATCTGAATTGTATAATCTTCTCCTTTTCTATGACGATGCAACCCTTGAAGTGACCCGGCCTTAGTAAAATTTTCGTCCACATTTATATATCCACCTATATCTCCTTCCAACCTAGTTGCTTCTCCAAGTCACCTTAAACATTTTTCTACCACCTTATTAATCTTCTTCTAGTTGGTCGTATTTGCATTTACTTGGGGTCGGCCCCATTATAGTCATATAACTAGGTTTCATTTAGTTTGGCTAAAATTCTTCCCTCCCTTTTGCATCTGATGTGAAAGTAATAATATTTCTGAAAGACTTGGGTGCAAGCTCATACATCACCGTCCATAATTTTTCACCCTAACTATAATGCTACATACGCCACGAGGTCAAGAACCTCCTTCAAATATGTTGAATATCAGACATTAACCTAAATTTCTTTTAGTTTGAAATTAATAAAATTATTATAATCGAATTTGAAATTCCGGAAATGTACATACAGATACAGTATTTATTTTATCAAAGAGCTAATTAAAAGAATTAGAAAATCATTTGTGTACACGTAATTTCTGACAACATTTTAAATTTAATTGAAAATATTTGATTGGAAACATGAGCGTATATCATCAAAGGAAAACAATTGAAAAATATTAGCTATGTATGTAGTAAATAAATCTATTGTATGGATAGAAATTGAAATTAATTACAAATTAAATATTTGCCAATTATAATTAATATAGTCAATTGAATTAAATTGAATTTAATTATTGAATTTTTGTTCTACTATATTACCTTTCACTGATATATAGCAAACATGTAGTGTACAACTATATACTTAGATATACTCGTTATATTCATTTTATGATTTTTAAGTATACAAATTTTTCAATAATTTATAGGCCAAATTCTACAAAAATAAACAAATGTTTTATTATGTAAAAAATAAAAAATAAACAAAATTTAATTATACGTAACTAAATAATTAAATTTTTATAAATATGTATTTGAAAAACTTTGTACGCTTATACATACATATAAACTTTTTATCAAGACTGTATCAAAAAAATTAGATTGAAATGTCAATAAATTGAGATATTTCTTTAGAACAACAACAAAAATTTAAAACAAAATTATTAAAAAACACAATGAAAATGCGTAGGTTGTCTGAAAAGTTTCTAGCATCGACATGAAAATAACGCTTCTTGTCCAGCTCATTTTGGTGCGACGATGGTATATGTCTTCAAAGATGACTGTAAAAGTTGTAGCTGTTTGAAGGTCATTTAGTTTTGTAAAAATGGAAAAAATCGAATACGGGCGTCTCACACTTCAGCAGTTTCCATGACAAAAATTCATGTTCCTGTTCTCTAGACTCAAAGTTTGGCTCGGAAGATAGAAGTTCTCATCAAATAAAGAGGTCATCGTTATCCATAGAAGCGTATTTTGCAAAACAAAACTGTCATTTGCAGGGGCTCAAAGACATGGGAACATCGTTCGGAAAAGTATACAAATACAGTATTGACTTAAAAGAAGACAAAGTTGAAAGATAAAGCATAATTTGAGGGGAAAAAAAATACTTGTTTCTATAATGTTAGTCCAGAAAATTTTGAGACAACTCTCGTAGTTAGCCGTTTAAGAAATTCACTGTAATAATATTCCTAATCAATTGCAATTTTAAAATATTTTTACAGCAGATATTATTTTGCGGTTTTCAAATACTCGTACTTTCTGTTTTGATTGCATATCTACATACATATATGTATTTAAATATGTATGTGTAAGCACATATGTTATATCGATAATATAATTAATGAACCTTTAAACATACATGATCATGCGGTTATATTTATTACAATTCATTATGACCCATATTCCAATTTTCAATCATTTCAGTTTCATTGCATACTTTCAAAACTCTTATGATTGCTTTATGATTTTTAGCAATTCATTTATTTGACGGAATTTTATGTTTTCTGTGGGTGGAATATTTTGTTTCCAAATCGCTCCCTTTTTTCATGTGTGTATATAAGTTAAGAAAACTTTTTAAATTCATTTTAGTAGACATTTAAATTATTGTGACTTGTCTTGTCGTGTATGTAATGTACTGTCTGTTAATAATTAATTTTGATTTTGTTTACTTTATACAACTATCAAGAAATAGGTACCAATTCAATTTCATTTATTTTATAGTATTTACTATCACTATTAGTATGTACTATGTATACAAATTTAAACTACTTATACATTCGTGGGCCAGTCTGAAAGTTTTGAGAAACAAATATTTAAATTTTTATACAAATATTTCATTGTTTTGTAATTTATCGTTTTTCAAAATATTCGCCTTGATTATACGAACTTATTCATACGTTCGAACAGTTTCTTTTATAACATCCAACTTGATCCATTTTTAGGTTCTGTAAAGACCGAAATTGTAAATGTTTATTTAAAATTGTCTGAATTTGAGTTTGGAGCTATCCCTAGAGAAGTCTGAATACCACGTCCTTCTTCTCTTTGGCAGAACTATATTTCTTACAGTCTTGATGTTTTCTTCAACGACTGCAGTTTTAGGATGACCATCTCTCTCACTGTATTTCAAATTGGAATAACCAGATTTGACTTTGTTAAACCAGTCATATACCGCAGCTCTGGATGATGCTTTGTTCCCAAAGCTTGGGTTAGTTGATTGTTGCACTATTATTGATTCAAGCTCGGTTTAAAAATATGATCATAGCACGATAATTTTATCGATTCAATTCAATTTTTGACACTGAACTGAACTTCCTTACTTCTCACTTGCAAAATGAGAACAATATAAATGATATAACGAACAATAAAAAATTTATAACATTTGATCACGTATATTCGATTTTTAAAACTTTCTGATTGACCTACTATGTGCAAAAGAAATAAAATAATAATTTAGTATACGTATTTTATTTTAAGCTGTAATATGCTATAATCTAATGTATAATATCAAAAACTATAGAATATATTCTATAGTTTTTGATAATATCCACTAAATTGTATTCTTGTAAAAGATTTTAAGTAATCATCTATGTACGTATATACTTTAATTAATGCTATCATATAAGTATTATGGAAAATGTTGTGCATAAATTTTATGTTTTCTAATAAACATAAACACATATATATAAATAGATAATAGATACAGTGGTTAAGAAAACATATGAAACTGCATGAATTTGTCAAGAAATAGACAGTCGGATCTGACAATTTATTTCGATACTGAATAAAAATGTTATGGCTTGACTCACATCTTTTTTCACCGAAAACAGTTATTTTTCATATCTTAGTTTTAGATCTGAATTTCCAAAAACAGCCATTGATGTATAACATTTAAAAAAAAAAAAGTATTGAAAAATTAATTAATCATTTGATTCTTGTGTAATTATAGGAGTACAAATTTCAATAATTTGTAACGAAGATTCCCCAGATGAAGGAAGTAAATTCCCATAATGAAGGAAACATTTTGCAATATGAACGTTTATTTGATCTTTAATTTGATTAATATCTTTGTTTAAACACATGAAATTAATTTATTTCTTGTCATCATACAGAATATTGACACTGTTGTAAAATTTCTGTCAATCAGAATGATTATAGTTTTCAATATTGGTAGCCTCTAGACCACTGGTATACGACACACATTTCGTCAATGTCAGTATGTACGTGTAAATTTTTAAATTTCATTGTCAATTTTAGTTTTCAATGTCAGTTTCAAATTATAATCATGTGTATTAGAATTGCATATTTTTCTATTGAGATAAATAATTCAAATCTTGAGTATAAAAAAAAAACGAAAAACTTTCTAATATTTGTAAAGGAAAAAGAAAAAAATGTCATTCGACAAATCTATTACATTTTTGTTTTATTCTGGCTTGTTGCAAATGTTTTGTTCATCACTGTATATATGTAGAAGCACATTATATGTACATATGATATATAGAAATACAGTATACTTCATAAATTTAAAGTATCATCACGTTTTGTACATTACATAATCTGAACAATTTTCAAATACTTGAACTACTACAATATACAAGAAATTTAATTTAATGCATCTACGAAATATACACACACACTTATTTATATATGGCTAATTCTAATAAAAGATCAACCTATAAGCCATTTTTAGATTTTATTTTTTTCCGAATCTAAAAAAAAAAAAATAGATATTCCAAAATATTTACTTTAATTATAAAATAATTTTCATCGTTTTCTTTTTCGGCGTTCTTCTTTTGCAATTTTTCTTTAGATAATTTTGAAACATCGATAATTTGTAATAAAAATCCATATTGATTTTGAAGGATGTATGTCGCCAAAATTTTACAGTATGTCGCCAACATATTTGTAAATTCAATTTAAAATCTATAAAATTACAATTTTTCTAAACTATAGTGAATGAAATGTCAATTTATTACTTATGGAACTAATTAATAAAAATCATTTGAATTTACGTCTTGAAACTTCGAAGAAATTTAGAATTTTTATCAAGATGTCAATTTGGTCTATAATTTCTTCGAGTATGCCGCCAACGGACTTTATTCTTTTTATATCTTTTTTGATTAAAACACTTTTGACCAAAAACTTTTTGTATAATTATTCACAAGAACTTCTACTTTGAAAACGTCAAAAAAGTGCTATTGAGTTATAACTCGTTCTTTATCTTCAAACGGTATGTCGCAAATTTTAGAATTAGCCATATGCATATATAAGAGTATATGAGTATGTATATGCTTCATATGCTTCTCTATATTTTATTGGTAAATTATATCATAACACAAACACAAATATATTACATATTATATTGTATGGTAATAACAACTACTATTAGTAACTATTATGTACACACATCTATGTAATACAATTAAGTATAAATTGATAATTGCATAGATATTAAATTAATTACAATTATTCACTTATAATATAATACGTGCTCATATGTGCTTATATACACTGAATATATGTACTAAGTATGTATGTACATTTACTTCTTATACTTATATGCAAAAGATATGAGTAATAATAACATTATTATTATGATATTTTGTCTATCATAAAATATATTATACATATCAGTGAGTATCAGTAAATCCGACTTAGATTATATTTTATTATCCTCTTTAATTTATTAAAAGTTTATGTACAAATTGCATAATCTATTAATCGTTCATATTTATCTCGTACGTTTTATATGGTTCATGTCATGCACAGTACATAGTACGTATATGAATCATAAATTTGAAAAAAATAAATAATACATAGACATATAATATCTTTTTTTAATTCTGTATCAAATATTTATTCATTTATTAATGAATTTTGTCATTGAATTTGAAGGATTAAATTTTCTACATTTAAATATATTTATATGCGTGTTTTGCACATTTCATAAATAAAAGGTTTACAAATAAACGCGTCAGAACTTTAAAATGAAACACAATAATAAATACAAGTGATATTAACGTGATTTGTTTATTATTTTGAAGAACAATCGATTACATTACGTTCTGAAAATAATATCGCTTGAATATCATCCTCTGCTTCGTCTGATTTAATGTAGTCTTAAGACCCAATTCTCCACTTCTTTCTAACACAATCGCTTGGTAAATTTCCAATGGTGCGCGTTGAATGATTTGTCTAAAATCGTGAACCGTTATTGGCTTATTCTCGTATATTGAAAATTTCAAATAGCCCAATAGGAGAATGTGCGAGAGTGTTAGATTGTACAATTTTGGCGGCCAGTTGAAATCAGCATTTCTTGAAATAACTTGTCCAGGAAATTTTTTTCTGGCAACAAATCGATTGTCTGAAGAGATGTGTAAAAGTAAACATTGTTTATCTCAAAATTTTCCAATCATATTCCTAAACGCTTGTTATTCACAGTTACGTGATTTCCACTTTCATTTTCAAGAAAATAAGGGCTAAAGATCTCACCATATGCTAATTTTCTGAGTATGAAAAGGCAATTTGTAAATCGCTTGAGGATTTTCTTTAGCCCGAATTCTGCAATTTTGTTTTTTGTTTGCTCACAGACCCATTGTGCCATGAATGCGTTTCTTCCATGAATTTCTGGTAATTAACGAAATGTACGGCAAACCGATCATGCATTTTGATAATAAACTCGAATATTTTTTACATGTTGTTGAATCGTGTACCTTTTCATGATCATTTTCCACACAATGCCGAGTCCAGCAATCAAAATTTAAGTTTGACCATAGACTGGATATGCAGTTGTTGGTATTATTCTATGGTTTGACTTTTCGATCAGTGTTGTCCAGTATATTATCGTTGTGACGGTTGAAAATTCTGCTAACACTCATATTGGTAAACCCTAAACATATGCGTATATTTAGATTTATATAAAATACATATATAAAATGAATGACAAAATTTGTAATATTGATAATAATCTATAATAATTTGTATACGTACATATGAATAAGTATACGTTAATATCAGAATTATAAATCATATAATTATAATTAATGGATATTGGATATATCACGTATACTTACATATACTTACTTACACGTATACATAATGTATGGTTAGGTGAAGTTGATTGGGTTCAAATTATTTAATATAAATACGCAATTTTTTCGGTTAAAATATTTTTCTATATTTTATACAACATTAATATCAATTAATTAAATTTAATATTTGCATACAAACATACATTTAGGTTTGTATGCATTTGCATATATGTACGCAAACGCACATATTGGAATAATAAAATATATTTATTGTTAATTAATTAAAATATGAATATTTCACTGGGTGTGCTGCGGTTAATTATTTTTTGACCATATAAAAACATTTAAATACACATTTAGCCGTATATATATGTATGAAAAGAATAGTAATCACATATAGTATATCCTTAATGCGTTATATTTTTGGGCTTTATTTATGTGATAAAGAAAAAAAATATGAAATTTTTTACAGCTATTATAGTCATGTAAATGTCACTCTTTGCTTCAATACATATACTATACATACATATCTCTTTATAATGAAAAGTGTATTTTGAAAAAAAGGAATGGAAAAGACACGTCTATTGATAAAATGCATAATATATCGTGTATCTATACACATACAGATACAGGCATATAAATGAAATATATGAGCATGAGTTTATCTTATATTGAAAATATGATAACTGTTATTGGAAAACCTTTTGTTTGTATTGTTTGTAATACTCATCAAATTGTTTTTCCCTTTAACTGCATACAAAAAAAATTTCCAATAATGAATAACGAAATCAATAATGATATCACTTTTAATCATACACAAAATACATATGTGTTATATACAGATGCGTGTATATATGTGTGTGTGTGTATATATATATCTGTATATAATATAATAATCATATTTTATTGTAACATTATCACAAAATATTTTTAAGCGTTCTTTTTTCAATTAATAAATTATATTGTTGTGGACTTTTACTTTCTTACTTACATGTGATTGTGAACCTTACTCATTTTTCCACCATTTTGTATTTTATAATAACTTATATTTATTACTCTTTTATATTGTTTTATTATTTGATTTGAAATTATAAAAAAAAATAACAAACGAACAATTTCTTTTCTTCTTTACTTTTTAGGTAAATGAAATAAATTTGCAAAATGATAAAATGAATAACGATAATAATAATTCAAATTTAAATGATAAACAACAAAAACAACAAGAGCAACGATATCAACAAGATAATCATCCGATACAGCAGCAACAACAGCAACAACAACAACAACATCAACAGCAGCAACAACAACAAGAACAACAACAGCAACATCAACAACAATATAAACAGCAAAGAAAAAAATATATGCAAATGATAACATTCCTAGATCAACAGAATCAACGTTTAGAAAATGAATTAGCCAAAGAGAAAAAATTACGTAATGATGAATTATCAAAAATCATAAAATCACTTATATATTTTGAATCAAAATTAAAACATGATAAAAAAATGATTAATTATAAATTATATGAAAAAGATACAGAAATATGTAAATTATTAAATATAAATATGGTGCTTAAAAAACGATTAAATAATTATAATAATGGTGCTTATTTATTAAATAATAATAATAATATTATTGATAATAGTAAAAATAATAATACAGAAGATGATGATATGAATGATAATAATGATGAAAATGAATTAATAATAACAACGAATCCTGTAACATCAGTATCAACAGATATACTAAACGATGAATTAGAAAAAATCGAAATGAAAATAAAAAATGAAATTGAATTATGTTCAAATTGTCGTAAAAAATATTATGATATTGAAAAAAATCATTCTGGTACACAAACATATTTCGATGGAGATAGTTTTAAAGGTAAATAAATAAAATAACAATTATTATACATACATAATAATAGGGTGGGGGGAAAAGTATCGAGTCTTGTCTTTATTACGAATCTTCAAGAGTATGTTTCGAGATATCTGCTATCTTGTGTACCAATTATCTCCGAAGTTACTTAACCGATTTCAATGAAATTTGAAACATAGATACTTTGATAGGAATTGTGGTGCTTAACGGATCGTTTTTTTTTAAATGTCCTTGTTTCCTTTTTACAGGGTGTCAAAGTTGTCAAAATTGCAATTTTTCGGCTTCAAAATGCACCTTGTTCAGCAAACACCGATTGACCAATTTCTTTGAAATTTTGAATATAGGTAGCCTGAAGAATATTGTGGTGCTTAACGGGAGCACATTTTTGATTTTAGGTCCTGAAATTTAGTTATAGTTCTTAAAAAAGGATAGAGTTTTTTT
Source organism: Villa cingulata (assembly GCA_951394055.1). Taxonomy (NCBI): domain Eukaryota; kingdom Metazoa; phylum Arthropoda; class Insecta; order Diptera; family Bombyliidae; genus Villa; species Villa cingulata. The sequence goes on along the minus strand of OX596022.1, from coordinate 27,423,169 downwards.
GAAAAATCGTTCAACTTTGACTTCTATTTTCATACATTAAATCTTCATATATCTATCTATATGATTTTGGTATCAAAATAAAATTTGGACTTTTCTGAAGAGTTTACAAAAAAAAGTATAGAAATCTTTATTATATTTCCATTTTTATGAACAAAATAAAATTATGTTCTTTTTCATCAAAATATTCAAAAATCCATTTTTATAGCACCTAAAAGGTATGCAAAGTCATTTTTTAAATTTTTTGTATGTAAAATCGTTTTTGTTGTTTTCGAAATTTTTCAAAGTCGAAACCTACTCTTAAAAACACAGCCTTTTACTTTTATATTGAAACGCAGATCCCTAAATTGAGAAAAAATATTTGACTTTTCTCTTATTAATTCAATATAGCATTTTATCGTGAAAATGAGAGAAATTTTACAATTTTGGGCAAAAATACTTGTGGTATGCAAATTTGTGCTGCAATATCGTGCTGTATACAATAAATTCAATATTCCACCAATGAACAACAATTTCATTTATCAACAAATTCCCTACTTTGGTAATTCGAAAAAAAGAAAAAATGAGTCAGTGAGAAATTTCAATGCACCTTTAAGGAGGGGAGGAACTATAATTGATATCGCTGACATGGGTAACATGAGAAATAATAACAAATGTTAAAATGTCACATTTGGTTAACTATAATAACATAGATAACATACTGAACATAAGCAATACGAATTTCACAAAATGAGATTATAGCTTATGGCTTATGTTACTTATGTCATGTACGCTTTCGATCGTATATACTGCTTATGTCGAGCTTATGTTAAACGAATTTTTAACGAATGTCGGTAATGTCAATTATAGTTTAGCTCATTGATTTGGCTGTGTTCGGCTACGACACAAATATCCAAATATTTCCAAATATGTCCAAATAGAGAATGTTTAATTAAGTAAAATTGCTCATAAAGAAGAAATTATATTCCATATCACCAATATAATACCCGATACTTTTTCTGCAACCTAATCGTATTTTCAATTTATTTTTAACATTTTTATATTAATTTATACAATATTTTTTAAATTTTTTTATTATTATAATTATTATAGATGATCAAACCGAACAAGGTTCCTCAAGTGATGAGACTGTATCATCATCATTTTATGGAGCTAGACGTAGTATACGATATACAAGTAAACGAACATTTGGTACATTTCGTGATTATATGAGATCTAGATCAATGATGATGGTCGATGATACAAATTTTGATAATAATTCTGAAGGTAATACAAGTACATTAAGTCGTGATGAAAGTCAATATAGTGGTGGTAATATGAATAATAATTATTATGATAAAATTAATAATTCATATTCAAGAACAATCGATCGTTTACATGGTGTTAGACGTGTTGAATCATTTGAAGCTGATTTAGATAGTGAATCTGAAACACAAAATGATAATAATATGAATAGTAGTATTAAAATTATTGTTAGCAATGATGATAATAATGATAATTGCGAAGATAATCATAATCATAATACTAGAATTAATAATAAAAATTATAATAGTTATATTATTGATGATAAAAATAATTCAAATGAAAATTATAATGAAAATACTACTAATGATAATGATAATCATTTTGTAATTGAAAAATCTGTTGTATTATCATCACCATCGTCTTCATCATTATTATTATTATCAACAGATGATAAGAAATGTACAACAGCGAAAGAATTTTGTTCAGAAATATCAACGAAACATGAATTTGAAACGTCAACAGATGATTGGTATGCAAGTGCCAGTGATGCTGATGATAACGATAATGTTAGAACAAAATCATACACATATAATGCTGTTAATCCAGTTTTAGAATGTGTTAATCAAATTTTATTACAACAATCAATGGAAGAATGTGCAAATGATGGACCACCATCATTGGAATGTAATGAAAATAATAATCGAAGAAGTAGTATTAGCAATAATAACAATAATAATAATACTAGTAATAATAGTGGCAGTTGTAATAGTAGTAGTAGTGGCAGTGGTAGTAGCAATAATAAAGATAATAGCTGCAATACAGTAACTAGAAAGCGTGTTCATTTCTCAACTAAAAATAGTATGGTACATGTTCCACGTGATGATTTAATATTATCATCACCAACGCATGATCTTGATCTTGAATCGATGATGATCAATCAAAGGGATAATAGTTTTAATTATGAAAGTATTTATAGTAATGAATACGAACCGATTGGTAGTGAACATAATTCATCGAATTTATACGTTGATATGGAATCGAAATTAGGACAAGATGATCGTGCCATTATAATACCACCACCACTGCCGCCAGATAAACCAAAACCGCCAGCATTACCACCGAAACCAGCTAATTTAATGAGAATTCGTCGTATATTAAGAACACCATCAATTCATTCTCAATCATCATCATCATCATCACCATCTACTTCTCAATCACAATTACAGCAATCATCATCACAACCACCACCATGTCCTCCAATTAGAAAAATCGATCTTAAACTTGATGAGAAAAATGATTTTGAAGAACCAGATTACTGTTCTATATCGGAAGTGAATGAAGCAATAACAAGAAGTGTTCAAATCGTTGTTGATGTTCATAAACCACCAATTGATTTAAAAGATGATGATGATAATGATGATGATGATGTAGATGTAGATGTTAGCCATGATCATGATAATGTTGATAATGTTATTATTGAAAATGGTAATATGGATGATCATAGTGATGATGCTCTCTCACAAAAGACTGATGAAATCGAAGAGATATTCGCTGATATCCCAAAATTACCTAATGTTGCTGCTATAATGGCACCAAAAGCAATTAGTAAATTCATAAATAACGATAATTACATAACGAAATCATCACCATCATCAGTAAAAGATGATAGTATTCAAATGTTGTCACCGTTAAATAAATCATCACCTATACATATTCCAAAAATTTTAGCTGATATCGGTAAGAAAATTACATCGAGTCCAATCACGAATGTACTGTCATCTAAGCCGCCACCAATTCCACCGTACAGTCCCAGTAGAGCAGCGGCTGCATCAGCATCAACATCAATAGCAATAGCAACTTCATCATCATCATCTTCTTCATCGTCATCATCATCATCATCATCGTCATCATCTACAGCAATTTCACCTCCATCAACAATTATCAATTCACAATCACAATCAACGAAAATACTTAATAATTCAGAAGATAAACTTCCATTACAGGCTGAATTCGATTGGTATAATTTAGATGCAGAATATGGTAAATCAAATCAGCCGGACATCATAAAGGCAACCGATATAAATATGATTTTAACAAATGTAAATTCATCATCACATAATCATGAAAAAATTTTAAATAATGAAAATCATAATATTCAATTAATATCAAATAATAGTATTGAATATAATTTAGATGAAGAATTTTCATTAACATCATCAAATAATAATCAACCGGATATTATAAAAGAGAATATCATTGATACAAAATTTATAACACAAAATAAACATAATTCATTATTATCATCGATATTGACAACTAAAACAACAACAGCAACAACAACATCATCAACAACAACAACAGTAACAGCAGCAACATCATCATCATCATCATCATATTCACCTGCATCAACATCATCAAAATCTACAGCATCTTCATCAATGAAATCTACATCAACAACATCATCATTATTGAAACCGACAATATGTGAAAAGTTTCCAACAATTGTTGATCAGACACCATGTCCAAAACGTAGTATTAAATTGAAACCAGATTTTACGAATTTCATTGAAAATTCTGGTCTAAGTACAAAACCATTACCAAGACAAAGAAAAATTTATTTTTCAGGTCCATTTGTTTGAAGGATAATAATTATTTATGTACTACATACTTACTTATAGTGTATACATATATAAGAAAATAAAATAAAATTTTATGAAAAGAAAACGAGAAAATTGAATTTAAGAAAGAAAGAAAAACAAAAACTGTAAAAAACTTTATCCCATAAAAATATTTCTAGAAGAAAAAATTCTGAAAATTTTCAAATTTAAAATAATTCATAGTAGGAATGTATTGAATATTCTACAACTACATACTACGGCATACATATTTAATACACCAGAATACATTCATAATGTCTGCTACACATATTTTGTACACTTTTGAAATGATTGTGTCTCGTAATAATTTTAGCAAGGAAATAAAAAAATAAAAAAAAAAAAAATTATATGAATACATGAACGAGTATATATACGTTACGTAGGTGTATACGTACGTACATCATGTGTGTAAAAAATTGCTTATGTATGTAATTAGATTTTTTGTATTTATATGCTGTTTTTTTTGTATTTTCTTATTCAATTTTTGTAATTTTTTCCTGATAATATTTTTTTCATTGATTATTTATTCAAGTGTGTACATTCGTTTTTCATTTATTTAATTTTTTCTTTTTTTCTTTGTATTTGTGAAAGTAAAATAAATCAAATACTTATAGGTATAATGATTTTTATTTTTTTTTGTGTTTTTTGATAACGATTATTTGTTCATGTGTTCATTTGAAAGGGAAATAATAAATAATAAAATAAGGAAATAAAAAACAAATGAAGAAACGAATAAATAAAAGTTTTTTTTTCTCTCTCTCTCTCTCTACTTTAAATTTTAATGTTTTTTTTTCATATTCTCTAAATTTCCTTATTGATTTTTATTAATCAGAAAAATAAGTTATGTAATAATTTAATCAGGAGTTGATCTGATATACAAGTCGAACGATATAAAAACAAAACAGTTCAAACTTATTCATAATTTATAGAGAGAGTTTCAATGTGATGCAATGTTCAAAGTTTCAAAACACATTAAAACAAAATAGAAATTACCTCGTTTATGCGACAGCTTTAATAATGTGTATTATGTAAGTGATTTTACATTGACTCGGTACGTTTCTATCAACACTTTTTCAGTGTGAATTAAAATTTCAATTCGTATCCCTTCCATTCAGTTCAGGTTCAGTCTATTGAAACGGAATTAAAACTTTTCGATACGCATTGAAAACTCGTTATTTGCCTGTTCAAAAGTTGCAAAACGTATCATGAACGTATTTTTGACACATTAATTAGGCAACTATAGTGGACTATTTATAGTGCATCGAATATTTGCTTGTTGCACAAACGGAAGCAATGTATCAGTAATGCCGCTTCTACATTCAATGCAGTGACTTCAACTTGGACTTCGACTTTCGACATCACAGCACAGTATGCTTAACATGTAAAAGTAGCTGTCAAGAAGTCTACTGCATTGAATGTAGAATCGGCATAACATGGTATAAATTTTAATATGGTTTTACATCGAAACTGTGATATAATACCATACCATAATATCACAAGTCACAATCAATTTATTGACGTTTCGAAACTAATCCAAAATATTTAGTACATAATTTACATTTATTTTTCAAAAACTTTTCTTTTCTTTACAAAAAATTCGAATTATTTATTGCTGTTGCTATTGAATAAATATGTAGCTCTAATTTTTAAAATAAATTTACAGGGAAGTCGTTTATTTGATCGCAATCACGCCATAATATTCCAATTATAACTTTTTCAATTTTACAGATTTTTTAATATATTTACTATGGCAATAAATTTAATGTAATTAATACAGTAATTCATTATTTTTTTTTCACATTATTATAAACAAAAATTAATAAAATTATATTCTTATCATTTTAACCTATGTGTATTTTCTATGTATGTATTTGCTTCTATTCCAGTGATTTTCGTATTAAAAAAAAATATAAATTAAATATTTAATTTATTGAATATATTTATAAAAAAAAAAGTTATAAAACTTTACAATTTTTGTCATTTATTTACTCTATCAAAATTATAAAGAGATTGTAAAAATAAAAGGAACCTATAAATGTATAAAAAAAGAATAAATAAAATTAAGAAAAAAAATTAAAATAATAAGTATAATATAAAAAATGTGTGTTTGTATAATTATTATTTTTAATTTAAAATTATTATAAACAAAATGAAATAAAAATATGTATAGAAAACTGATTTGATTTTTATTATTCGCCGTTATATTTTAATTATAGTTATTTAGAATTTGATAATATATTAACTGTGACCGTGTTTTATATGAGTATTTTCGGATTATTTTCCTTAATGGTAGGCACCAGGCACAAGTTCTGTCTTGCTATTGCTACACACTCTCTTCCGTCATTAAGCAAAAGGTTGTATCTGACATTTTTAGATAATTTTGAGGTATTGAGGTTTTTATATTTTGTTCTATACTTATATGCCACAAAGTGAGATCAATTTAGAGAAATAAAAAAATTATTATTTGTAAAGGTATAATAATCGAGAATCTCTGTCCAAAAAATTAACTTCGTGTTTTATTTAGAAATGTGTGATTTGACAAAATCAAGAAACAAAATAGAAACTGTTGACAAAATCAAGGTACATATTTCACTGTCTGATATATCGCTGCTCTTATTTACAGTTAGTGCCTTCCAAAATAGTATTCTGGTAGATGGAGTAATATTTAGTCTTATTTTGCAAAAATATTATTAGCTCATTGCACAGATATTATTTGTGACGTCAAATGATGCCATATCTATATATTTAGAGCATGTAATATCAAGGCAGAAAATCGTAAAAACAAACTTTATATTCGCAGATAAGAAGGGTGAGTTTCAAAACGCCTCAAAAATGTGTTGTGATGCGGCATCAAAACAGTCGTGATGCGAAGTTTTGAAATAGCATTAATGCTTCGCATCGATATTGCAGTTCTACAACTTTGACGTTTTGAAACGCTTTGTTTTGACAACAGGAAAAATGGTTCACCTCCTGCAGTACATAATTTTAAAATTTAATTAATTCATTCTCTACACTAAATTAAAAAAGGTGAAACAATTTTTTAATAAAATTAAACTATCATCAGAATGGACATATTTTATAGCCATTTTCGAATGAGCAAAAACACCTTCAGTGTAAGTACTCGTATAATATAATAATATCCATTTTTTTGGAATTTGTCATTAATATTAAAACACTACACATTAAAAATTCAATTTATCATCATAAGAGTACAAAATGTTTGTTTAAAACAGATTGACCTTTGGTCTCATACAACAAAATTCGTATAAAACTAAATCATTAAGATGCTACTGAGAAAAAAATCTATTCATATCTATTTTGCATCATAAAAATTCTGGATGCGTAGATTGCTTGACAGATGCGTATCAGATGCATTCACAATGAGTTTTGAAGCTGTAGACATTGTTATCGATTTAAGTGTTATAGTTTTGAAACTATTGATTATGCATCGAGGCGGTCTTTAAACGTTTTGAAACTCACCCGAACTTTTACATCAGGATAAGCCACATATGTATAAAACTTATTAGCTTGAAAAATGAAAGATTTTTTATTAGATACGATAATTGAAATGGCGAAAAAAGTACCTTAATGTTCATTTACAGCTTTCTAACGTAGAGAATAGAGACATTTAGTGTAAGATAAAAATTTTACATTTAACACATTTTTCAAAATTTTGTAGTTACATACGATCACCTTTTACCTAACGACGGCATCTTCAGTTTCTGAGATAAATTACCAAATTTTGCAGACAATTTTTGCATTTTACCAACGCATTTTTTTGAAACAGAAAGAATTTATGATTTTTTAGAAATAATATAGGCAGTTTTTATTTTCAAATTTTTACTTCTTAAGAGAACTTAAGGCCGGAGGGCATAGATAGACGGTCCCCCCTGAGTATAAAAATTGGGTATATGAAATTTCTTAAAGTTGATCTTAGTTTCATCAATACGTGCAAATACTCAATAATGAATAAATTAATTCTGATTATTGATTTGAGGAACGTGCAGATCAAATTTTTCAATCTCAAGGGCTAAACTTAATTTTTTTATAATAATGTACTATATTTTTTTGTCAGTAGTTTTTGTAATTTCTGTCCAATTTCACTTTATTTTTCTTACTATTTTTTCTTACTTTCAAAACTATTTGCCATTTTTTACAATTTTCTTCCTTTTTAATATTTTGTCACTTAATTTTTTACATATTTCACATAAATCTTTACATAATCACTAGCTTTCGATGGGTATTTTTGGTCACACATTTAATTGTTGATATCTAAGGCTAGTAAGCAATAATTGATATATGTCCTTTTACATGTATTTGATAAATCCGACCATTTCTATATTATCTAAGAAGCATATTTGGTCAAAGATATATATAATTAGAATTAGTGACATACCAACCTAAGATCCCTACGTTCAAAGAAATATTCATTTGCATACCAACCTTAGTTGACCACTTTAAACCCCATATCTTCCATACCCTCATAACTATCAACACGCGACCATTGTATAAACCTTGGTATTGAGGACTTCTAACACAAAAAATTTTCAATCAGTCATTTCATACAGCAACATTTTCAAACATCGATTTTCAAACAAAACCATGACCATGATTCATTTTTATATGCATATATAAGTTGTATGTATTGATGTAGACTATACATACATATATCAATGATGCGGATATTCTAGTCAAGAATTATCTATTCCTTGCAAACATCATCGGTCGTCTACAACCGATTCCTTTATGAATTACATTCGGCATTGAGATTGACTCTGTCTTCGTACAGTTCTATCTTCTATAATTATTTCAATAACGTTTCAACGTTTTTTCTGAAAATAAATCACAAATATTAAATTATTTGCATATTTTTAGGTTTCATTTTCCAACAAAATTTTAAAGTTTTCATTCAAAAAATGAACACTGGAATATTACGGTAGGAGAAAAATTACTGGAAAAGGCTTTTTCACCAAGTTTAATATTTAAAATATGGAAAAAAAAAGGATAATAATGATTTTATTGCTTTTACTCCTTTACCTGCGCAAATATTTTATAAATTTTGAAGCACTTAAAGCTCTTTTTGTATTGGAAAATAGAGGAAATATTTTTCTCTTTTGTTTTGTGTTTTGTTCAATTAAAAAACTTTTCAAAAAAATATCACATATTTCTGGAATAGATTATTTTTAAATGTAAATTGGAATAATGGTAGGAAAAAAATTACTGGAAAAAAACATTTTTTGAACAAATTTGAATTGAAAATTTGGAATAAATCATTTTAGCTTTCAGTCTCTTAATTTGAGCAAATATTTTATATTTTATTTTATTTATTTATTTATTTGTTAAATTATATATGCAAAGATAATGCAGATTTCCAATGGTAGACTGCATTATCTTTATTAAATAAAAAGAGAAAAATGAATGTTTTAATAGAAAAATGTTTGTATTTTTCGTTTATTTGAAAAAAAATTTTCTTAAAAGATGTTCCAATTCCAACCGATATAACATTTTTTATTTCATTGAAATGAGTTTTCCGAAATGTGTCAAATAAATCTAAATGAATTTGTTTGAAGAATTAGAATTTGAATTAATATTTGAGTAAATTAATTTCAAAATTTTAATTTATTCTGTATTTATATTCATTATAATTTTTGTAAATTATTCATGCAATCGAAATACATACAACATACAAGAAAAATAATCTTTGCTTTTTCTTTTGACTTTGAATATCAACAGCAACTGTTTGAAAAGTTTGAAGTTTTTCCCACATGTGTACATAGACTGGAGAGTTTCCTAGTATTTTTATGGCTTCACCATGCTCCACCCACATTCTATTCTTCCTGTAAATTCTCCAATTTGGAAAAATTAAAAAATATATATATATCAACTGTTGCTTTGCTTTTTCTTTTGACTTTGAGTATCAACAGTTTGTTATGGTCCGTTGTTATTATCATGTGTTCTCCTCAAGTGCAAAAATGTTCTCAATTTATTTTAAAGGAACCGCCCGCCCCATTTATTCCTATAAAATCCCTTATTCGGAAAATTTTTACCAAAAAAAGCTAACATAGGCTACACAATACACACAAATATAACTAGGTTAGGAGATTTAAAAATTATCATATTATGCTACCAGCTTGCAGGATGCATATTACCAAAGATACATATACATATGTATTTTATAGATATCTTCTTATGCATTTCGTGTCAAACTTGCATTGCAATTATCACAGAATTGAAATCATGAACTTAAATTTATTAAATATTTATTTAACTTGAACTTGAATTATTATTTTTATTTATTTTTTTCTTTTAAATGATTAAAAATTTAGAAAAAAAAAACAACTCTTAATAACTTAAAGGTTCTAAAAAATAAATTTCAGAAATAAAAATTTAAAAATTCGTTCCTTTTAAAATTTATTCCCACTTTCAGTCTTGCTATATTTGAAATTTGAAGTAAATTTGTAAAATTGATTGTAATATGTAATAGAGAGGTGTAAAGTAAGTACATATATGAAAAATTGGTAAAAGGCATCACTTTGTAAGACTTATAATTCTAAAACAAAAAAATACTATCAAAAATCTGTTCCATTTAAAATCTATTCCATTCTTTGAACTCTTTTTAATTCAATTTTGAAGAAAATTGTTGTAAAAATGACAAAGTATAGAGGGGTTAAAGTTTGCTCTAAAATTAAAATTTCAAAATTTCTTCAGAAATTTTTATTCTTTTATTTAATGTTTATTTTTCTCTTAGCTCGAATACAGTAGAACAAAAAAAAATAAAAATAAAATGACAATCAGTACATTAAATATATATTTTTTTATATTTATATTCATATATGTATATTATGTAATATATTCTTTTTTATTACATAATTTCAATTAAATTGTATACTTTATTTTGTTCTTTCAATGTACAGGGTGATTTTATTCAATATAAGAATATTAGTACAACTAACGCGATTCTTTGATGTGTTTCATTAAAAATATTGTACTAGCAAAAATTTATGTGAAGCCTGGTTTCGACGTTAAAGGGCGTTTTGAATTTTTAGATTTGCATCAGTTTCTACTAGCATCAAGGACTTATGGGATAAAATAGTTTCAGCATGCGAACAAATAAGACAAAATAGTTCTCTTTTAAGACGTGTAATGCAATCTTTTAATCGCAGAATAAGAGCTTGCATTCGACACCAAGGACATCATATTGAGCATTTATTTTAAGTAGATTACTTAACAATGTAATATAATATAAGATCAAATTTTTATAATAAAAGTAATAAATAGAAATAAAAGTTGCATTTTCATTCTGAATAAAATTTCAAACTACTGAAAACAGATAAAATAGAAAAATAAAACAAAGAAATATGCATAGTTATGGTGAACAGTTTTGAGAGGAACAAGTTCTTTGCATTTTTCTAGACAGGTAGGTACGTTTTTGAACCCTTATCATATACTCTTTGATCCTTAATAACTTCATAACGGATTGCGATATCGAGTTCGGATTTTTTTTTGTTTGATAGTGCACACCACACCATAGGCCAACATTTTAAATAATAAAAATTTTTTTGGTAGTGAATTTTTTTTTCAGGAACCCAATTTCTCAAAACATGTTTTTTAAAAAAAATGTGTGAACTTTGAATTTATTACTTTTTCTTGGCCAGAAGCATGTTTTAAAGCACACGTTGTAGTATATGAAAAGAAAGGTAATTTTGTTACCTATCATTTGCAAAAAAAAATATTTTGATATATAGGGTGTAAAAAAAGTAACACGTGTTTTTGTGTTAAAAAGTCTTACAAAAATCTAAAAATTCAAAACGCCCTCTAACGTCGAAACAAGGCTTCACATAAATTTTTGCTAGTACAATATTTTTAATGAAGCACATCAAAGAATCGCGTTGTACTAATATTCTTATGTTGAATAGAATCACCCTGTACATATGTAATTTTTTATTACAACAAAATTCATTATGAATAATTATCTTTGATAATCATAAGTTATTATATAGTTTACATTTTTTTTAATTCTTTTTTTCATTAAATTTTTTTGTAATTCTTCAGTGGTGGTGTACATTACTGATCGAATAATTGATTGACTTGGGCGATGAGTTGAATTCGTTGAATTGCATTTGAACACAAGTCTCTCTGTACTTTTTCTTAATTTTTCTTTTACAATTTTCATTAATTTTTATTTTTATATATTTTTTTTATTTTATAATTACATACAAGAAAATACATAATATAATTTCTGTCTAAAAAAAAAAAATAAATCTTCATAGTTCATTATAACAAGTAAAAATATATTTATTTTTTTAATTAAGAAAACATAAAATCGAAAATATTTTTTAATAATAATTATTATTATTGTTATTATTATCTTCAATAAAATACATAACGAAGAATATTTATTTATTTATACATTTTTTTTTAATTTTTTCTAAAAATATACACGAGATAATATTAAAAATTCACATTTATTTTAGATGATATTTTTTTATTCGCTTTTTTTTTTTATTTATTTAATATTTCTTATTTTTCAAATTTATTATTTTCATTCCATTTCATTTAAATTCGTTAATTTATTGAAAATAAAATTAATTAAAAAAATGTTGATATTAGAAAGAAAAAAAAATATAAAACTGAAGATAAAATTCGTCATACATACATACTCGTACATAAATCTAAACATTTAAAATGTCTGGTCCAATAACACAAACAATAGCAACGACAAAGTGAAGACTTTGATTAGCACTCTAGCCTCCAATGAGATAAGCGATAACTTCAACGACAATATCAACGGCAAAATTAATTAATGCATTTAATTGAACGTATCAATGCATCTCTATGAAATTCATCAGAAATACATTCTGTAATTTATGACAATATCACTGTTTCAACTGAAAATATTATAGAACTCAACGTTTTTGTGCTCAATTTAACGATAATTATTATTAAATGTTTTTCAATACAAAGACTTGTTCTTTCCATTAAATCCATTTCTAATCATTTCTGATATTGTCAATCTTAAACTTATTATCGTTGTCATTTTATCATAATCTCTCGAAGTTATGCTGGAATCATATCATTATTATCATTAGTAATTTTACATTCCTGGGCAGATCTCAGATCTCAGATCTCAGCCTTCTTCAGGATATCCTTCTAGTCAGTTTTCATTTTTGTACTTTTTGTATCCAATAATTGTTAACAAACAATGAGTAGCTTGGTGCACTGTCAAATCGCTTTTATTTGTTGTTGTTCTTTACAGACATTGATTGTTTTTGTTGGTTATAAGTAGGGATTCGGTATCGGTACTCGATACTTTACTCATATGAGTACTTTCCCCTCGGTATCGAATCAGAAGTATCGGATCAAAATTTGATCTTATACCATACAACTTGAGAACATTCAAGAAATGTCATACTCGAATCTTTAAACCCCGAAAAAATCTTCAATAGAAAATTATTTTCCTCAAAAATAATACTACTAATAAATTGCTTCAATTCAAAACTTCATTACTTGGAAGTTGACAAAAATTCGACTGAAAGCTTCGATTTCTTTTTATGGCAACACCACAAAATTTGCACATGCAAAACAAATGAAATAAGTATCATCGAAAAGAATCTGACATTCAGAGAGATGATAAATAAAAATATAAACAGGTTATTAAGCAAACAAATGGAAAAGATAATGTTTCTTAGTGACTGTAAAGAGGACGAATGGAATTTGTAAAAATCTTTTCATATTGACATATTCTGTAAAAACGCTCTGAGATTAAGAAAATCAAATATAATTTCGAAATTTTAATTAAATAAAGCCTTTTTAAAACATTAAATATGTTGTTTGAGTCCTCCTTAACATTCACCTTTTCATCCGATACTTAGTACTCGATACTATGTGGTATCGATTACTTTCATATGAGTACTAATCAGTACTCGAGTACTGATTCGATACTAATGCGAGTACTGGTATCGAGTACTGTTGATCCGATACAGAATAGAATCCCTAGTTATAAGGCTTACTCAGATCTCTTGAATAAGCAGAGTTTAAGTAGACTTACTGCTGTAACAGAATGTTCAACTGTAGTTACGATTGAAGCATGTAGCATAATATTCTAAAGTGCTGCATGCGGTTGCAACGAACAGAATGTACTCATGCGAAAGTTAAAACCTTAAACTGAGCTTAATTTTTCAATGTGAATTTGGGCATTAAGAGTTTTTTCATGCAATTTTTTTTCACCTTCAAAAAATAACATGCACTCAATAATTTTTTAAAGGGATAGAATGTTCCCAAATATTTCATAATATTCTTCAATTGATTTATTATTGACCTTTATTTACATGTCAAATACAAGGAACTAAAACTCCTCGCATTCGTTTTAAAATTTAAAATCAAATATACAAAATTTAACAAATGACGTGTTCCTCCTAATCAGTGGCGGAGCCAGTAGTTTTTCCTTGGGTGTTCAGATTTTTTAATAAATATACAGATTCATTACACAAACAATAATAATTAAAACAAACTACCCTTAAAAATTTTTGGTCCAAAATGGCGGGTTTTACGAAATCCGTTATTTATCCAGATCAGGATCTTTGACTCAGATCAGGATTAGTTGATATACCATTTCTTCTTCTAGAACTTCCTGTTCTACTTGTCACAGTTTATTTCACTTTGATTGGATTAGCGGTTTTCGAGATATAAGGACTTAAAGTCAAAATTTCGTGTTTTTTAAAAATCACTTTTTCAACTTCTTTTGATTACGGTATAACTTCTAAACTTGAAGGATGACATAAATATTGTATTCATTCATTTGAAAGGTTTTTTTTGTCCTCTTTCCAATGATATTATATTTATGGATAGAAACTGCATAGATAAAATATAAATGCACAAATATACAAAAAATTGCGAAATAAAATACACATAATTTCATGCATTTTCATACATATTTGAGTAATTATTTCAAAGCTTACTATTTTTCGTAGTATTATTTACCTTTTACTAAATATGTATGTACGTAAAAAATTCAGTGAAATTCAATTTTATTTACTATTTACAAAAATATACAAAAAATTCAGTTTAATATTAAATTTAGCTTTTGTTTACCCTTCTACTAATATTTATATAAGTTAAGTAGTAAAATTAAGTTTCATTTACCTTTTACAAAATTTTATATAAAAAATTCAGAAAAAAATTACTAACTTTTTTCTAAAAAATTATTTTGTATGAAAAATGTGTATTTTTTCGCATTTTTTTTTGTATATTAGTGCATTTATTTTTGATTCCTATAGAATCGATCCCATATGTCTGGCTGGGTATACATGATCAACATAATGGAAATGTGAACCAACAACATAACATGCATGCATTTTGTAAAATGTACAAATTGTATTTGTATATTGTATTCTGTATTCTGTATAATTAATTGTAATTGTACTGCTGTACATTTACATAATTTCTTATAAGTTTATAAGAAAAAGAAATTTAAAAGAGAAGAGTATAAAAGAGATCAATATATGGAGTTCCACCAACTTACATTACAAATTACAATACAATATACAATACAATTACAACTCAAACAAGATGTTTCATTTTTCATAATAAATGATTATATTCTTCTCTCTTAAATTTCTTATCTTATATAAAGAGAAGATATCTTATAATTTAAAGAGAAGAGGAATTTCTTATAAGTTTATTAGAAAAAGAAATTTAAAAGAAAAGAATATAAATCAATGTATGGAGTATCAAGTCAAGATGTTTCATAAATGTTCATTTCAAAATGTGAACACTTAAACAACTTCAACTTGATAATATAAATTCAAAGTTTTGTGCCGATTTTTGTGCAGATTGATATACATATTATAGAAAAACGAACTTTAATATGTTTGTTTTAAAATGTGAACACTTAAACAACCTCAACTTGATAATATATGATAAATTGAAGTTTTTGGTCGGTTCATATCTAAATGTGAACGCGGCTTATATATAGAAAAACGAAATTTAAAAGAGAAGAAAATAAATCAATATATGGAGTATCAAAATTTTTCATATGTTCATTTCAAAATGTGAACACTTAAACAACTTCAACTTGATAATATAAATTCAAAGTTTTCTGTCGCTTCATATATAAAAATGTGAATCAGATTGATATATAGAAAAACGAATTTTAATATTTTGTTCATTTCAAAATGTGAACACTTAAACAACCTCAACTTGATAATATAAATTGAAGTTTTCTGCGGTGAACTTTATATGTGAACTTTAGTGAAGTAATGTATAGAAAAACGAATTTTTTATTGTTTTCTTTCTCTTTTACGATAAAAATTTGTTTTTGAATTAGTTACAAAATTTTATGATCATGTTCATATAATTTTAGGGTGTTCACTGAACACCCTGAACACTACCACCCTCCGCCGATGCTCCTAATGCACTATGAGACAAATATGTGGCTATCGGTGAAAATAGAAAAGTTTTAATTTCTTTCATCAGCTACAACTTACAACTGCAGCTGGAGACATTGTTTGCAATGCATCATAATGAAACTTTTGACAAATTCAGTCACAGCAGTGCCAGCAAAATTTACAAAACGCCACATTCTATGCCACCACACTTTTATGTATCTTCGTTATATCTTCATCTTCAAAAATATTGATTGTCTAGATTTACTGTACACTAAATGTGTGTGTGTATTGTTCTCAAAATATTTGTTTTGTCATTTGCAAAAAAAAAAAAAAAAAATTTTTTTTTTTTTTTTTTTAAGAAAAGGACATGTTTTATCAACAAAAATTAATAATTCATAATACATGTTTAATTATAGTAAAATAATACAAAATAAAATATTGTATTACAGAAATAAAAAAAAAAGTAAAAACTTAAAAACAAATAAAATAAAATTAATTTTCATTAAGTAATTTATAATTCATTATTCACATTAAACCGAATCGATTAGCATTTAATTATTACCATCATATAAAACGGTATATTATCGTAATATTTTTATTTCATTTCAATTATACATCATTTTTAAATTAAATATTTAGTTCATCAATTTTATATATACATACAAACACACGCGCGTAACAATATTATGTATGCATGTATGTATGTATGTATGAATGTACACAGTAAAATATCAGTATTTAATGAATAAAATTTATTTATAGGTAGGTAGGTAGGTAGATTATAGGTTGGTGAATTTTTTTTTTTTTTTTTGTTTTTCTCCTGTTCAAAAAATTTTCTTATATTTTCTTTATATTGTAGAATACATTTATTTCGTATATCATATAATTATTTTTTTTCCTTAGTTATTTTAAAAATCTAACGCCCATTCATTTTCAGCTATAAATGCATCGACAACTTCCTTCATTGAAAAATTCGGTATTAATTGATCCTGTGTCAATTTAACTCTAGTAACTGGATCAAAATGTCCAACACGTTGTAAATGTTCTTCAATATCTTTACGTTCATATGTTATACCGGATGGTGTTATCACAGGATCTGTTAATATTTCAAAACTAATTTTTCCACATAGATAATCAGGTACATCACGTTTCTATATCAATTACATAATTTAAAAAAAAAAAATAAATAAATAAAAATAAAACAAAATTTAAAAAAAGAAAAGTTTCATCGAAATATTTACAATTAAAAAAGAAAACGTAAGAAAAACAATTTTATTTGTAATATTGTAATTTAATTACATACTAATTTCGACGCATCAGCATAGTTTTTTACTTACTCTTCTTCTTTCATCGATTTTTGCAAATAAATTATTCAGCTCAGTCATGTGATTTTCCTGTAATAGTCAAAACAATAAAATGAAATACATGAGAAGAGGCTTACAATATTACATTTTGAATCAAATTTCGAATTATTATGTGGATGAAATAATTATCAGAACAGTGAAATTTTTAACAACAAAAAAAAATCGTTAAAATTTTCAACTAGAAAATGTAATACTGAAGACACATATAGCTTGAAATCGCGTATGAAAACGATTTCAACCTCCGAAATCGCGTATTTCACACGATTTCATAAACGAAATCGAGTTACGAAATCTAGTAAAAAATACTCGATTTCGTTTGAAAGAATTAAATTAAATAATTCCGTTTTGCATTTCATTTTTCAAATGTTTGTTGTCATTTATATCTTTATATACATGTTACTGGTAATAATTATACATATATATTAAATATTTAAATATTAAAAATTAATCTTGTTATTAAAAGTATTTTGAGATGAAAATAACATTAAAATTACTAGTTATTTAGTTTATTAATAATAAATACATCAATCAATCTATTTCATTTATTTATTTTATTAATAGTATTTTTTAATTAATTTAAAAAATTTCAATAATAATAATAGTTTAATGCTGCAATAATAATGGGTGCGTTCAGTTCCACGCAGCGATGTATAATTTTCCATCGCTGCAATAATTTCTCTTACTGAACGGCTTCGCTGCATAATCGCTACTTTGCAGCGATGTAAATATTTTGCAGCTGAAAAAAAGTTCGCTTTAAAAGTCATCGTAAACAAATTTTGACATATTTAAAAAATATTTTTATTTTGACATTTTATAAAATAAAACAATTAACTCTTTATATCAACACAACATAAACTAAAGTGACAGAAATGTTAGAACAACAGACAAAGCCAACTATCAACTGTTTGCAGCGGGTTTTTCCGCTGTAAACAGTTCAGTAAATTGTATACAGCGATTATCTAAACATCGCTGCATTTTCATCGCTGCATTGAACTGAACTCACCCAATGTTATCAAAAAAAAAAAAAAAACAAACACAAATGTCAAATAAAGTGTGTTCTATGATTGAAATCACGTAAATTCATATGTGTCACTATATTAGATTTCGTGAAATCGTCTTTGCGAAATCACGCGATTTCGAGCTATATGTGTCTTAAGTATAAGCTGTTTTCAAAGTTGCAAATTTTACTTCATCAATTTGAGATCAAATCAAATGACTTGTGAAAAGATGAGAAAGATGATCATGACTAAAAACTTTGCAAATTTTGACTGAATTTGATTAAAAGTTTAAATAAATGATCATGTGATGTTTGCAAGCTGATTTTGACAAACATGATGAAAACATAAAGGCTGTTTTTCAAAATGTTAAATTCTGCGCAGTGGATACTATAATCTGTAACATTACTAACACGTCTGTGCTAACACAGAGCAGTGGTAAAGTAGTAATTTTTATTTTATGTTTAACAACAGTTTCTGTGACACATTATTTTACAAAATATCACAACGTATGTACTTATTATTTTTCATGTTTTAATAAATCTAGGTCATCAAAAAGAGCTCCGCAATTATTAAAACAACTAAAGTTTGGTTAGTTTTGACAACTTTGGCATTGCAGTAAGAAAATTTTCGCTGCATTTTGCTTAAAATTCACACAACGGATGCCGTCGCAATACATTTTTAATATTGATTGCTTCATCAAAAA
Organism: Villa cingulata; assembly: GCA_951394055.1. Taxonomy (NCBI): domain Eukaryota; kingdom Metazoa; phylum Arthropoda; class Insecta; order Diptera; family Bombyliidae; genus Villa; species Villa cingulata. The sequence continues at coordinate 27,403,819 of OX596022.1, read as the reverse complement.
ATTTACTTTCAACATTTTAGAATTCACTGGATTGCAGTAATACAGTATTACTGCGTTTTGAAAAACAGCTAACAACATGCAACTTTCAAAACAGCCATATCATCTCGATTTTAGATAATTTTTCTATTTAATATTCAGAAATTTTGTGTTTGAAAATTTCATTTTCTAGAATTTTCGATTTACATTATATATACACATTTTCCGTTATTACTTATTGAAATTTTGTATGTGATTTTTCTATACTTACGCATTCCTGTTCGATTTCTTGTATTTTATCTTTCATAAAATCTTCATTAACATTCTCATCTACTTTCAGTAGAGCTATTCTATTTTTCATATTTTCTTGTATTAATCTAAAAAGGAAAGGTAAAAAACATCCAGAATATTAGATGATAAAAAATATTTTTTTTATTTGAATTTCATTTTTAAATTTCGATATATCTACATACATAAAATTAATGTCTCTCTTACCTATTTAAATATGTTTGTAATTCAATTTCTTGACAAATTCTTTTCTCTTCTAATACAGTCCAACGTTTTTTTCTTGCTAAACGTAATTGTGACGTGATATCATCACCAAAATTTTGTTTTTGTTCTTTCGATAAATCATAGGCTATTGTTATTATTAAATAAAATAATTACATATTATAATAATAATAATACAAAAATTGAAAAAAAAAAAAAAATTAATTATAAGAATAACAGAAAATGTAGGTACAGGCGTACAGGATATAATGCATGTGCTCGTATCATACCTCTTTGTAAATGTTTTATAGATTCATCGTATAATTCTAATTCCATTAAACTTTGTCCAAGAAAAAAATGTGCTTTTATTAAATTCTGATCCATATCTAATGCTCTACGACAATCCTGACATGATTTTTCCCAACGTTTCATTTTTAAATGACATAATGCACGATTTGTAAAATATGTTGCATTTGTTGGATTTTTTATCTGTTAAAAATTAAATTAAAAAAAAAAAATTATAAAATTCAAATTAAAATTATTTCAACAAATTTATAATTCAATTGTGGAAAGAAATTAACCAGGAGCCATTAGACAAATATCTAACAAAATGTAAGTGAAGATAGATTGATCCCACTCTTCGATCGATCAAGCATGTCGCGAAAACTGCCTTCGCATATAATCTGCAAGGAGCATAGGAATATAGACAGACCAAGAAATATGTGGTGAAGGTAAAGGATCGTTTTAGCAGAGTTAAAAGAGGCAGGATACCAGTAGTAGAGTAACAACAAGAATATCGTACAAAATCGATTCCGACGGAAACTACTAATAGTGAAAGCCGTATCCGTATTGCTACTACTCCAGGCAGAAGTGAAATGGAAATCATCAAAATTTGTAATTAATTTTCCTTCATTTCATTTTTGTATTTTTTATGTATTCATTCATTCAACAATTATTCAGTAGCGATATATTCACTAGCAATGTAATATTCTTTGATATATATGATATATGATACCTACACCATTATGCTTTATATTCTGTACCTACACTCTATATAACTACAATAATTCTGTTTCTGTTTAAATTCAAGGTAATCATTTTAGGATGCTTTTATTAGATTAGATTAGATTACAATTTTTTTTTTGAAAACTTTTTAAAGAGGTTAATACTTACAATTTAGCGTAGATTTAATAAAGTAGATTGAGTGTGATAAGCCTATTCTGACACGAAATTTACGCTGAAATATAAATGACTGTTAAGAATGATATTATTATTCGAATAAAGTAAAATCAAATGTTCAGCATTGTTCAGCATATTGCTCTAGCTAGATTCTAGACTGGATTAAACGGAATTCCTGCGTTTTGAGTGTTATTTATTTATTTATTTATTATTATTTATTATTTTTTGTTTTACTAAAAAGAAGATAATGTTCTCCTAATCACTCTGGACAATAATTTATTTCCTGATTTCTTTTATTTTCCAAGTTTCTTAAATTTCTTAATATTCATTATTTTTTAAAATTAGAGTGGGTTCAAAAATTCAACACTGCGTTAGTGTTGCAAAAGAAGCTTTCGTCAACAGTTCAAAAAGTAATCATGACTAATATCATGTGTTCATTTTTGCATTTTATTGGTCACACTAACTTATCACAAAATCAACATTTTCATCATGATTTTTGGTTGCAATGAATAAATAACCTCAAATTCGTGATGTTTAAGTCCATTTTAAATTATTATCAATGCTATCATGGATCAAGAAAATAATGAACAGTGAGTTCAATTTCAAAATTTTGAATTTGGTTTACTTATTTAATTTATTTTTGATTTTTGTGAATTTTTATTGATTTGTAAAATTTTAAAAGACTACAAAACTTCAAAACTGTCGTAAAATTAATTAGCATCATCAAAGCATCGCAATATAGATAATCAGTGTTGCGCTAACACTGGCGGCAACACTTCTGCAGCACTGCAAAATCATGATTAATTTTTGAACCCAGCCTTAATTTCTTTGGAGTGTTTTTTATTTATTTATTTATTATTGGGCCCTATTACCGATTTGCATAATACAAAATTTACATCGTCTCGTCTCGTCTTAATTTTGCCGATAGTCGATATTATAGACACTCATAATAGGGTCCATTATTTATTATTTTTTGTTTTACTAAAAAGAAGATAATGTTCTCCTAATTACTCTGGACAATAATTTATTTTCTGATTTCTTTTATTTTCAAAGTTTCTTAAATTTCTTAATATTCATAATTTTTTAAAAATTATTTTACAATCATATAGGTAGTTTCTCAATAGCAGCTACTACGTACATATATAGGTATGTAACGTTCTATTATCTTAAGTAACAATGCTAATATGCATGCATCTGATTGGAAATACAATCGTTAAAAGTGTACTTATACTATATATAATATATCCATATACCTACCTATAATGTTTCTATAACAATATAATAATGGCATGACATTGACCTTGAAAATCTATATAATTATATGTTTCTTTTATTTTTATAGATCATTATATATACTCGTACAATGAGGTGTATACGTTTTCATAGATCGATAGTTGTTATTATTATTCAAAAGTAAAAAAAAAAAAAATGGTATATACATATAAAGAAAAATCACATGTTTAGACGTTTTTAAATCAATTCACTTATCTAGATTTTCAGTTCAGAATTAAATAATTTTTAATTCGATCCTACATTGCATGTACAAAATGTTATATAAATATCATCTACTATCTAGACTTGGTTCATTGCTCGTCTCGTATCATAAATGAAAAATGAAATTAAAAAAAAAAAAACTGTATCAGATATAATATTTAATATAAGTATGTGAATGTGTGCGTAAACTGTAGAAAAAAAAAATTGCAATAAAAATAAAATAATTTTACATAATGTAGGTACTTATGTACGTATATACTTTTTGAATCAGAAACACCTATAAATAAAAAGAAAAAAATTGATAAAATTTTTGGGGGTCAAAATTACTAATGTACTAATGTATGTATGTATCATATGTATATATGTATGTACTGTAAACTGTACAGACTGTAGCGATTATATTATATGTATGTAGATTTAAACCCACGCAATATTCAAATCATTTCTCATGTATACGTATACCAATTCTGTGTATAATACTGTAATACTGTCACTGTCACTATGTTCTAAAATTGTACATAAATACATTACGAGTACGTATACCAAAATGCAATACAATTATATGTAAAATGTACAGTGAACGTAAAAAGTCTTTGTACAACTCCAAAATTTTTGTAAAATGATCTGTCTTCCTAATAAACTATTAATAAATAAAGACGTGTTTTACATTAAAGTATAGTAGAAAAGTTTATTATTCTTCAAATGATTCTCGTCTTCTATCAAATAATCTTTTTTCTACGTTCTTTCACATAACCAACTATGGTAAATTTGAGCCAATTAACCGCATGCTAATTATTTGTAACATTTATAAAAAGTTGATCGACTTAAATATGTATCTCCAAATCTTCTCAAAAAAATTAATATTGAAGGCTGGGTCCTAGGCCTATACTTTGATTTTCAACATTTACTAATTTATAAATTTATATTATTAATTAATCTCTATTTATGTTCTTCTTTAGTTTTAAATATTTTAAATTAATTTTCTTAATTGTATGCTTGAAGTAAGCTGAAATAAATAAATAAAATACATAATGGCATTCATTATGTTAAAATTGGTTAAAGTTATCAGTCGTTGAAAAAAAAAGCTGGTATCAAAAATCATCTAAGATTCATCGTTATTCTGTGAATGTGAAAGGCTAAAATGTGTTCTTTAATTGTACTAATTATAATCAAGAAATAGATTTTTGTAACATTACTCAGCAGAAAAGTCGTATAAAAAATTATATGGGATTATAATGGGTGTAAGTGTACAAATACTCATAATTTTGAAATTTGTTTCAATTATTTTTCTATAACTTGAGAATGAACGGATGTATGAAAAAGAAATTCCGGAATAATATTGAAAACACATCAGGATTTTATTTGTGTAAGAAATGGAAAGATGTGTTGATTTCATTTTGACTTAATTAGGCCTCAGATTATCAATATTTTTATTGACAAACTTGCGTGTTTTTCAAACCATATTGATAGTGTGAGTATGATATTGAGTATCTATATTTTATATATATAATATTAATCACGAATATTGACGTCAATATAGTTTGTCAATAAATATTGATAATCCGAGGTCTACTTTACAGGTATCCAAAGTTTAAATATGAAGATGTGAAAAGACTTTTGATGTCCACTGTGTGTAGGTAAATATACTATACATACTATTTTAAAACAAAATGAATCAGAATTTTTATTTGAAAATTGAAAATGTAAAACCAAACAAAAAACCAAGAAAAAAAAAGACAATGAGAAGTTTACATCTACCGTTAGACTTAAGAAATCAATATTTTTTTCTTAATTTTCTTCTTTAAAATATAAATTTAAATTTAATATGTAAAAATTAGATCATGAATCAAAGGCAAAATCAAGAAAAAATGTTTTTATTCACTGATGATGATGAATTTATAAAGTAGCTGTACGGTACTTTGAAGAATTGAAATGAGCTATTTATAATTACTGTATTGTAATACGTAATACTGAAATATTAGAAAAACTAATTCATTGAAATATACAAAGCTATGCAAATTTATTTAGTACATACAATAAAATCAATTCAATTAAATTATGTCATAATTATAATATGTATTCGTATTTCATTCATTCTGAGAAACATCAATTATTCATATATGTAGTTATCTGAAAATAAATTAAAATTAGAAAGTAAAATAAAAAATTTGATACATAACTATGTCAAGCTTAGTGCTGGATCAGGATCTTATGCATTTTCTCTTTCTTCTGTAAAGAATAGATCTAAAACCATTAGGGTATGTAAAAATGAATAGTTACTCTGTTACTTCATCATCAACATCATCATGAGAGTATGGATCATTGAGTATCAGTACCTTAATTAGGTATTGTTTGTCATCAAATTTAGACATTTTATTTTTAAATATTACTGGGATTCCGTACTCACTTCAACGGACTTTGAACTAGAAGAGTAGAAGCAAGTGGATGTGTAGATAAGATAATGTGTCATACTTATCATCAGTGTTGTACAATTATAATCGTATCTATTACTACATATACCTATTTTAGGTATTATCCATTATAAATACCATACATATTACATTATTATTCTGTACATAATTTTCACATCAAATTTCTTGGCAAAATACAACAAAAAATGAGGCGACATCACATAATCCGTTTTCTTTAACAGTAAATCAATTTTATTAATTCGAATGCAAATTACATTTAACTAGACTAGACAAATTTATATTGACAAAATGATTTTTGAACATTTTGGAAAATTTTTCACGGGGACTGTTTATAAATGAAAAATTCATAACAGATTGCATTCATTGTTATCATTAACTAAGATTTTTTTTTTTTGGTTTTTTGGAAATGGACTTATACCACATTCAAAAGAAAACGTCTAACACATTCCTTTTACCAATTTTAAATGAAAATTTTCTATATCTCATTTCTGATTGATAAGGTCTGGAGAATCCTCGAACTAAACTATAATTTTTTTTCGTAATAAAATAATTTTCAATTTTTAATATTATTTGTGTTTATATGCATGTGTATTGTGTACGTACATAATAATAAATTGATAGAATAATAATAAAAGATTATACATAGATAAGAAAGAAAAATGTGAAAACTTACAATTGCCTTTGTATAACAATTAATTGCATCCTCATATTTTCTAGCTGAAAACATTTGATTTCCTTGCTCTTTTAACTGTGTATCAGTTAGATTAGCTGTCGAATATAGATGTTTATTCATTTTGATTTGATTTATTGTTGGGTAGTATTTTTTTAATTGCCTTTTTTGTTTCACAAAAATAAAAGAAAAATATGCATAAGTATAAATGTAGCTATGGAGAATTTTTTTTGTTTTTATAATTTTATGATTTTACGTTTTTCAATATATGTGTACTATTTACTCGTCGTTCGTACAATATCTTTAAAATAATAATTAGCACTTTTGTTTTTAAAATAAAAAGTTTTTCTTTTTTTATTTTTTTATTCTCACCCTCACACTTGTAATATAATTTAATGTATGCACCATAAATTTAGAAATTTACAAATAGAAAAGAAGAAACAAAAATTTCATTACATCTTCAAAATTATTTCAATTGAATTTTTCTTCTTTTTGTTTTTGTTCCTTTTAGTTCATTTATTTATCTATTTTTTTAAATTATTAATACGTATTTTATTACAAGCATATTTTTGGATAAAATTAAATAAAGAATACAATACAATTTTTATAATGATAATAAAACACCACCATATTTTTATATTTCTTTCTTCTTTATGTTGATTCTAGCTAGATTTATTTTGTTTTTTTTTTTATTAATTTTAATTTTATTTTACGGAAAAAGTAGGTAAAAAACAGAAAACCCAAGTTTTTTCTTCTTTTTTTTATTGAAATCGCAATATATCGCAATCTATAATTTATTGTTTTTTTCTTTTCTTTGAAATTAATAAAAAGAAACCAAACTATTGGCTTGGCAAGGCTAATAGCGCAAACCCAATGTACGCTGTGCTTGCTTTACTTGCTTTGACAACTAAGTAGAAATAATAATGTGTTTAAACGAGACTGCCCCCAATGAGCAAAGCAAGTAAAGCAAGCAAAGCAAGCAAAGTCGAAAGTTGGTCTACTTTCTACTTTTGAACAACTTTGAACCAGTGCTATCGAAGTCACTCCGATCGGAGTTTTTCACTCCTTTCAAAGGTCTGTCACTCCGCCACTCCTCCCCTGACATAAATACTCCTTTGTCGAGTCGAGAGAAAGTAATAATAGTAAAGTAAATAGAAAAGGAAAACGAATATCAAAATAGACGCATCCATGAAATTAAATCATGTAACAAACCAAACTTAACACGTTAACATAAATTTATTCATACTTCTCAACTCAACTTACTTTACCGGACGAACGAAGCCAATATCGATAATGATAATGAAACATAAAAACGAAACGGAACAACTTTACAGAAAGTTTTTTTAAGAAAATACAGGTGCCATTGACAAATATTATTAAATTTGTTCCTTCTTCTAACCTAATCAACAAATATCATAAATATTAAAAAATATGTTTTTTTAAAATGCAAATAAAAGAAATATGTGCATTAATAATTTGTATTTGAGTTTTATTAATGTGTTGGTGTTATACTCCCCTTCGTGGTAAAATACTCCCCTTTGTCTGAAAATTCTACTCCTCTTAAAGAAATCAAAACGACAGCACTGCTTTGAACGCTTTGACAATTAATACATATGATATAATTGATTATTGGTGTTGGTGTGTTGTATTGCATTCCATAATAAATAATCAATGTATATATGTGTATATTAAATATGCATGTACATATATTATATTAGATTATATGTACATATATTATAATAATAATTAAATAATATTTTATTAGAGAAAATTATTAAAATGTATTGTTTTCGTAGCATCTATTTTTTATTATAAATTATATTGTATGTATATGTATATATAATATGATATAATATTATATATATAATGTGATATAATATTATATGTATAATATCATTGGCTGCTGGAGTTCCGAAAAGGTGTCACCCCCGATCCTCTTGAAATTTTGTCCACAGAACGCTCTTTTGGCCTAAATCACGGGATACTCGTCTTTTTTGGCGCATCGCCCCCTATCGGCCATAATTGGGATATTAATTGTTTTGAAATATTCTGAAAAAAATATATACAATTGATATATTCTGAAAAAAAATGTTCTCAAAAAGTCCTAGTAAAAGGATAATAAAGGAGATTTTGTAATTTTTGACTATTTTTACATTTTTGCCAATTTCTCCGAAATGAGTAAGAGTAATCGGTTCAAATTTTTTGCAAATAAGGAAGGACATCATGAGCAAGTTTTTTTATTTATTACTTTGATCCGGATGTAGAAGACAAATATTCTAGAGAGAAATGATTTTTATGGTGCTAAATTTTGTAATAAGTTACAGTATTAGTTACAGTATAAAGTTATAAGTAAAAATAAAATTTTGGCAAAAAAATTAAAATGTCATTTAAGGCCGACAGAGGGCGATGCGCCAAAAAAGACAAAAATCCCGTGATCTAGGCCGGAAGGGCCTTCTGTGGGCAAAATTTCAAGAGGATCGGGGGTGACACCTTTTCGGAACTCCAGCCATATTATTTCATATAGTTGTTATTCATGTTGTTATTCACAAAGCAAAGCAAGCAAAGCGTACATTGGGGTCGGCAATGACTTTGCTTGCTTTGACAACCAAAGCAAGTAAAGCAAGCAAAGCAAGCACAGCGTACATTGGGTTTTCGCTATAAGGCAACACAAAAAACAGATAGATAGTAGAGGATAGTAGATATTACACACACAACACTATTCTCACTTCACCATATGAAATATGACCACTATGACATGACTATGATGACATCTGACAGCGTCGACACACGCACCACGCACGCACACATTACACTGTGGCCAATTGCCATGTAATAATAATAAGGTACATGGATGGTTTATTTACAACTGCAGCCATTACACAATTCCGGCGACAACTCCAGCGTAACGCCGAAAGTTCGCACAATTCGGGCACAATTGCAGCGTAAAATATATATGAATTTTACATTTTTGCTTCTTGTGAATAGATTACTACTCTACAATGCAAAATCCAGGTCGTGAATGGCTTATTGTCACTGAAAAATATAATAAAATCTATTTGGGCGACAGCGAAAGCGTAAAGTTAGCGTAATATAGAGGCGGCTCCTCGTATAGGGCTAGGAGGGCTCAGCCCCACCAAGATTATCGTATTTTCAATCTTATAAATACCAATAAATAAATTTAAAAATTATTTTTCATATCAATAATATTTTTATAATCATTTGTTCGACAAAAATATGTGAAATTTAGCTAATTTGGTAACACTCAAGTGTGTATAACGTTGTATAACGAATACATTATTTTTTCATAAAATACGCATAAGAAAAAATCGTTATAACTGCCTCTCTGAATTTTAAAAATATTTATAAATATCGAAGATAATGTATGGCTTAGCATCTGAAACTGCATTATCTTTGTAAATATGTACAACAAAAATGTATGAAAAATAAATTCGAATCAACCATACCTATAATTCTATTTCTGTTTCACTCAGTATTAATGTACATATATTATATTTCTATCTCATCCAGTACAAATACATGCAATAACAATTACCATTCAATCAAACATTCAAACTGTCTGACTGTCTATTCATCGGGACTAATTCACTACCAGCCCGGATGAACTCACCATATAACTCTGTGAGAAGAATGAATAATTCGTTTTAATTCATTCCGTTTTGATTTTACAAAAACAATTTATATGTGCTCGATCCGGGCTGTTTTGAATTAGCCCTCTCATATAAATTGTTATTGTATTTCATTTTTGTATTACAGCACAAACAATGATCATAACGTCTATTGTTTGTGCGGTATTGTGAAATAAATGGTGGTATGTATGTATGTATACTGCTTTTCTTATCTTCTATTCCTTCATTTCTTTCTTTTCTTTTATCTATTCTATATAAAGATTGACATGTATGTATTATATTTATATATATATTATTTATGCTATAGACACATATAATTGGTAACCAACTCGCGAGTTGGTTAACTGAGATAACCACTATAAATCGAGTGGTTAGTAGTACATTTACTTTAGTTAGTAACCACTGAAAATTACAGTGGTTAACGAGTTAACTAACGTCAAACCATCGAAAAGTATGACGAACACGGATCGAACCATCGAACTTCGTGTCAAACATATCATTGTTTATATTGAAATTCTGGTTATTGTATAATATATACAGCTAGTGACTAAATTAAGAGGACACATATAAAAAACATAGCTTTTAGTAACAACATCACTTTTCTTTAAATTATTTGAATTACATAAAATTAATTTAGTAGAAAGCAAATAATGCGTAAATATTAAAAAAGAACGAAAAAAAAATTAAATTGTATAAATTATATTAAAAATATTTCTTTTATTTTTGTTTTAATATTAATTTTAACAGAATGTCGAGTAGAAAAGAAATTGGTATACAATTGCGTGAATTAGTAGTAAATTATCGGATAAGAGGTGAAAGTTTTCGTTCTATAGCTAAAAAATTTGAAATATCAAAAACTACAGGCTGTTGAAAAAATTTGTGTTACATTATTATACAATAAAATATATTTTTTTTTATTCTTATTTAATATTCTCACTACTTGCTTTTTGCTAAATTAATTTTATTTACATAATTCAAATAATTTTAAAAAAAAAGTAATTATGTTAATAAAAACTATGTTTTTTATACGTATCCTTTTAATTTGGTCACTAACTGTACAAATAATACGATTGACAGCACATAAACAAAATTTCAACTTCAAATGTCAAAGATAACCAAAGTAAAAAGATAACTAAACTAAAAAGCAGTGTGTCATGCAATTGGTTTCGAATTAGTTACAAACTAAACGGTTTAGTTAACCAATTGTATGTGTCTCTAGCATTACATACAAGCAAGTTTATATTGGATTGTATTACGTATTACTCAGTCAACAGTCTTATGTATTTTTTATTGTTGCGTTAATACAAACACGAAATAATTTATATGAGATGGGGCTAATCGGTTTACAGTCCCATCAGTCCATTATGTTGAATAATGTTGAATATGGTTGAAATTGTTCAAAAGCAAAGTATGAAGTATGAATGATATAGATATATTATACATACATTATACATATAGCTGTATGTAATATGTATACTTATGTTTTCGTATTAACAAATGCATCCACCAGAGGATGTTTGTATAAATTTTTGTTCGTTTTATATTTAAAAAAGTCGAATAAAATATCCGTTAAAAATTAAAAACCGTCATATTTTAAGTGTTTTTTAAAAATAAAAATTGTAATAATTTAAGTGCAATTTTAATTTCTTATTTCAAATTCAACTTAACTCCGTTTTTTCCTCTTTTTGATCAAAATAATTTTTAATTAAGAAAAAATTTTTCAAGTTTACAATTTTTACAATTCAAAAATTTTTGCTTTTGAGTTTTAACAATTTTTTTGCATACTGGATAAGACACGAATTTTCTATAGATTGAAAATCACTTCATTTTAAATAATTACACTTCTCTTGAATTTAGAACTCTGGAATTTTTTTCTCTCATAAAAAAATGAAAATATTGTTTTAATGAAAAGCCAGTGTTGAACGATTTTTGTCGTTTTACGATTTTCATAATTGGTTACCAACGTAAATGGTATGTAAGATAGAAAACATTTAACGCTAGTTCCTCCGAATGAATAAATGATATCGAATTTAATTTATGAATTATCACAACACAAATAAACACACGTTCTACGAGTTTCGTTCATAATTTATCTTTTTATGTTGCAGACCCAAAGAAATTTCTTAAATTTTAGGTTTTTCGCCAAAAATTTAAAAAATTTTTGTGATTCTTACCCGTTCGATTTGAAGAAATATTTCAAAACAGGACTAACCGCCATTTTAAGCGATGATATGTTTTAAAACGTTTTTCCATTTCCGAAATTTTCAAATTTTCTAACGATGAAAATGAAAATAAAAATTTTCAAGATGATTTAAATGAATCCTATCAGCATTTTGGTATCTAAAAGGGTTTTTGGTACTCTAATAAGTATTAAAATCTAAAATTAAATATAATGAGAGTCTAAAGTCGACTAAATTCCTTTGCAATTATTTCAGTACCCGGAGAATTTATAAAAACTTTAGTTTTTATTTTAGCAAATTTGTTTTCGGTCAAGAAAAAGATCGAAGTGTTGAGTATTTTTTTAAATGAAATGTTAGATTATACAGAAATGATACAAATCAATATTTTTAAGTTTACCAACGTTTTTGTTAAATTGTTTTTTTTAAAGATATTTATTATTAAATTTCTTTTATTATGAAAATATTTTGTTAAGTATTTTTAACGTTTTATTTTTATGAAGTTTGTAAATTTTAAAAGAAGCCAAAAATACATAACTTATTTTCTAAAAAACAATATTCTGGGGAAGTGTATCATTCAATATCGACTAACGCTCTAAAAGCGTTACTTCTTGGGTGGTGTGGAAACCCTTGAAACCATTAGCCCCACCATAAATTTTGGTCACGAGCCGCCACTGGCGTAATAGCATAAATATAATTAACTACACTACGACAAAAGACAAACGACATACGGAATCCTGAAACAGATGATCAGGAAATGTTGCTATGAATAAAATAAGGCGATAAAATCGTTCTTGCCATATGTACAGTGTTTTGCAAAAGTCTACATACACAAATTAAAATTCAGAAAATTGAAAAAAGTAATATGATGATATTTTCAACGAGACAACAACCCGAAACATACAGGTTATGTTGTGCAGCAATGGATAATTTTCAATCTGCCACACTATTTAATGACTATCTCAATCGTCCGACATAAATCTTCTAGAAAATATATGGACAGAATTATAAGGAAAATTCAGGTATAGAGAAATATCGAACAAACTACAACTAATGCGGCTAGTAATTGAAGAATGGCCAGCTAGATATTAAACTTTCATTTATTGAACTGTATGCAGACTTTTGCAACAGGTTTTTGAATAATAAAAATTAGATGTAACAAATGAATATTTTTAACTGTAATTTTGTTTTTTAGAATTGTTTTTTGAAATAAATTTAATGTACATTTATTATGATAAAAGAAAAAATTTTAACTACAAGCCTGCCATATTACTTTTTTCAATTTTCTTGCATTTTAATTGGTATGCGCAGATTTTTGCAAAACACTGTATATTACATTACAAACAAATATTCATTTTTTCTTTCATTTCAAAATTCAAAAATTTAAAACATAAAGTAGGTAACTGAAATTTTTTAAAAATGACTTGTCAAAATGAACTTTGTCTTCTGCTTCCACGACGACAAACGACAAAATAAAAAATATAGGTTTTAATTTTGTCGCTAAACGTTAATGCCGTTTTATTATATATTCAATTACATACAACTATATGTGTTTAAAACATTTTCGACATAATATAAATGTCGTATGTCGTTTGTCATTTTATAGTTGAATTGTATTTAAGCTATAAAAAGTCCCATCTAATTATTATATACGCTGTAGCTGTCGCCGGAATTGAATTGTGCGATGGGAGTTATTTAAAATTTTGATTACAGTTATTATTATTATGATTGGCAGCATTCATTTCAGCATTCCACTCATCCCATCATCAATCATCAGTTGCGTTCCTTTTGACCAAGTAACATACTCCCAAGTACTTGTAGCCGCGATCATCTACATCACATCTTATATTTGAGTAATTTACTTGACAGTTGCATGGTTAGCTACGCCAAAATTTGCCGTCAGAGTTTTTTGTGTTTCAATCGTTAGAGATTAAAGAAATAGGTTAAAGTCTGTAATATTTGCATTACACGTTTCCTTCATTAGGTGGCTTTTTATTGTTTAAGGTTATGGAGAATCTAAAATCGACAACAAAACAAATTTGAAATACATGGCAGCTGAAATTTAAGCACGGCCAACTGTCACACCAATATTTATATTGCCTTAGGAATGTGTATGACTTGAAATTTTAGGTTACTTTTTACTTCCAAGTAAAAAAATTGCGTTCCATTTACAATTTGCTTGGCCAAAAGGAACGCAACTATAATAAATCATAATCCTAAACCTAAACATCGTAAAGTAACTTAACTTGTTCGAAATCGAATTCGAATAGATAATTAATTTTTTCTGCTACATACGCCACCATACGAGCGCTTCACAAACTTATTAATTGTCAAAATGGAAGTATTTTATAATGTATCGTTTTTCAATTTTTAATGCAATAATGTTATTTTATTATCTATAACGTTATAATTGAGTTAAATATTAAATTGTTACATTTTTATTATATTAAAAAAATTAATAGAAAAAAAAACATCAAAACAGTTAGCAGTGGAATTCCTTTTTACAATATCGGATGTTAGAAATTTTGATAACAAATGAATTTGTTTGTATTTTTAATCAACATCGTTTTGGAATTTCATTTTCATTTCATTTGTGTAATCAATGAATCTCAAATTTTGAAAGCAATTTGCTAAAAGTTACTATTAAAATTTTCTGTTAAGAAAGAATAGAAAATTTTAAACTAAAATGGAAGATACACAAAATCCAAGTGAAATAAATAATTTAAATAAAATGTGCTCATCAAGAAAAGATGTAATATTGGATCGTTCATTAACAGAAACATCAAATAATAATGCAAGTATAAATGCTTTTAATGTTGAGGTAAAATGTGATACCATTCAAATATATGATGATGATGATGATGATAATGTTAAAAATGAAGGTGAATTCATTTTATTCAAATATCCACAATCACTAGTGAATATCAATGTTTCTAGTGAATATGATAGATGTCAAAATGACGACGAAATACTTCGACGTTTAGATCAAGAAATACATAAAGTGAATAAAAATATAATAAATTCAGATAGTGTTAATGAACGAAAAATGAATAATCTAACTGAAAAAAATACAAAAAAAATCGAAAAAGGTATAGGTACTAAATTTATCAGATAATTTTGATGATTGTTAAAATTTTATGATATTTTTCTTTGCAGAATTTATACATAAAAAACAAAATGAAAATATTGAAATTGTATCGTTATTATCATCTAATAATACAAATGTACGAATTCTATTGGAAACAGAATCATCAAGTGAATTCATTGTATCAAAATCAAGTCAACATACAGAACCATATCGTCCAACAAGATTAAAAAATACATTATTAGTTGATAATTTTGATCGTTGTCTAGCAGATTTAGCTAAAAAATATCCAGAAATGGATTATAAAGAACGAATTTCATTATGGAATTATTCAACTGATGTCAGTGATATTGAAGATGATAAGCCGATCATAAGTTCACAACGTATTCATCAAAGAAAAAGGAAAAGTACATCGTTATCATTACAAGAACCTTTCAAAAAAATTCAAATTGAAAATAGATATAGTAGCAATAAAGAATCAAGCACATCAAATTTGAAAACAAATAACGATATCAATTGCAATAAGGTATCATCAAATCAACTTAAAGAAAAAAATAAACATTTAACACCGAAATCATCGAATTGCAATTCAAATGCATCAGAACCGAAATCATCACGAATATCGAATCTATGTGAACGTGATAATAATTTAAATGATGAAAATGTTCTGATGTCTATAAATAAAAAATCGAAAAAAATATACAAAAATGATCACAAAATGATGTCAAGAAATAGAAATTCTCGACGAATTAATAATTTAGATATAGATAAAATGCGTATAATTCAGACAAGAGCAAATTATAAACAAAATATTACAGAAAATAAAGTGCCAGTAGAGATAATAAAGTACAATAATTTAAATAATAAGGAACAATTTAGAGTTCCTAGTATCCCATTAAAAAATATATTATCATCTGTTACGTCAAATAATTCAATTCCTAATCCAGATATATCTTCAGCAGTAACAACATCAGGAAAAAAAGTTGACGAAACAACACAAGAAGAATTCTACAAGTATCTAGGTTTGGGATCAAAATCACCAAATGGTAAATGTAATGAAAGCAATAGTGTTGGCGATTCAAATGGACGGGATAAAATATCGCTTGGAAGAGTAACAAGATTGCAAAGAGAAAAAATCACAAAATTAATGAAAAATGATTCGATAAAAATTGACAGCCGTCATAATAGCCATTGTAAAAATTTTAATAAAGATCAAATTTTTAATAAGAAAACTATTGAAAACGGTAGTCATGTGAAGATGAAGAACAATAAGAAGTGGAAGTAGGTTATTTTAATTATTTTTTTTTCTATCTAAAAAATTTAATTATTTTTATTCGTTTTCTTTTTTTTAATTTGAATCTTCTAGATATTCGAAAAAATTAAATTCAACTGAAACAGATCCAAAAATAAAAATCAATAATCAAGAATTTTTGCCGTCGTTAACATCACTGAAGCAACAAGAGTATCAAAAGAGAAATTCTGAGCCAAGACGTAATTGTGGTTGTATTGTTAATACGGGAGTCAGTAATAGACTTATTGGCTCATTATTACAAAAAGATCATATGAATCAGATTTTTTCGAAAATTTCTACAACATCATCAATATCTGCCGAAGATCCAACAAAAGAAATAAAAATTCTTATGAGACATGTATATAGAGATCAGATAACGAAGAAGCTCGATAGTAATGTTGGTACAAAAAATTCAAACTTTATTATTGATCTTTCAAGTAGAATGCCAAAAGCTGATTTAAAACAAGGGCAAATTGGACTTACCAAATTAACGTTATTGGATGAAAGCAAAATAAATCCCATAGCAAAAAAATTGTATGAAAAATTTACAAAAATGTTAGAAGAAATTAAATCTAGAAAAGATGATATACTTATTGAAATAAAAGATTTCAAAGAAGTGAAGCAAAATGGGAACATAGATGAAGAAAATTTTCAATCAAATAGATTATCTGAATCAACAAGTAAAATATTCACTAAAGATGATTTACAAAACGTACAGCTTGAAAACGATGATGCTTCGAATTCATTTTATTTAGTTAAGATTCAGTCTCGATTACAATTAAAATTAATTTCAGAAGACACAAATTTTGTACCATCAACTTTGAATATTGAAGATCCGTCTTGTTCGTATTCTCCTGCATTAAATGCAAATGATAATTTCAAAAAGAAATTTCATAATCAATTTGAAGAAAAAATGATGACGAAAGCTCAACGAAAACTGAAATTATATCAAAGAATCATAAAAAATAAAGATTTTTTAAGATTTTTAGCCAAGCGTAATTTAAATATTATCAAAAAAATTCATAAACCAACATTAAAAAATAAAATGAACAAATCGATTTTAAAAGAAATTCGTTTAATTCAAACAGAAAATGATCCGAAAATTGAAGACAAAATAATAAAAAATAATAATAATGCTAAGGATAATATATTAGAGCAAGATGAAATACAACAAAAGACTGATTCCAACATATGCAATTTAAATGAAAAAGAAGCGAAACAAAGTGAAAACAATGAAATTATGAATTGTGAAACATTACTACTATCATCGTCATCATCATCATCGTCCCTGCAAACTCAGAATCTCTTAGAGAATCCTCTAAATTCGAGCTATGGAGATGTTTTGCACATCTATTACGATTATAAATTATTAATCGTGGTTCAAGAACGTCTAGTCAGTTTTTGGAATTACTCTAAAGTAAATCAAATGATGTGTAAAAGACAAACATGGATACAAGTTGGGCAATGTACACGAAATCTTTATGGTAATGTTCAGTAATAATTTTTTGTTTGTTTGTTTTAAAAAAAAAATGGGATTTGGAATGGGATTTTTTTTTTCATTTTTAATACATCCATTTATGTATATTGTCGCATTATAGATTCTGAAGTACAAACACTGTACAAAAATCGTTTATGTGCCAATGATACAAATCCATTGTATATTGAAATGAGAGCTAAAGAATATCCCAGTGATGGTAATCGAGAATGTAATATGTCTTCGGTTTATGTTAATGTGTATCATTATAGCGAATGGGATACATCTGGTAAAATGTGTTCAATTCAATTGGATACAATTAAAGGGTAAGTTTGGGTGGATGTGATATGGGGAAAATTTTTAAAAATTTTATAAAAATAATTTTGATTTTTGCATTTTATTTTCGTCATAGTCTTGCCAGCAGTATTTGTTATACGTCAATTACGAATACACGATATTTTATAATGTGCTGGAGACAGGAAGGTATTTTAGATACAAGTTATACTGGAATATGTAAATATTCATTAACACCAGATCTTAGTACGTTAGCTAGCATTCGAGAATTTTATACTATGAAACACATTATAAATTATATAGAATGTATTAGTGGTGAGTTGAAATTGTTATATGAAATTATTTTTTTTTTTTGGATATCAAATGATTTAATTTTAATTTTTTTTTTGTTATATTTATAGAGGATAAAATGATTGGATTTGGTGAAACACAAATAACTATATGGGATCACCATAATGGTGATATTTTAATAAATATTAATTTGGAAACACCATTGGGAATAAATTTGGGATCAGTATTAACTTGTTTTAATGTAAGTTGAAAATAAAATTTTGGATAAAAATTTGAAATAATTTCACAAAATTTTTATTATTTTCTTTTGATTGAAAATTTCAGTTTGAAAACTATCTATTTTTATATCAATTATATAATAATAGCAGTAGTTGTATCAGTAATAGTAATAAAAATAATAATAAGAATTGTGATGACAATAAAATTTTAATAAATGAAAATCAAAACATAAATCCGAATAGTATAAAAATGAACATCAATAACATTAACGAACATAAACCACCTGAATTAAGAATAATCGCAATTACATTAACAAATAATCCACAAAAATTTCATCTTATACATACACATCAGCTACCATTATCATTTAGAAATATAAAATCATCAATATGCAATGGAAATTATTTGATAGCAACATCTGCCATAAATGATGATGAATTACTTTTGATACCGAATGAACCAAAACACATATATTTTATGAGGCACAAAAACAAAATAAATCAACATAAAAATGATCAACAGATATCATCTAGAACTGGAAAATCATTAAAAATTTGTAACAGTACAACAAATATGAAAGATAATTATAATAATGCTGATAATAATAATAGCATTATTAAACATTTTTATACAAATTCAAATGAAAATTTTATTGAAATTACAAATGATACCTTAATGGTGAAGAGTATACATAATTATTCATTAAATTTCACTACATAAAGAAACAAAATAATTGATAATGAATTTGTAAATAATTTATTATTTTTATTTACATTGTTATTCACAAAGAAGAAAAAAATATAAACAAGAAAATGTTTTTTTTAAAAAAAAGTTATTAAAAGAAAGATGAAATCTATCAAATGATTAAAATTAATTTTGATTGTTAAAGAATTGAGTGCAAATCAAATTTAAAATTTAAAAAAGAATTTAAAAATTTTCTAAATTTATGTATAAAATTTTTCCTCAAACATAACATTCATAAATGAAGTAAATTATTATTATTTTTTTTAATTAATTCATTTTTATTTTTTGCAAAATTTTTTTTACATTATATTATCATTTATATACTTTCATATTCTATTTATTTTTGTTCAAAAATGGATTTCATAAAATGTAAAATTTTGTTAATTAATAATAAAAATAAAAGAAATTAATGTTAGTTAAATTTATTTTCATTTGCTTTTAAAATGCCACTTGGCACCTACATATAGTGGAGTCAGAGTCAATGAAGGTTTTTCTCTAGGAAGTCCTCAGAAACAGCTCCGAATTTGATTTTTTTTAAATTTTTGTTTTTTATATTATTTAAAATCAGAAACATTTGACAGGGTGAAAATAATTATTTACATTTTTAAACAATATTTTTATGCAACTTATACAGGGTGTCCGGCTTCGAATGAGACAAACAAAAAATTGTACAGAGGGGGGTAATCTCAACCGTTCAGCCGCTAGAGGGCGATGAATATTTTTCGCGTTTACTCTACGAAACACCCCGTAACAACTACGGTGTACTAGTTAGAAGAGAGTAGTCTAAGAGAAATCTGTAGAAAACTCCCCTCTCTCCATAATGACATCTTACATGCTCCTCTACGTTCTTTTTTCAAGAGTTATTGTGTTTCAAAGTTAAAAGTTTGTGATTTTTTGCTATTTTTTTCAGAAAAAATACAAGCTGTAGAATCGCAGTGCCCCGAATTCTAATTACATAAGCAGAAAGCCCAAGACATCTGCTTCATTTTTGCCCTTTACAGTAAAGGGTGGTAAAGGTATATTTCTTTGTTTGATCGTTTTGTGTTTGAATTGTGTAAAATCAGGATTTGTGGATAAAATTGTGTGACAGGAATAGGTATAAGACAGGATACCTTTTGTACAATTTGCAGATTGCAGACATTTATCACATTGTATATCAATAAACAAATTTTATTTTGTTCGGAAGAAAGAGACAAAATGATGTGTTTAAACTAACTTTAAGGCGCTAAACACAACCAAAACACTTTAAAGCAGGTTATGGTGTCAGTTGTTATATCTATTCTTGTATCTGTACTTGTCATACTTCAACAGGTGGCAGATAAATTTCAACATTGCTTACGCAATGAAGCCAGAAGATTTTATGTTTGGATGCTTAAAAAATGTTAGTGTATTTGTGTGAAAAAATTCAGGGTTTTTGAAACTTTTCAAATATTTTACATTAAGTGATTCCACTTTGTAACATATTATATTATATTATGTACCAAGACGATATGCTGATTTTGGTAAATTCGTACTGGCCACTTCAATTGTGTTGACAATAAGACAATAAGACAAAAAAAAATGAAATTTAACCACATATTAAAAGAATTACATTGCATTACATCAACATTACATTGATGAACTGCAGGACATTTCGGAGAAAGAAATCGTGAAGCAGTTTAGAGTTCATTCAATTCAGGAAATCCGGATAGTGGTAGGTTTTTTCGGATTAATTTCCTATCGAAATTTTAAAATTATAATTGCAAATGCCATCTTTACATTCATGTAAAGACTAAAAAATTTTGAGAAAAATCTGTATGAACAGTACCATCTCTTAAACTGAATAAAAACTATAAAAATATTTCAAATTTTCTATTTCGGAAATTTGAATAATTGAATTTTTTTGTTACATAAATATATGGTGTGGTCAACGGTATGGCTAAAAAGTAGTAGGATAGTAGGGAAGTAGAAGGAGTTGAGGTGAATCGTAATTGATTGATAATATAATAGGTAGGGATCGGGGTTTTGGATGGAAGAATTCGAGGTTTTTGTCGAGTTTTGTTTTTATGTTGAATTTAATGGTCTTCGAAAGAGGGGTAAAATTTTGCAGAGAGGTAAAGGAGGGATTGGTAATGGATGTTTGATGACTAGTAAATGTAGAG
Organism: Villa cingulata; assembly: GCA_951394055.1. Taxonomy (NCBI): domain Eukaryota; kingdom Metazoa; phylum Arthropoda; class Insecta; order Diptera; family Bombyliidae; genus Villa; species Villa cingulata. Next base: position 27,382,216 of record OX596022.1, on the reverse strand, counting down.
TTGGAAAAAGCAAAGGCCTGAAAAGAGATAAATTATCGAAATTTTGCTTATTTTGGTGTAAGATTTACAAAATATCTAAACGAAGAGAACATTTTTCGAAGGGCAGTAAAATTCTGAAGGGGAGGGGGGTGGTTTAGAGAAAGAATGAATCATTCATGTTCGATGCCTATTAAGTAGACACGAGAGGTGTAATCGAAATAAATTATGGGAACAGATTATATATATCAAATCAATTAAAGTATAATTTATAAGTTTTATTATACCCAAAAATATTTAAAAATAAAAATTTATTAAGTATGGGTGAGTAATGAAAATTAATTTAAAGAAAATGTTCTTTAAATCTAAAGCACAAGATACATTTGCACGAAAAAATAATGTAATATAAATTAATAACAAAATCCTTATGTTCTCATGTAATTGTACTTCAGCCCTAAGGATTACATTACATTGATACCTAATAAGCTAGGTGTACGAACAATCAAGTCGTAAAATTAAGCATGAGCAATAAAACGAGTTGACCTGTTTTATAGCCTTCTTTGCTTCAACACCTCCATTAGTCAAATTATATGAGTCCAAATTGTAAGTATTTACCAATCGTTAAAATGTAGGTTTTTCAAATAAGTATAGCTGAAAAAATGGATAATTTGATCTCATATGTGCTTGTATCCAAACGTAGCATGTATTATACACATTAATAAATTTTGATTTGTCGAAAAATTTTTCAATGCATGCCAACTTGTATCTTTTTTGATTTTGTAAATAATTTTGAATTAAAGATTGCAAGAATTATTTTTTCTAATATGTATTTACTTTTGTATTATAGGATTATAGACATTATCTAGTGTAATAATATACATATAATATACTTTTGTGTAATATATGTACTTGTATATAATATTTTTCGTGATCAGTTACATTTCGTGAACGAAAATTAATAATAAACAAATAAATAATAAAATTCGAAATGTTATTTCGAAATATTTTTAAGCATTTAACAATTATTAACAATCGTCAAATACTTGATATCACAATAAAAAGATTTTTATCGAATTACGAGTATGATACACCAAATACTGCTTACAATATTAATAATAATTATGAAAAAATTAAAGTGACAATTTGTGGTGCTGCCGGTAAAATTGGTCGTTTAGTTTCATTATTTTTAAAGCAATCCGAATATAATTTAAATATCAGCTTATATGATTTATCACCGAGTGTATTTGAATTGCATAAAGAATTGAAAATTTTAAATACAAGAAATACATTCGAAGTAAATGCTGGATCAATGAAATTAAGAAAAGCATTAAAGGTAAAAGTGCGGCATTCACGTATAATTTTTAATTTTGATTAATTTTTTTTTTTTTGAAAAATCATGTACTATAAACAAAGTTAATTTCAAAAAATTTTTATTCCATGGCGTCATAGTCTTGCTTTGTTATGCAATTGGAAAATAATATCATCTTATCATTTTATATGTCTCTGAATTTCTATGATTTTATTTGTTTTGTTTTTCAATTTCCAATAGGATTCGGATATCGTCACAATATTAATCAAATCAATCAATTACAAGACTAATCAAACAAATGAAAATTTTGAACTTAATTTCCCTTCAGTATCAACGATCGCTAAAACTTGTATTGAAGTTTGTCCACAAGTAAGATGAACTATGCAATTTGTTCAATGTTGGAATTTTAAATAATTAAGAAAAATTTGGAAAAAGTGTAACGATCGATCGAATATTAAACTGATAAACACCTTTTGGAGGAGATTGAATTTTCGTCAAAATTCTTTAATTATTTTCATATAAAAACAATTATTTTTTTCACAGTTTTGATCGTGCTGATCATATTGAACATACATATGTACATAAAGCCGTTTTCACACACACACACACACACACTGCCACATGTTGCAACGATATATCGCAAATTTCTTAAAAATATAAATGTATTTTAATGGAACGTTTTCACACAACACATGTCGTAAAAAATTCAGATTTGTCGCATTTAAAAATATATTATATCTTGAAGAAATAATTACAACATGTCGCAAAGTGTGTTAAAACGGCCTAAAGTTTCATATTATATAAGTAAAAGAAGTCAATAATATCCAGTGATCGCGGTACACGTTTTTTTAAATTTAATCATAATTTGTTCTATATACTCGTACAATACAATATTTTTCAATTATTTACATTATAAATAAATGAATTTCAGGCCATTATTGCAATTGGTACAAATCCTTTGAATCTTATGGTACCGGCAATATGCGAAATTTATAAAATCAACAATATGCCGTATAGACAAAAAATTTTAGGATTGACAGCATTCGATCAAATGGTAGCACGCTCTGTATACAGTCAAGCATATAATTTAGATTCAGCAGATGTGTTTGTACCAATAACTGGTGGTACAACGATAAATACAATAGTACCTATATTTTCTCAAGCATTACCTAGTTTACATAAAAAATATATGAATGAAAATAATGAACAGTTGATTAATAGTTTTCTTGAATATAAAATTCAAAGTCGTAATATGTATTTATCATCAGCATTAGCGATATCGCAATTTATTGAATCATTAGTAAAAGGAATAAATGGCGAAAAAGATATAATTGAATGTGCATATGTTGCAACTGATACAAATCTACCATCAAAATATTTAATATCATTAATCGATTTAAATGAATTCGGTATTGTTAGCGTTTATGGGCCACCAAAAATTGTAAATCATCATGAGAGACAATTGATTACAAGCTGTTTAAATAATTTATATCAGGAATTACAGATAATTGAAAAAAAGAAGTTACAAGAAACTAAAATTCAGTTATAAAAATACAATAGGTTTTTTATTTCTATATAATTTTAAAGATTTGATTTTCTATCAATTAATTTTTATGATTCCATCACAATTATTATGCTTTAATTTGCCTAAAGAATTTTATACTATCAAAATAAAGTAAATTTCTCCTTCATTGTTTGTTTCTATCTTAATTATATTTCGAAATTGATTGAAGTTTGTTTTTGTCCTATGCACGATTTGTTAATCTACGAATAGAATTAGTTTGCCCCATATCAAAATTATCGGTGTATGTAAATTGTTAAAGAAATTCATCAACATATATGAAATTTCCTCGTGATTAATCCACATTATTGTCGAAAATCATTGCAGAAACAATACCCAGAACCTCTAATGTCCTTGAAAAGATGTATGTATTTGTATATTTGGAGAAAATATGCAATACAACGTCGTTAGCAATTTACAAAAAAGTATTTAACTACCATTTCAATCCTATATTTTATAAGCCGCGAAAAGATGTATGTGACCGTTGCTACGAGTTTAAATGTAAGTAATTGAAAACAAAAATTAAGAGTTCAATTGTTATAATTCAATATTACTTACATTATAGATTATTATTAAATGGCAATAAAAACTTTTTCAAAAAAAGTATATAATAGATGCTTTCGATTTGGCAATTTCAAGTCCCTGCGAGTACTAAAATGTGTCTAGGATAAATTGTTAAAATGAACGACACAAAAATTATTCGTAATTATTTGCATCTACTTCCAGCTACTTGAAAAATTTTTCATTAGTAGCTGCGAGTAGATGGTTTAGCACAGACATTTACCTTTTCTACTCGCAAGTACTTGAAATTGCCAAATCGAAAGCCTCTAATAAATACAAAATTTATTCGAATTCTCTCGCAAATTAGTTGAAATAATAGGCTGCGTTCTCTGTGTTTTCAGATTAATTTTGCAGCTCTCATATACATATATATGTATCTTCACGTTCACATGTGAATATTCTTTGTTCTCGAAACTCGAAACTGTCATTCGTTGTTTGTCAAAATTGCCATTTTATAATTTTTTTTTGATGTTGATGTTATTATTAACCATTATCATTAACAGAACAAATTAATTTGCAATATTTTAAAAATAAAAATTGTTTGATCCTAAGTTACGGTGCATTGTTGTTATTAAAAATTAAATATCAGCTGATATTCTGACACAAACAATTGCTACATTACATGCATCCTCAATGAGAAAATTTTGCTCATTAAGAATTTGCATCTTCATTATATGAAAAAGAGAGCATTATGGGCGAATGAAATCTAATGTATTCCATCAAACGAAATTTTGCATTCAGACGCAAATTTTGTATGAGAACACATCCTAATTATAGTAGAGTGACCGTTAAAAATGTCCTTTACATTACTTTCTGTATTAAAATAATAAAAAAAAAATAAATTATAAAAAAAACAAAAAGTAAATCACATAAAAGAAATCAATTTTTATTGAAGGATTTCTTTTCTTATTTTTTTTTTTTTGTTCGACATTAATAACATAAATATCTACTTAATTCCTTACTTTCATTTCTTTATATTTATACTACTACTTATAGTAATGCTACTCTCATAAATACTCCCTTAACACGATTTGAGAATCCTTCGAAATGGCTGTATTAAATATCTTCTATCTATATGTACATTCATATTTTATTTTACTTTTGTTGTAAGTGTTGTTTTTATTCTTCCTTGTATGTATGTATATATGTATGTGTATGTTTCATATTGTCATATACATACATACATATATTTGAATCATAATAAGAATTTAATCAGAAAAAAAGTTTGATTATAAAAAAGTAACACTGCAATAAAAAAACTCCTTATAAACATTTTCACATTCGCATATATGCATTCACATATGTATATGCACGCATATAATGTATCTGGGAATGCAATAAAATTGTTAATGTATTTGTAGATGTATATTTATAAAGTGTGAGATGTATATTTTCTATATTCTAGCACATTCTAGCTAGATTGTATATGAATGTAGTACTCGTATACATAAATGTACAAACACAAAGTTTAAAAGTGAATTATTATATGACCAAACCATTTCGGTTTATTTGTTATTATAATGTCTGTCTCTGTACATATATATAGAAATACATTTATGTATTAACATTACATACACATATAGTGTATATTAATTCGTGTGTATATGTGACTAACTGAAAAATATTGAAAATTTTATACTTTCTATATCCTGAAAAAGGTGACTTACCTATGAATTGTTTTGTAGAAAGTGCAAAAAATATTTACGTGTTATATGTATTTGTATACATACACAGAGTTTACACATATAAATATAGATTAGATATATATTATGTAGGGATGTGTAGAGCATATGTAGAAATATGTAAACATAGAGTAATATGTTTAGGGTTTACCAAAAGGAACATGAGATATTAACAAGTAATCATACATGGAAAGGTACACGATTCAATAATACACAGAAATTATTCGAATTTATTATCAAAATGAATGTTCGGTTCGCCGTACGTTTCGTACATGACTAGAAATTTATGGAGAATTTTGCATCATGATCTTCATTTGAAGGCTTATTAAAGATTATATGACTAAATTTGAATAGTTTGAACTAAACATTTTTATTTATATATTTTTTATTTTTATTTATTTTTTATTAATTATAAATTTAATAAAAATATTTTATTTTTTATTTAAATATTCTATTTTAAATATCCAAATTCAAACAAAATTACAATTTCTTATTCGAGACTCGAATAAAAACGACAAATTATTATAGTCACATCACACGACTGTCAGCATACAGAATAAAAATCGAGACGACAACGACAACGGAATGTCGCAGTCACACGACTCGACTGTCAGCATAGGGGGGGATATTATTTTTTAAAACATAATGGAATCGATTGTTCTTGAAAATAATAATTAACAAATCATGTGAATATCACATGTTTTTTAGTTATCATTTACTATGTATAATACCCTCACTTAAATCGACATAAAAGATAAATCGATTTATAACTGGTTTTATTCTGAACCCATCCCAATGTGTTTATACCCTTTGTAATTAACTGGTTCAAATTAAATCGACTTAAAAATGACATTTCATTTTCATTTGCAAACAGTTATACTCTTTTAAAAATCAAACTTTTTTAAAAATATTTTTACTTACTGCGAAATTTTCCAAAGAATTTAAGTAAATAGTTTTACACAAAAACACTTTCTTCTTCTACATCAGTTGATTTTGATTTATGTGTAAACCGATATTAGCTGACAGCCGTTTATACCCCTTTAAGAATCGACTGAACCGGTTAGTTATATCCATGTATTTAAAATCGATTCAAATGTTAATTCGATATAAACAAGCGTTTATACCATGGGTCTATTTTGTGTCGACACATTTTATGTCGATTTAAGTGAGGGTATATACACAGTAATTGTATTTCATTTTAATGTTCTGACTGACGCACTTATTGGTGAACCCTATATACAAATGGAGATCGAGATCATAGACATTAGAATTGCTGATTGTCCTACATTATTATATATACGAAAATACAAAATGAAAGAAATTGTATGACGACGAATTTTATACACAAATACAAGTATACATGTGTGCATATGTATAACACATAAATACTGAATATGTACATAATTTTATATATCTATAAGAATGCTTGAAAAGTTTTATAATGATAACTGCCATCGGGGATTTAAGAACATGTCAACACTTTAATACCAGAATATATGTATGTATAGTAACACTTTTGTTTATACATATGTTTATGTAAGTCGTATGTGAATGCAATTTTAAATGTGAATACGTAAAAAAAATGTAAAATCATATGCATATGTGTTTACTGCATACATACGAGTACATACATATATGTGAATATAAAATTTATAAAATATATGGGCTAGTTTTCTTACGAAGTATTAAAAGTTATAAAATACTTTATATGTACTACATATGTACGTACGATTACGAACATATATGTGTTATGTATACTAAACGAGTGCATTAATGCTATTTGAATGTCAAGGAATTATGTTTTCATTCTTACGGATTTAATTTTAAATACCTTTGAATACGTACAATATATTTACTTTTTTACTATAACATTTTAAATATATGGTTTTAGTTCAGATTATAGTACCATAACACACATACTTATGTACATATCAATGAATGAGAATATATTATCAATGCTACAAAATAAAGCATATTTATATGTACATATACGAGTATATTAACTTTGGCAAAGAAATAATAATAAAAGGCAAAACCAATTTAACTTAGAAAATTTAATTTTTAAAAAAAATTTTACTTGTTAATATTGACGAATCAACATAAATATGAATAATATGTAGGCATTGTGTGTTTATTGTATACATAAAAATTCGCATATAAAAAGTTGGAAAAAAAGTATTGGGTTCTGCGGACCTATTCTCGAAACCATTCGAATTTTTACGTACACGTTAATTCATCACTTACAAGTGGTTCCGACATTATGGCGTATTCTTAAAACTCGAATACCATATAAAAATTCAAATGAAAATCATTCAAATAGTTTATAATCGATGGTTATTTCTATACGTCAAAATGTCAATTCGAATAGAATTAATCAATTTTATTCTACAAACATTTCGTATAAAATTTTGATAACTTGAAAAAATCTGTAGTAGTTTTTCACATCAATACAGGAATCTTTTTCTTTTTCTTCAATGGCTCTGCATCTCATATCGAGCCAAGGCCTTCTGCAGTTTCGTTCTCCTGATACACCGATCTCCACACAGTTTTCCCATCCCAGTTTTAGCTTTCCTCTAGGTCTTTGTCCTTCTGGTTTTACATTCAGAAGATTCTTGGGCACACTTTCGTTGTTCATGCGTTGTACATGGCCAGCCCACCGTAGTCGTATAATTTTCATATTTACGGACAATTTCGGAGTTTTATATCTTTTGTACAAGTCCTTATTGTACAGTATACTCCATGCGTCATTTTTTTTTACTGGTCCATATATCCGTCTTAATATTTTTGTTTCAAACGCATCCAACGCTTCTTTGTTTTTTTGCTCCAATGTCCAAGTTTCTGAGCCATACATATAATAACGCTACGTTATTAATGTTTTGTACAGTATAATTTTCGTTTTGATGTGTACATATCTCGGCCTCATTATTGATATAAGTGAGAAGTAGGCTTTATTGGCCATTTTAATTCTTTCTTTTAAATTAGTCTTTTAATTTTTTTTTTTTTTTTTTTTTTTTTTTTTTTTTTTTTAAATATACATATATACATAAATGTATATAGTATATATTAAGTGCACGCGGATACTCAGTCCATGGCACCGCCGATCAGTAATTTTATGTCAGATATACATATTATCCAGTTTTATCATCAGTAATCAGTTACTGGTGTACATTGCTGATGGGAAAAATTATTGATCGACTTGGGCAAGAGTAGTTGGCTGGCTGGGGTTCGAACCGTGATCTCAAAGATCGCAAGACCGACACACAACCATCGAGCTATTCAAGCCCCAAGTCTTTTAATTATAGTCTTATAATTTAATTATAGTCTTTTGTCTCACTATTATTTTAATGAGAATACGGATACTAATACCTTTTAATACAAAAATACGGATTACTAAAGCTTAATAGATTATTAGTTCCACCACATTTGTATTTTCATTCAAAATGTGAGAAATATTCGAATGTTTTTAAGAATACATCAAACCCAAAACCATTCGAATTAAAATTATGTGAGAATCAAATTATGATTTTATCACAAAAATTGTAAAGATGATTTAATGATGAATTTATAAAAAATTTATAAAAAAATATGTTCCGATTTCATTTTCATCAGTTAAAGGATCGATACTTTTGCTCAAATCCAATACATGGATATGTAATCGCATCGCATTATGTAAAAATATAGGTACATATGTGACACCTCAAAATATGTCATAAACACGTAACATTCGAGATTCGTCAATGAATTATAATTGAAAACATTTTATTGTCAAGTACGAGTATATACCATATGAATGTAGATATTTCTATCGATGATGTATATAACTACATATGCGAATAAATGTATGTGTGAATGTGTACATATGTATTGTATGTAAAAATATTTCCATTTCCTTTAATGTCTGCATAATATAAAATCTACGAATACAGATAATTATACGCACGAATACATACGAGTATGTATATTACATACATACATATGTACACGTATACTCAAAATAATATTCAAATTGAAATTATATTGAATTTCAGATTTCAAAAAAAAAATTATTTTTGAATTCGATTTCAACTGAAAAGTTTTGAAAATATTATTTATTTTCATTTTTTTCATTTTATTCAAATGCAATATTAAAACTTTTTTATACGGTAATCCTTGGCAAGAAAAAAATAACAACCCAGAACGGAAAAAATGTGTGGATTGAGAAAAAAAAACGCTTCATGACAACCATTTTTTTTGTTTTTTTTTTTGTTTTGGTTTCGTCGAGGAGAGTTCATTTAAAATTAGGTATTATTATTATTATTAAAAAAATTTTATTTCACAATTTCATATAAAACAAAATAAAAAATAAATTTTGTTTTTGCTTAGTTTTGTCTTAAAATTTGTTTTTACAGTAAGTAAACACATACATACTCATATGATATGTACATATAAACGAGAAGAGCGGTGGAAATATGGATAACCGTATTACATTTTTGTGTGAAAATTAATAAAAAAAAAAATAAATTTGTTTTCAGAAGTTATGTTAAATCTTACCTAAAATTGAAATGAAATTATTGTTTTCTTCAAAATAATGCAAAATACCTAGTTTATGTAGGCACTACCGTAATACTAAAATCATAAATTCCTAAAAAATTTTTAGGTAGGATTTTAGTAAACTTCAATTATTTTGAGCCATTAATTTAAAAATTAATATCATTTTTAATTGAGGTTAACCAATAATCTGCTCAACAAAATATATAAAAACTCAATCAAATTTCACTTGACTTACACTGTTGATACACGGCATTACTTAAATGATCATTCTGTCATTGTTAGTTTATACTTACATGTATGTGTACATTTTAGTTTCAACTGTCAATTATAATTTTTTTCTATACGATATGCAGATTATAAAAATCTGTATATCGTTGTTTTTGCTGTGACTTACGACTATCATTTTTATTTACCATATAGTATAGGAAACATCCATTTTACCATCCTCCTGAAACTTCATTCGAGCTTAAGTTACAATGGAGATGTGATGCTAAACACAAAAAATTAGCATATTGCTTAGTATGGTCGTATTGGCTTAGTGCTTTATAAATGCTTACACAATATCGGCAGAAGCATCCAAGCAGACAATCTGTTGGCTGTCGTGTTTGAGCAATGTAGAAATTTAACAAAATTTGCGTTAGAATAACAAAAATGACAAGTTTAATAATAAGAATAAGCATTCAATAAAGAGACAAGGCTTATGACAACTTAGAACATAATCTGTTTGAATGCATTTCTGAAATTGACTGCGGCAAATTTTGTGACTACACTACACCAGCATTTTTCTACTTTTACAGGATGCAACTCCGTTTTGATTGTATTTAGCGCTTTAATGATAATTTTAATTTAATTTGTGGTTATAGACGGCAAATGAATGATTACTTAAGTAATGCAGTGTATCAACATTTTTATAACGAAAATTTTACTTAAAACAAAATCCTGTATATAAAAATAAACTTATAACTAATAAGTATTGCATTTCTAATGAGGCTATCCATATTTCTACCGCTAGAAGAGTAGTATATAGTAGTATATGTATTTTTTTAAAATAAAAGTTCACATTCTAATAACTTTATTTTATGAGAATATTTTTTCCATTTTATTTTTATAAACGTACTTATATATATATATATATGTATTAAATTTTAGATTTTAGAATTAGTACATACTACAATATTATTATGGTGAATTACATTATATACATATAAATGAAAGACAAAGAAAACTACCTTCATTTATCTCCAAAAATATAAAAAAAATTAAATAAATAAAAAACTTTATTGACTTTATCTAGTGTACATTACATACAGTGGACATAAAAAGTCATTGTACACCTATAAATGTAAACTTTGGATACCTGTAAGTCAAAATCAAATGAACACATCTTCATATTTCTTGCACAAATAAAACTCTGATGTGTTCATATAATACTATTTCGGAATTTCTTTTTCACACCTCTGTTCATTTTCAAGTTATAGAAAAATAATTAAAACAAATTTCAAAATTTTGAGTCAAAAATGTTTGTACACTCATGTAATTTCACATAATTTTTTATACGATTTCTTTGGATGGATAATGTTACAAAAATGTCTTTCTTGTAATAACAATTTTTTCGATATTCATAATAAGCGTACTTAAGATTAGGATTCGAGATATCTGCTATCTTGTGCACCAATTATCTCTGAAGCTACTTAACTGATTTCAATGAAATTTGAAACATAGATACTTTGATAGGAATTGTGGTGCTTAATGGAGCACTTTTTTTTTTAAAAAACATCCTTGTTTCCTTTTTACAGGGTGTCAAAGTTGTCAAAATTGCGATTTTTCGGCTTCCAAATGCACCTCATACAGCAAACACTAATTGACCAATTTCTTTGAAATTTTGAATATAGGTATCCTGAAGGATATTGTGGTGCTTGAATATAGCACATTTTTGATTTTAGGTCATTTAATTTAGTTATAGTTTTTAGCAAAGGAGAGGATTTTTTTTGAAAAATCATTTTACTTTGACTTCTATTTTCATACATTAAATCTTCATATATCTATATGATTTTGGTATCAAAATAAAATTTGGACTTTTCTGATGTTTTTACAAAAAATAAGTATAAAATTCTTTGTTATATTTCCATTTTTATGAACAAAATAAAATTATGTTCTTTTTCATCAAAATATTCAAAAATCCATTTTTATTAGCACCTAAAAGGTATGCAAAGTCATTTTTTAAAATGTTTGTATGTAAAATCGTTGTTGTTGTTTTCAAAATTTTTCAAAGTCGAATCCTACTCTTAAGAAAAACACTTTGACCTTTCACTTTCATATAAATTAAATATATATATTGTGATATTAAAATGAATCTTAGATGATTTTTGATAGCAAATTTTTTTCACGACTGAACATTAATAGTTAACATAACTTTAACCAATGAAATCAATTATGTATTTTATTGAAGAATAATAAACTTTTTAAACTCCTCGTCAAGAGTTTATTAGTAAAAGGTGGTAAGAGAGATTATTTTACAAAAATTTAGAGGTGCACAAAGACTTTTGATATTCACTTTATATGTTATGTATGAGAATTGTATAGATATGAGATGCGGTTAACTTTTTGATTTTTTGTAGAGGTATAGGTATATAAACACTCGTATGTGTATACGCTGGTAGTGTTTGTAGTTTTATTCGAATTTATAACTGTAAAACCACAAAAAAAATTTTTTTAAAAAAGAAAAATAATAAAAATAAAAAATAAAAATGAAATTAAAATTAAAATGAACAAAAAAAAAAATTACTCATATAGTAAACTTTATCCTTACAATTTGATATAAAAGAGTTTTATAGCTTATTTTGCAATATAAACTTTAAGCTCCGTTTTATTTTTTATATAATTTTTGTTTTTAGTTTTTTGGTTTTTGTTTTTTGAGTCTTTAAAAAAAACTACTATAAAATTCTTTATTTTTCCGTATCGTTTTTGTTACATAACATACATTTTGTACATATTTATATAGTAGCAGGATAGTAGTTTAAATAATACTCGTATAATGAAATGTAATCCTGAATAATAAAAAAAATATAAAATAAAAGTAAACAAAAATATTAAAACAATATTATATGTTTATGTGTGTTTTTTATTTTTTTTTATTTTTTGTATTTTTAATATTTTTTACAATTTTAGATAAAAATCAAAGTTTGACTGCTTTATATATTTTGTGGTATATTATACATATACGCATTGATGATGATATAAATGCACATATTTTTGTTTGTAGGATTTTAACTTCTGGGAAAGTCAACAAAAAAATAAAAAAAATTAAATAGAATAAAAAAGTATATAAATGAATAAAATAAAATTTATAATTTTTTAAAACAAAATAAATATTGATACCCTTTTTTATGAAGTTTGGAATAAATAAGGAATATAAATCATTTTGGTTGTTGCATTTAACTAATTAGCGCAACTCGTAGTTTCATTTCATTTTATTTTAGGTATAGGTATATATTGTATAAACTAAATATGTACTTATTATCATCATCGCATCATCGTCTTTAGCTCTACAGCATTCGATGGGCTTCGGCTCGCTCTGCTTTCAATCATCTATCCATTTGAGCTTTGGTCTTTCTGTTTAATTTTACCTTTTGGCCTATGCAGCATAAGTTTTCCCATGAAAACTTTCCTCTGCTCTTCTTCCAACATGGCCTAACTATTGAACATTACACCCTACTTAGTTTAACTTTTTGCGTTGTACGAGTATTCATGTTTTGATATAACTCGTAAAGCTCATCGTTTCGTTGAATTCTCCCTACTCTATTCTTATTCATAGCACCACAGGACAGATCAGATCCTCCTGCTTATTTTTTCTCAAATATCTGAAAAGCATTTTTGTCAGCTTTAGATAACTTTCAAGATTCGTCGCCATACTTCAGTAATTTCTCTGTAAATTGTGTGTGTATATGCGGGCTAACCGTACTGCAGATGGACAAATGAACTGATTGATTATTCGAGATTAATTGTAGGTATGTGGTTCTAGTAGTATTTCCACCGGCTTGATTTGATGATCTCCATTATGATTAGAAAAGTATTGCCACATTGGTATCTACATGATGGTGAAACGATAATTGGTAGGAGAGATTTGAGGCTTGATTTCCGTACTTATGCATTCGGTACCCTTTATTGCCGATTAGGCGGGATGTTTAGATCAACGAATTTTATTACTTTACATATAACTGAAAGGTTGACTGAAACCGAAGATCTAAGGGTCTGAAGTGTCTAATTTGAGTTTGTAGAGTAACTGAAGAAGAAGACGAATTAATTTTGAAAAAATATACCATTCCGTAAAAATTGTTGACCTGCCCTTACATGCATTATATATATATATATATATATATATATATATATATAAAATATGTAATGTATTTTTAATTTAAATTAAAAAAATTGAACAAATATCAAAGTAAATTAATTGAAGAATTATATAAAAAAATATGTATTATGTACATATGTAGATATTACAAATATGCACATACTCCGTACGTTTTGCATACTATCTATTCTATTAGTATATAACATATTTGTAAAATAAATCAAAATACGAATTTACAATTCAATTCACTTTTATATAAATGTATGTACGATACATATATACATAATACATAAACTCATATAATCGCATACATAATGTACATACTATGTAAGCTATAAAATAAAACAGGGGAATGCGATGTATAAATTGCTTTTAATAATTAATTATTCAATTTTGTGGTCAATTATATAATACTATATTTTGGTGTAATTGAAATTTATGTATTATTCATAATATGTACATATCTACAGATGGATAGATATATGTAGTACATACATAGTAATAGTACTTTAAAACTTTGTGGTTTAACATGATGATTTCTGTTTTAGATTAAATTTCATCAAATAAATGTTCATATCATCAAAAATGTTTCATATATACATTTATGTATGTATGTAGACATTGTATTTTACAGTCGTATATTATAATGTATACATACTTACATATACGTACACACATCTGTATGTAAATTTGTAAAAGAGATGAATTTCATTTCATAAATCACTTATTGTATATTTATATTTATTTTTGCTTTTGTGGAATTTACATTTATATTTTCGATGCGGTAAATACATAATCTGAAATTTGATTGTATAACATTATTGCATAAGGAAAAAATATCTGTAATATTGCATGTATATACATGTATATTTGTATATAATAACACGTAAGTATATTCAATTGTATTGTAATTTTGGGAAATGTAATAAGTTTGAGATTTAACAACAGCCAGAAGTCAGAGGGAGCTAAATCTGGCGAATAGGGTGGATGTTGTCACAATTTGTACATTAAGTATCAATTTTTACGATGGTTTTGTGAGCCGTATAAGAGGCAGCGTTGTCTTGATGAAAAATGATTTTCTTCTTCTGCAAAACAGGTCTTTTTTCTCAAATTTTCACATCCAACTGGTCCAAGAGGTTGCAATAATGATCTGCGTTTATTGTATTACCAGATTGAAAATAATCCACAAAAAAAAATCCTTTGGCATTCCAAAAAACTGACGCTAACACCTTCTTGGCCAATTTCTGGACCCTAACTCGCTTCGGAGCTGAAGTACCGGGTCCTCACCATTTCTTAGGATCTTGTTTAGATTCAGAATCATAGTGGTAGACCCAAGTTTCATCTATAGTCGTAAATGACGCAGAAAATCATTTTTACCTTTCTAAAATACTCCAAATCTAAAATTTCAATCAAAATATTGATCACACTGCCCAATGAGATCCCTAGGGTTTCTACTACATTTCTCTCTGTTAATCTACAATCCTTCAAAATCGTATCCTGTATTTTTACTACGACTCCACACATAATCAATAATAATACTAATAAAAGTATTCAATTTTTGACTTTTGTTAACTCTAGTTTCAGTTTTATTTTTAATACAGTGGTAATACGAAATGTATAAAATGAAGCTACGTTATGATGCGCATTAATAGTAATTTTTCATGAATTTTACATTTCATTTATACTAAAAAAAGGAAAAAAAATAAGAAAATGAATTTGTAAGTAAAAATATTTTGAATTTCACAATTATTTTAATTTTCAAACTTATATTTTATTGGTATATTAAAATTTTGAATACCACAAAATTGACTGCACATATGTATCTATGATACGAGGATATAAGAAGACTTTTGAAACTTTAAAATACTCTTTCCATAATTTTGATCAAAATTTTATTTCAAAGACAATCAATTGTATTATTATGTGTACTCCCCAAAGGATATATGTATATACATATACATATAGGAGTATTTATGTGTGATATTTGAAAAATATATAAATAGAAAAATTAATTCAATACAAAACTTTAACATAGTATGTATGTAAAATTAATAACAATGTGTGTGTAGATATGTGTAAATAAATGTACGAATATGTACATATATGTACATACATAATATACAAATATTGTTGTATTTGTAGATTAAATGAATTGAAATTTAATTATGTATTCAGAAAATGTACTTTAGAACTTTTTACAGATAAATATACTTATGTATTACATATTTATATTAAAACCACATTTTATGGATGGAAATATAAATAAATGTATAAAATATCAGTTCATCATAAATGTTCACACATATTTACGAGGGTGGATTGATAAATCTTTAGAAAAACGCACGTCGCCTTTTACTTAATAATAACAATTTGTCTTGTCTGTTGTGAAACATGTTCTTTCAAATCAAAGCTGTCAAGTATTTATGACGTTTGAGGAAATAGTTTCTTAGTGATAGTCGCTTTTCTAAAGTCACTTTCAATTCTTTTTAAATATTGAAAAAAGAGAATAACGTGTAGTAATTAAATACTTTCATTTAAAAGGCATAAAATCAAAATAAATTATCGATGCGACAGAAATAGTGTAAGTTAAATATGCATATTCAAGAGCAATCATTTAAAATTGGGTACATAAATTATAGCTTGGCCGAACAAGTGATGCTGAACGTTCAGGAAAGACAGAAAATGTAACATTATTCGAAACATTATAAAAAGTTTATAAAATCATCATTATCAAAGTTTGTGGTATTAAGCTGAGTAAGATTACTGACACTGTCAACAACTCATGTGAACATGTATACAATATCAGACGCATGAAGAATTGCATAAAAAACATCTGTTAGCAAGATGAGTGCCGCATTTTGAATTACCTCCCTATCCATAATATTCACCTGATCCAGTTCCTTCTGACTATTTTCTATTTCTAAATATGAAGATATAGTAAGATAGAAAGAGATTTGTATCAAATGATGAAGTAATAGGTGAAACAAACGTTGATTTTGAGGAGTTTGATTCAGAGAAATTGAAAAAAACGTTCAAAAAAGTGTATTGAGCTAAAATGATACTACGTAGCAAATTAAAGTCTATTCTAGTTAAAAAAATTATGTTTTGTGTTGTGTTGTGTTTCATTCTAAAGACATTATCAATCCATCCTCGTATATATACATATACATGGAGGAATTTGTATACATATAATATGTACACATGAACGTTAATGTATGTATGTATCTGTATGCATTATTTTACATATTTATATTTTATTTTAAAATCATTATACCTATAGACTATTATCAAAGATACTAGAAATAGCTATTATTCATACACATTTACAATATAAATGTGAATAATATTTGTGTGTAGTAGTATATGTCTTTTTTATTAATGCTAGAAAATACATATGTACATACTCGTAGTCGTGTATATGTAAATATTTACTTCTCTATTTATTTTATGATGTCTTTGAAGTTAGTAATTGTAAATTTATCTATACAATATATGCTACGAATGTATATATTTTAATTGGTTAATAAATAAACTTTTATAAACTAATCTTTTTCTTCTTAAAAAATACATGTGTATAGTATACAAAATACATTCATTTATTTATATTGAGCCCATTCATAACTATTTTTCATTCACACTCTACATAATATACGAGTATGTTTGTAATATATATAGCAATATGTGTTCATATTACACATTAATATCTATAAATATACAAAAATGAAATACGATCAGCAATCCTTAGAGTATAATATGAATAAATTTTATATGGTAGATATAATTAGGGTATTAATTGGCTATCGTATATTATTCAAATAAACATAATAAAGTTCGTATTTCGTATTCACGTTAAATACAAGCCTTCGTAAACTACTAATATGAAAAAATAAATTACAACGTCGTAAACAAATACGCAGTTATGTGAAATTACGTTAATTTCATTTGCCCAAAAAAATTATTATCGCTCTAAACGAAAATTTTTTTTTTTTTAAATGTACCAACATTATCAGTTGATGCAGTTGATTATGGCTGCTTTCAAAGTTGCAAGCCTGCGGATTGTAAACTTTTATTTACAAAATATTCGTTTAAATCGGCTTGCGCATGAAAAATGTTCATTTATTCAAGTCTATAATATAATTAATACTTGTCAAAATTTGTAAGATTTACTATCAGTTCTAAGTCAGATCTGACTGAGCATTCGATAATTTTTGCACTGCAATTCATTACGTTCGAAAACTTTAAAATACGCAAATAACAGAGTGTGTTGAAACACTCCATATTTGCTGCTGCCAAAGTGAAAATAACTGCTACTGCATTATTTAGGTAGAGCATGTGAGTTTGTGGAAAATTATACAAAAAATACCTTAATTACAAATTCGAAATAATTTTGAAACTCTGAACTTGTTTTTTTATTGGCATTAATCAATTTATTGGTCTTAATAGTTAAACTATGCTATTCTGATAGATTCAACTGAAAATATCGAAAATGTGTGTGCTGGCATGGAATGGATTATATGTACATCATGTACATACATCTAAATATGTATTTATGTATGGAATGGATTATAGATGGTATGGAATGGTTTATATATCTAAATATTATATACTTTCGAAATTTACTCTTTTAAACTTATTTTTTGAATTGAACACTTTTGTTTTTAGCCTCTCAGCCAAATATTTGAATTATCTTTCATCTCTGTGACATTATCAATTATTGTATCGGTCAAAATATTTGTTACCTAAAACGTATTTTGGTCCAATATTTTTCACTATTATATCAATAAATATAATGTAAATAAAAATATAAATAAATAAAAATTTTATATTACTCTGATCAAAAGCAGATTTTTTGTTCGAAAATGTAAAATGTCAGAAATGACAGTTCATTGCCATTGCATTTGCATAACGTTAATCTATTCTCGCAAACTGTACATGATTATTCTAGTACTGCAATCGAAGTACGTATAGGAATACGCACTACAGTCTGCACTTTCGAAAAATACTTATTCCATCTTGCGGCAAGCCATTTGACTTAATTTCAAGTTGACGAAACTAAACCTATCTATACACTACTACTTTGTTCCTGAGAATCCTAATTATGTTCGT
Source organism: Villa cingulata (assembly GCA_951394055.1). Lineage (NCBI taxonomy): Eukaryota > Metazoa > Arthropoda > Insecta > Diptera > Bombyliidae > Villa > Villa cingulata. The sequence goes on along the minus strand of OX596022.1, from coordinate 27,363,137 downwards.
GTGTTCATTATATTTCGAAAATTAATGAATATTCTTACCACCTGATCCATCTTAGGTACAAATGCACAATATAAAATTTTTGATATATTTAATGGGTTTCGTTTCATGCAATGTTTCACTTTGATCAAATAAAATTTAATAAATTTTTATGATACGTATGTATACATTTATTTATTATTATCAATATTATATTTTAGGTACCTTAACATACATAAACATATTTAGGTTATTTTTATTATATTACACGAATAAATAATAAACTTAATAATTTTCGTCTAAAAATAAATTTTGTTAAATCATAATACCTTCATACCGATTATTTACATACAAATTTATGTGAGAATGTATAACGATAATTGTGTGGTGTGTAACGAACAAGAAGAGAAAAACTATACAATTTAGAAAAACTATGACAATATTTACGTAAATAGTATTTAGATTAAACCTGAATAAATAACACATATGGATATACAAGGTCTAATAAAAAAATAACGGAAATTTTGGAATTTCGCAGACTTTGCAAAATCGTTTTATTCAAAAGAGTACACGTGTTTGCATTCGCTCTACGAGTTGCTACTTACAAAAAAATCTGATTAAAGAGTTTGCATTGCATTTTTCATGAAAAATGATATTACCTTGACCTTGACTTTTGGTAAATCTAGATACTATGAGTAAAACAAGAGCTTGCGAATGATATAAATTATGTTCCAAAGGACCAATAAAACACTATCATTCTGGACCCCTCAACACATTAACCATCGACGAGAACGTCGAAAAATTAAAACAAATCATTATATGACAATCGCCATAATTAATATATAAAGGCAATTCGACGAAAACAATAAAAATCGTGGAAAATCGGTTTGTGGAAATTGAACCACAATAATTTATAATAATGTTTGTGAACATTTGGTCAAAAACAACACCATACTTTCTGGACATAGTCCTCTGCGACTTCTTTCTATTCCCGAAGTTGAAAAGAACCATGAAAGAACGACGTTTTGTCATCATTTACTATGTTTATATACTTGCTGTTAAATCGCTATAACACAAACCGGTTCAAATATCGTCCTATTTAAAAGCGATATTTAATTGTGTTTATACTGATGACAATATATCGATTTAAGATAAATCGCTTTATAAAACAGGTTTGACTAACAAAAGAAAGATATTAATATTGTTGCTTAAAGCGATATAAACTGTTTATACTAATTTTTCATATCGATATAAAGCGTTAAAGCGCTTCATTTATCGACATTTGTAAAAGCGATTCGAAAGCTTTAAATCGATATGAGAAGTGTTTATACTATCGCTCTATGCTCTATACTCTATGTCATATCGATTTGTGTTATAGCGATTGTAGCGATTTAACAGCAAGTATAAACATAGTAATTGATGATATAAAAACATGATCGCAGAAGATGGTAAAAGCTGTATCAAAAAGTTCAAGAAGTGATTCCAAGATTGAAAAAGCTCCCTGCACAAATGTATTATATCTAGAAGGGGGGGGGGGGGATAAGTGGTTATTAATTTAAAGGGAACAAAATAATTTAAGATGAATAAATTCTTTAAGGAAAACTAAAATTACCGTTATTTTTTTTTATCACACTACGAATACATAGTATATCCTTTCTATTGTCGAATTTCTATTCACATTTATTTCATATTTATTTTTATTTTGTGTTCTTTATACATATTCGCAAGTACTTTTGTTCTAATGTTGTTAAATGTGTAACACGAAGAAAATATTTACTAGGAAAAATTTTTTTTTGTACAATTTTCCACATGTAAATTTGATAATTTTTATTTATATAATTTTTTTTTTATTATTTCAACGTGACATTTCATATTCGAAATTCTGAGTTATGTTATGTATACATATATGTATGTATAATTTTTTCTATATTTTATGTACAATATACGAGTAGTACAATATAAATATACTCATATGTAAATATAGAATACATTGTACACACATAAAATGCCTACATAATACAATTTACTGTGTGTATACGCATACATATCTAACGTACATTATGTAAGTATGTATATTTAGAATAATATTCACGAATATTCCTTAAAAATGATAATCTTACACGTACGCCTTCTGATTCCTAGATTCAGGATATACTACATATTTGGTATTACTTAGATTATGTATGTTGTATATACATAGATATTTCGTTTTATATCACATGCGTTCTAGAAGTACACACTTGTATGCGTATGTGAACGTTTAGTTTATTACACCTCTATTATAGACTCCTACAACACGTCTATATTATTTGGTATTTCTCATTTGTTTTATTGTATTTTTAATTACATTTTTTTATATTCGTTTTTATTATGTCTGTGACTGTATATCGACATGAATGGTGAATTTTTTATTATATAAAGTGTGCACAATTATTATAAAGTACATACATTCAAAGATTCGTGAATTTTTGTGTAACAATAAAATGCACATACATACGAGTATAAACGATTATGTGTGAATGTTTGACTGCTCCTTTTTCATATTGTTCATTTTTATTTTGTATTATTTTTTCGCACGTTTTCTTATAGACTATAAGGCATATATATACGAGTATATGTAAATGTAGATATAAAATACACATATACTCGTATCTACATAGAATTTTATATATAGTCAGTCACAAATAATATTTAATTATTCCATTCTTGTATGTATTCTATTAGGTGTACAGTATCTTTGTGAGGTTCAATTTATGCCACATATTAGGTACTATTTACCTGTGTTCATATGACATAATTGTGAACGAATTTTAGGTGAATCTGTGCGTGCTATATTCAATGTAAGTAGATAAAAATATTTAAAATTATTTCAAAACAGCATACAGTCAAATTTGAAACATGAAATCTGTGAAAAACAGAATAAACTGTAGTAAATTTTATTTTAGTTTCTAGAAAGCTTCTTTCTCAAATTCTAGTTTCAACTGAAAATAATTAACTAAACCTAGAATTCTTGAAGTGCATTTGTTGATTCTAGTATTTTTTAAAACGAATTTTCAGTGAATTTTAGAATTCATGAATTGTATTTTTGTAATTATACTAAAAGTATTTAAATGAATTCTATATAATTACCGTTATTTGTCATTTGGAAAATTCTAATTATTTGAATTTTTAAAAATATATAATTTAAAAAAACTAAATTGCTATGTGCATGGCGATATTTTTAAAAGATAAGATTATGTGCTAGCTTATCCAAAGAAAGGAAAATATTTAAGAAATGGTCAGATTGATGAATATTCGTGGCATAAGCGAACAATCAAAATTAAAATAAATTTAGATATAGCTGGTTGTAGTATAAAGACGGTTAAAGAGTCATTTGAGTTCATCGAAAGAGAAGCGAAAAGATTAGGTCCAGAGACAAAAGAGTTCAGTACACAGTGGGAGGTGTCTTAGAAATAGGTGGATATAGGTTTGAGGTAGTGAAAGAGTTCACGTATCTTGGAATGACACTGACGTCAGACAATAATGAATCGAAGGAGATCATGAAAAGAATAATAAAAGCTTATAAAACGTATTTTAGTCTCACACCAATATTAAAGTCTAAAATAGTATCTAGAGCGTCCAAGATAACTATATACAAAACACTTATACGACCAATAATAACGTATGGTACAGAATGCTAGACATTGAAAGAAGCAGACGTTATCAAATTGGCATGTTTTGAAAGGAAAATATTGAGAAGAATTTTTGGCGCAAAGAATATTAGTGTGGGGGAGTATAGAAGAGGAAAAAACTCCGAGATTTATGAATTGTATGACGACGTAGGTATCATCACTTTTACCAAGATCGGAAGACTACGATGGATGGGACAGATTACTAGAATGGAAACCGAAAACCCCTGTAGAAAGATTTTGCATGGCAATGCTCGGAATAAGAGACCGAGAGGAAGGCCGAAAAGTCGATGGTGGAATTCGGTGCGAGAGAACCTAAACAAACTGGAGATTGAAAACTGGTGGGCTTCATCTTTTGATAGAACGGGTTGGCAGCAGAGTCTTACTGATGCCAGGATTCTTTTAAGGACTGTAGTGCCGTAGAAGAAGAAGAAGATACATGTGAATATTATACTATTTAGGTATTTCCTTTACAGGAGCAACATTATTTTATTCAGTTATGATTAAGTTAGATTTACAATCCAGCGTAGATTATCGTATATTATTCTATAGGAAGCATAGGAAACACAAACACTTTCAATATAATTTCTCTATCGCCATCGTCAGATTATAAATACAACCTAATCTCACTATGACTCTGGTAAATCCACGCTGGCCGGAAAAAGAATAGCGCTATATAATTATTTGTGTGAAAACGAAGGAGGTATGAATAATCTACTCTGGCATGAAATCTACACTGGATTGTACATCTTTTTTGTTTTCAATACTCACTTTACTTTACTCAATTGAAAGTCAAAATAAAATTATTTATCCTCATCTTAACATTCATATTGACCAAAACCAGTGAATCAATAAGTCCTTTTATTCCTTAGAACAATTTATACACGTGCACAAATGATTTTTGGCACCAAAAATGCATGCACAAATAATTTTCGGGGAAATTGAAATTATGTTTTTTTTTTTTAAAAATAATTCTGGTTATTGTTTTAAATGTATTGTATTTATAAGTTTTTGAAAAAATAAGTACATACATACATAGATATAAAGATTTCAAATTATTACAACTAATTTACAAATTATGAAGTTTGTAATGCACAAATAATTTTTGTCATCACTGACTATGTGTTCATGTTTCTTATATTTACGTATATAGATAATATGCAAATTTTTAACTTTTTAATGTGCAATTAGCATTATACTGTCTATATAGATATAGAATTTAATCGTTAGATAAAATTGTTGCCATGGGATATCGTTGGTTCTATTTTATTTTCTTCATTTTATTTTCATTTAACATTCATTTAACTTTTATTACACATTATTGCATGCACATACATATTTTCATACATAGTATGTACATATGTTTGCGCGTAATAAAATTCTTGCTAAATTGGCTAATTTTTCATTTTCATTTTTCTGTGCACAAATATAAACTTTCAATTTTTTTCATTATGCACTAAAATTTTTAATTTTCGTTTGATTTTCATTTAAAGAATTTTTTATTAAGTATTAATATTATTTGTTTTTCAATAAACAATTTTTTTTTCTAATCTTTTTGATTTTTCTTTTCTAATCTTCCGTAATAAAAATATTTTCTTTGTATGTATATAGGATTTACCAATAAGCGTATCAATTTTCACGTGATTCGTTTATTATTTTGACGAATAATTCACGGCTTCCAAACTCAAAATGTTCCAAAGCCCAATTATTGAAAATTTCGACGCAAATCACAATCAGCTGGCTTTAGTTCTTGAGCCAATTGAACTTTATAAGCCTTCAAATGAATATCATAATGTAAAATTCTTCATAAATTTTGAAACATACAGCGAATCAGACATACTAATTTTTAAGCGTTGTTAAACCCTATTATTATGTAGGTCAATGCAAAATAAATATAATGCGAAATCTGAGCTAATCATTTATAGATATACTCGTATAATATAAATGTCTAATATCATTCAGGATCATATTTTCCAGGAATAGCGTTTATTTTTTATATTCTATATTTATATACACGTATATATAGATACGATCATACGATATAGATATATAGATACGATACACTCTAAAAGAGTGTATATATGTATTTTCTCTTAGGATAGATATATCTTTTTTTTTCATTAAATATTCATGTACACAGTAGTACATACATATACTTATTTACATATTTATTGTTATTATATAACAATATTGCGTACAGATATCGTATAGCTACTTTATATGTACTGCAGTACAGTTAAATGCACATATGTATATACGTAAATGTAAAATAAGTATATTATGTTCATAATAATGTCCTTGGCATAATTTTAAAACAATATAAAATGAAATTATAAAGGATACAAAACCATATAATAAAAGAAACATATAATAATACTTAAATGTTTATCTAATCTACATATGTAATGTATGTACATATGTATTCTTTTATTTTTGAGGTTTTTTTTTATAGTAACTCTGTACATATTAGGCATTTTTGTAGGCGTGTGTGTGCGTTTATACCGTATATACATTTGACTATTATAATGATTCTCGTATCTGTATTCAATTCTGCTTTTGAATGGAAAAATTTCAACTGAATACTAAATAAATAGAAATGTTTAAGTATGTACATTTATGTACATATACACATACATAAAAATACAGGACATAGGTACACGGTTGGGTATATAAAATATAAGTTTTTAATGTTACATATATGGCAATAAAAGGAATATTATGTATATAAGTATGTACTTGTATATGGACTGGTTCATATACACATATTCTGCTACACATATAACACTTCATAATACACCTGTATTTCCCATTCATTTCGTATATAAATATGTACGTACATATGTATGCATATGCATTTGTTTCATATATTTATTTGGTTTGAACACATATTTACGTAGCATGCATATATGTACGTACGTTATACACACAAGGTATATATACATATGCACGTACATATTCACATATCGGTATGTAACTTTCTTTAGGATAAATTAAAAGATAAAATATAAAAATATGTGTGAAAGAATTTATTCATATATATTTTCTACTTTATTTTTTTTTTTTTGTTTAAATACGAAATAAAAAAAATTAGCTTTTAGAAAAGTTACAGCGTTGTTTATGAGAGGGTAATCCCACAATATCCGACCAAAGATAATGCAGTCTAATCTAATGCAGTCTTGTTGTGAAACTACATTATCTTTGACCCAATTTAACAAAGAAAACACAGAAGTTCTTTCGATATACTCTTCCCAGTTGCTTTGAATAGCTTACATACCCTGTTTATAGTAGGGACCATCGATCACTTTAAAATAACCATCTAATACAGAATATCCGAATTTTCTGTCCATATGTGATGTTCAGTATTTCTGATATGTTTAGCATGTTTGCTAAATTGCACACATCCGGTCAGCAGTTATCCAATACCAATTAATGGACTGTCTTGAATATTATTGGTGCAATTGTCTAATTTTGCCGACCATTGCTATATTCATTTTGGCGGCTCATACCGCCTCTTTTAAATTCTATCATCTAATGTATTAGCATCACATGACTGTGACTAAATTTTTTCATGTTTTCAAATTCACTGAGGGCATTCATAATTTGACATCTGATGTCTTCTCTGTCAAACGTGGTCAAACTGATTTTTTTCATTTAAATTTCATGTGGGCTACTTTTGGGACTGTCTGATAGCTCTGATTAAGGATAATTTTGTTGCTTTTCGTATTTTATTTCTATGTATTAATAGTTTCTGATACATACATATTTATATATTTGCAAATATGAAATAAAATACATATAGTAAATTTTAAAAATCATGTATCTTCATATGTATGTATGTACACACACAAGTTTATTTATGGATAAGTATAATAGGTATCGTGTATGTTGATATATGAACATATGCATTTGAATTTGTAATGAGTGAATTCTTTTATAATGAGTTGCAGTAAAAATTAAAATAAATAAAAAAAACTAAAGAAATAATGCATGCATATGTATGTGTACGATAAAAATTTTCAACTTATACGTAGCGTGCACGAATATATAGATGCAAGAATTCTCTAGTGAAATTGAATGGTTCGCGAAATGAAAGAATAAAAAATGACCGATGTATTTTGGGAATATAAAATAGTACTTATCTACTATAAATGTACATATAAATATAAGTATATAAATGCACATGTGCATTATATAAATGTGTATTATATATTTAAAAATTTAAATATCTACATAATAGAATGTATATATAGTATAATGATTTAAAGTTAAAATTTTCTGATTTGTGTTTCCAATGGCTAGAATCTATATATCTTTAAAATCATTTTAAATATTTGTATAAACATAGAACAATAAAGCTACACATATTACCTTTATTATTCTATGGTATAAATTATTAAATTGTTTTTGTATAAGTAGATTTATGCCTTAACCTTTAAAATAATAGGTGAGCAGGGAAATAGTTTACGAATTAAAAAGTGCTCGTAATACATATGTTCGAAATGGAGCATTCGAATATATAAACAGGAGCGAAACACACACTATTTTGAAGACAAATGCAAATACACTAAAGATATTTGAAAGAAAAATCTTAAGACGAATATACGGAAGAGTATATGAAAATTAAGCACGGAGGATAACCCAACTAGAAATTACCCGCAACATTTGGGCCGTAGCGACGTCGTGGAGTCAAAAATTGTGCCTAATTAGTAACAGTGTTACGTATCTGTTACGTCAAGGTTATGTTGATAATTCGAAAGTGGTGCAACGCAAAGTAGGAATTGTGGTGGTAACAGGGACTAAATTGTTTCAACTTAAAAACACGTGTAGTTTTTGTGTCGATATAGTAACATTGTTTAATGTTACGAAATTGACATTTTCTCCACTTTGTGACTTCGATGTGTAGGAAAAAATACGTTATTGTGCCTTTTAGGTGTGCAGTTTTTTTGCACACATACAGACATATCGGAAAGGTATGAAAATATACTCACATATAATTATCCAATTTAATATACATGTATATACTCGTATATTTAGTTTACGTAGATTACTTTTTGGTATATAGTTAAATATATTATACATAATACCTACTTTGTAACATTACAGAAAAAGTATAAAATTCGATAAGAACTAAAAGTAATCATATATTATAGAAATATATTATATATTTTTTATCCTAAGGTTTCATTGAATAAAATATGAAAATCTTTCGCGAAAAAAATATTTCCGTGTAAATTGAAGCAGTATCCCCTTAAATTTTCATGCGCCACGGGAAATACTGATAAATAAAAATTTTTTATAAATTAAAAAAAAAAAAATAACTTACACAAAAAATTTTAAACCGTATTTTGCCTGGCTGAATATTATTATTTACCTCGTAATGACATTCATTTAAATATTTTTTCAGAATCATGCCTAAAAAATTTGTTTTTTAAGTTTTATTTTTCGAATAATTTTGTGAAAAAATTATCCGCCATTTTTGTAGTACAGAGAAAACTAAATTGTTCAAAATTGACACGGCGATTATTTTGTGTTTAAAAAAATTACCAAAAAGTAACAATGCCTATAATGCGACTAAATTAATTCCCAAATTGACGCGGCGACTATTTTGTGTTGAAAAAAATTACCAAAAAGTAACAACGCCTATAATGCGACTAAATTAATTCCCAAACTGACGCGGCGACCTTTTTGTGTTGAAATAAAATTACCAAAAAGTAACAATGCCTATAATGCGACTAAATTAATTCCCAAATTGACGCGGCGACTATTTTGTGTTTAAAAAAATTACCAAAAAGTAACAATGCCTATAATGCGACTAAATTAATTCCCAAATTGACGCGGCGACTATTTTGTGTTGAAAAAATTACCAAAAAGTAACAACGCCTATAATGCGACTAAATTAATTCCCAAATTGACGCGGCGACCTTTTTGTGTTGAAATAAAATTACCAAAAAGTAACAATGCCTATAATGCGACTAAATTAATTCCCAAATTGACGCGGCGACTATTTTGTGTTTAAAAAAATTACCAAAAAGTAACAATGCCTATAATGCGACTAAATTAATTCCCAAATTGACGCGGCGACTATTTTGTGTTTAAAAAAATTACCAAAAAGTAACAATGCCTATAATGCGACTAAATTAATTCCCAAATTGACGCGGCGACTATTTTGTGTTGAAAAAAATTACCAAAAAGTAACAACGCCTATAATGCGACTAAATTAATTCCCAAATTGACGCGGCGACTATTTTGTGTTGAAAAAAATTACCAAAAAGTAACAACGCCTATAATGCGACTAAATTAATTCCCAAATTGACGCGGCGACCTTTTTGTGTTGAAATAAAATTACCAAAAAGTAACAATGCCTATAATGCGACTAAATTAATTCCCAAATTGACGCGGCGACTATTTTGTGTTGAAAAAAATTACCAAAAAATTAAATGTCAAAAAGTTGGTCATGTGAGTTTGCATATGCCATGTGGATGTGCTAAGTTTAATTAACTTTTTATTTTTAATTTTAATTCATTTCTTATTTAAGTGGTTTTTATTGTGTGATATAAAATGTTCAAAATAGTTGAAACTGTTGAAAATGGAGAGAAAAATTATACTGCAGTACCAACAGGTTGGGAAGAAAATTCTATCCTGTATTGGCCGAAGCACTTTAAAGATTCAGACCTATCTAAGCTTGTAAAAAATGGTGCATCCCAGCCAATGGATAATTGGTCAACAATGGCCTGTGTTGTGAAATCCACCGCCAATTCTTTCTTGGAAGCAAGAAAAATTGAAAAATTGTACGCTTCATTTTCAAATACAGAAGATGAAGAAAGGTAATCCAATTATTCAGAAAGATATTTGTTCACATAAATATAATTTGTTACAATTTAGTTTTACAAAGCAATCTATTATTGGCACTAAAAAGCGGATTAGAAAAAATGCAAAAATATCAACAGAAGAAGACTACAACAACGAAGTGGAAGCTATAATGCATGAAATTACTCCGTCAGCACAGGTATCTTTCGACGAACAGACTCCTCTTGCTGCAGCTCTCGTTCAAACTGGAAATGTGTTGCAAGGAATAAATATGAATACAATGGAACAAAATGAATATGAAGTTGAAAATAACCACACAGACAGTGGACAAAATCCATATGTTATTGTTCCATCAAATGAAATAGAAAATGAAATTACAGCGATGAAAAGCGAAATAAATGATTTAAAAAATGGCATTATTGAAATCAAACAAAGCCAAGAACAATTAAAATGTGAAATAAATGGAATTCACACAAAATTAGACAGAGTTCTAAAATATTTGGGTGACAAAACTGAACAGACCCATTCAGTGAACATTCATTTAACAAACGATATTAACTTTCCATTGAAAACGATTCAAGAAATTCAAACTTTAAACGAATCGTTAATTTCAACAGAATTTAAAGATGAAATGGTAATATAAACATTTTAATTAACATTATACTAAACGTGTAATAAAACTATTAAATAAAGTTGAACAGATTATCTACAATTGGCGGAACTTGTAAAACATCTGATGGGTCCAAAGTGATGTACAAAATATTTGATTTTATATTCGAACCATACATTTTGACAAAATACTCATGGACAGGTTCTTCAAAAACGACGATAAAGAAGGAATGTTTCCTAAAACTAGGAAATATTGTCGACCTCATCTATGAAGTGGTGGTACTTGCCGATTGTCGGCATTCTCGTCAGAGAAACGAAGAATTTATAAAGGACAAGATCCTGAAACATTCTGAACAACGGTTCCAAAGAAAAAGGTACAACAAATTATTAGTAAACACCTCATGAACATTTAACCTATTTAAGCCTATTTTAGGAAATTTCAAGATGCGCCTACCATGAACGAAAACAATGAGAATGAACCTACCAATGAAGTCCAATAAAAGTACATAATAGAAAATAATACAAGCAATTATTATTTATTTCTGTTTATTATTATTTTTATTTTTTTATTATTATTTTTTTTTACTTTATTATTAAATGATGAATTTATTGTAATTATTAATGAATTTAATATGAATTTTATTTTTGTTTACCATTTTTTACATTTTTATACAATGAATGTGATATATTTTGAATGTAGAAAATTATGTATTCTGAAAAAACTATTTTGAATAAAAAACTATTGAAAAGTATGTTACTGTTGTGAATTAATATTTATTCCTATTTATTCAATAAATCTAATGTGTGAATTAATGGTAAAAATACAATCTGATTGTGATAAGGTAGAGATATTAGTTTGCACTTGATATCGTTCAGTGAATACACTTCCGGTGATAATAAATTTTCTTCACAAACATATATGTTTAAATAAGACGACTGAAGCGGTCTCGTAAAAAATGACTTCTTGTCTTTTATGCTCGACCCATAAACTTTTAGCTCATTTCCTTCAAAAGTGGCGTATAACATGCAAACAATGTCATTTTGTTTCGTCATAAACCATTTATTTTTATTATTTCTTGCCAATATTACTCCTTCTGCTAAAATCAATTTTGCAAATTTTTTTCCAGAATGTTGGCTTTTTTTGTCTATTTCTTCCTTAGCTATTGGAAAAATTTCTTTAATTGGAGGATTTACATTTATTTTTGAGAGCTCTGTTATTCTTTTAGAGCATTGAGCTAAAGGTTTGTTTCCCTGTCTTAATAAACTTTTTATATAACCTAAATATCTTTCGAATCTATAAGAACTAAAGCTTTGTAGCGGACCAAATCGGATAACATCCTGAACAATGTGGCATAAATTATGTACATTACTAGTTATAGTATCTGAGCCATAAATTTCTATATATTTTTCAATGTAAGCTATACACATTTTATGCGCTACATTCAAGAAATCTGAATATGTTTTACTGGAGCAAATAGTAATAGCACAAAATAATAATAAGAAGTGTTCGTATATGTCTTTCCTCAAGAAATCTTTTAATACTACAGGTCCTATATACATTAAGAATGTTCCAAATTCTGACCCCTTCCAAAACTTTAAACAATCTAATGATCTTGGTGAACGGTTAATTTCATTCGGAATGTAATTTTTGTAGTTAACTAAATAAATTGATACATTTTTAATGTCATTAGCCGACCATTTTGCATCAAATGTGTACATTCCTGTCATCCATATCGTTAATAACTTTTTCATTATTCCCAGATGAAGTAAATGTAGAGAGTCTGCTACTATAAAGTCATCAACCATGTTAATTGGAAGCATCTCCAAAGGTGTAGTTATTTTATGATGTTCCGGATCCTTCCGATTTCGAAAATCACTGTTCGTTCTCAATGGACAATTAGTTCTAGGAAAACTCATTCTATTGAACTCATAATCTCCAACTGTAGTACATCTTGTGCAACCATGATACGAATTAAAATTGACAACGCCTGTTCAAGTACCAAAATTAGACATATAATTTTTTATTAAACATTGTTCATATTTCTTACCTTTTATGAATGACCTAGCTGGAGAGTCACAAACAAATCCTTTTATAGTGACGGAAATTTTTCGTTTGTTAATGAATAATCCATTTTTTTGGATTGATGACATTTCTTGAACGAAATTGTTAAAATATGGTTCCAGTGGAGGTTTATTTTCACCACAAAACACTCCCACTACTATTATAGGTAGATCCATTTCATAAATGGAACATAGAATTGGCCAAAATTCAGTTTTAGAACTTTTTGCAATTGGCAAACCGTCTATATTGAATAAAAGTGAAATTTTATTTTCAGAACAGTTGGTCTGTAATAATAAATTCGACAGATTTCTTTCCAAACCATTGTACCAATAACTTCCATTTGCTATTTCTACAATATTTTCAGCGTGATTTGGAGTATTTAAAAGAGTTTTGCTATTTTTTGGCAAATAACTAAACCCATTTAATCTCAGTAAGCAAAGAAGATCAGTCAAAGCCATATGAGAAATTTTATTGTTTAACGCCCACGTTCTTAGTTCTTCGGAAAAACTAATTTTTTCCTCAATGTCTGCAAAACACTCTTCATCACTGTTTTGTTCTTCACATAGATTATTATTATTTGGAACTTCCTTTCTTTGTTCCTTATTTTTATAACAATTAGTTTGTCGATTTTCATTTATTTTTTCTGTTGTTAAATTTGAGTGTAAATATTTGTCGTCATTACAAATATAAAAGTTATCAATGGAATTTGATTCAGAGATGTCCGTATCGTTACGTCTAATATTAGATTTTATTTTTTCACTCTTTTGAAACAAATTTAATTTTTTTACTTTTCTATAATACGATGTAGTAGTCTTAAATGGTCTTTTCTTAATTTTGTCAATTTGTTTTCCGGCCATGTTACTTATAAATTGTTTACTCTTTTCTCGTACTAAAATGAATTAATAATTTCACAGTCACTAAAGAAGGCATAAACCAATAACATAGACGTAATTGTGCCTAAATGGGTACAGTGACTTGTTAGGAATTGTTACAATTTAGCGTTGTTACTAAATGGACACACGCTTGGTAACAATAACGTTAATGTGTTAAAATCGAAACAAAATTTTGTGTTGATTTGGACACTGTGACTATTTTGTAACCTTGTGACCATATAGTAACAATTCTAGAAAAGTTTACGTAATTGCGACAAGTTTAATTCCTAAATGGGATAAGTTTCGTCATAGGAAGAGCGACGTCTCAGTTACAAAAAAAAATGAACGGGCGACGTAACTATAACGTTACTGCAACAAAAAACGTTACTTAGGTCGCATCTAGTCGCATTTTTCTTGTTGGGAAGATATAATGACGAATTGAATGACTTCTATAATAACATGAATGTTGTCCTTGAGTTAGTGATTAAGCAGAATCTAATGGTTGGGGCGTATCGTGAGAAGGCCAGGAAGTGACATACTGAAGAGGTCCAGATATACACAGATATATACCGCATGACCTTGTTAATGCGGACGATGACCTCAAAATAATAAATATAAGCAATTGGAAAGTCGGATAAGCAAGATAGAGTCGGATAGTGACAGAACTTCAGGTAAGGCAAGACCCACCTCGGGGTGTCAAGTTGATGATGATAATGATAAATACATATGTACATTATGTGTGTATATATGTGTGATTTTATGAGAATTTTATTGCTGTGCTTATTTTTAATTTCAACCACATGTGAAAAATTGTAATACTTATAATCGATAATCATAAGTAATTCTAGTAAATGTCAATAATTATGTTTACTTTTAAAAATATTTCGTATAAATGTAATAACGTAGTAAGGTGTTTTCAAAGTTACAAGCTTTATTACTTTGTTAATTCGACAACAAACTAAAAGTTTTAACGCAAAATGAGATTGACGATCGCACAAAACAAAACTTTGTAAATCTTACTAATTGAAGTTGACTCTAAGATTAAATAAATGAAAATTTTTTGATATTTACAATCAAATTTAAAAGATTACTATAGAAATGGAAACGTAGGCTTGCCGCAGGCTTTTATAATCTTGAAAACAGCCGTAATGTACATTACATAAATTTGATTTCATAATGAAATCTTATTTCTTTATCTTGTTATTTTCATGAACAATTACAGTGTGTTTCACTACAGAAAGCCTTCGATTTTATCTACAACCTTTTAGTTATAGGTAAAATTTCAAATCTCAAAGAATTTCAAATAAAAAACTTGTCAACGATGCAAAAACATTTATTGACAAGTTCCCATATAGAAAAAAGGTTACTATGGGCCCGAAAGAATATTAACCGAGATTGGAGTAATGTAGTCTTCACGGATGAGGCTTCTTTTCTCGTTTCAAATCTTTTGAGACGTACTCGGACGAAAAAAGGTGAACGGTACATAGAACGTACTGTAAAACACCCTGCAAAGGTACACGTTTATGGGGCCTTTGTCATAAGGGATTCGGTTATTTGATATGCTTCACGGGGATACTGGATGCGAAACGAATGACCAAAATATATAAAAATGGGTTATTACGATCAACAAATAACTGGTTTGGACACGGAAATCGAGATTGGATTCTTCAAAAAAACAATGACCCCAAACATCGGAGTCAACTTTGCACCCAGTGGAAAACTCAAAATGGGATCAATACTATGGATTGGCGTTCACAATCCCCAGATTGTAACCCTATTGAAAATGTGTGGGCTTACATGAAGCAGAAATTGCGGGGGTTAAAAATAAAAAACACAAATCATTTAATTCGAGTGCTAAAAAGAATTTGGAAGAACCTTAGCGAGGAGTACGCCAAGAAATTAGTGGAAAGTTGTGATGAAAGATGCCGCTATGTTATTCAAGCGAGTGGAGACTGGACGAGCTATTGAATATAACGCGAATTAGAGTTTATGTAGCTGATCAAAACAAAGTATATACCTAGTCAAAACAATCATTCGTTTTTTATTTTTTGCAGGCTTTATGTAGTGAGACACACTGTAAATTATCTATGAATTTAATAGCAAGATATAATTAAAAAATTACCTCAAAATTTTCTTATCCACGTTATATGCATACATACGTAGGTACTATATTTTGGCGTTGGTAACAACAATAAAAATTTTAATGATAATATGTACTTTTATAAAATTTTGTTTCAAGTTTATTTTAATTTTTATAATTATGTGCATACATATACTAATTATTCTGTGGCTTCTTTGTTGATGTTTTATCTAATTTTATACCATTTGGATAATCTTGTAAATATCGCAAGCATTATAATATTAATGTATGTATACTATAATTAATATACCGCAATCATACCTAAAAAAATTCATTTAATTTGATTTTTGCGTGCGTATAATTACTTTTCATACCAAAACAGTTAATTTAGTTTTATTTTATTTAAAGTTTTTTTTTTCCTTTATAATTTTGAATTTTTATCGTGGTGTATAATTTTACGTACGAGTTATAATGTTTGCACCATATAGGTTGATCATAAAATATCTTACACCACTTGAAAAAATTTTTTATTCCATTTTCATTATTGCATTTGAATGCAGTGCGTATGTATATATCCTTTGAAGATTTTGCTGAATTAAATATATTAAATATGCAGTATTTTACTTCTATATATGTATATGTATACTGAACACTACCACCCTCCGCCGATGATGTATATGTATAATGTTCATAAATATACGTATATGTTAGGTATAATAACTTCATGTATACGATAATACGAGTTTCGTATGTATGTACGTATATCTAGACATGAATGCATACGAGTACATCAGAATTTTAGGTATATGAAAATTTAAAATTCAGTATTTATAAATTTGTAGTACATTTGTACATGTGCTTATGTATAGGTATATCCTTCAATGTAATAAGGTATTTAATATTCAGCAAAATTTATTGTATAACATTATGAAAATTTAAATTATAAATCTGTTTAGTTTAGCTAATGAACACGAAACTACAGTAGCAATTTTCCACACATACAACTCGTACATCAACATTTTACATGAAGTGTGTATATGTTTTTATTTACACATACTCGTGCATATTTGAAAATATAATGTTTAACCATGTTTAACATAAATAAAAATCTTGCTATGGTTAGATTAGGTTATACACAGATATGATATTCGTATACAATTATCCTGTACATATATTTGCTAAAGTATATGTACTACATGTAACATGTTATGAAATGATGAAAGATGAAAGTTAATGTATGCAAGTGATTAGCTTTTAAGATACTCATATATACTACATTTACAGTTTTATAAATGAAAGCAGTAAACAAATAGTTATATGTTATACAAGAACTTGTAGTTGATGCTTTTCTTCTAAGACATTTTCATAATGCAGTTAAGAAGTAAATCTACATGTAAATACGAACAAGTACTACATATGCACGTACTTTTCTTTTAATTCATTTTAATAGAATTTTATTGTGTACATAATGCATATTTGTCTGAAGTTTTTCGGGTATTTTGCTGGGTAGAAAAGATTAAAAATTTACATATTGTAGGATTTGTAATACATTTATATGAAAGATGTATGTTTTTATTATGCTGTACATATATAGTATATTATATGTATATAATATATAGATTGTTTTGCTTCCACTTGAATTTGTAAATTTTCATAATGTAAAGAATTAATAAAATTATGACTGAGAGTAAATATAAATGTTTTATTTATTACACGCTGCAGGTCGACTCGACTCGTCTTGGTCATTTTAAGAATTTGCCTCCATCCTGCTGTACTCCAAACCTACTCTTTCAAATTAAAATGTCGTTTTAAATTTTCTTTTTATTATCCTTGTTTAAAAAAACATTAATTTACTGTCGATTTTTAATCGCTTTCGTCCTCTAAAAAAATTTTTATAAAAATTCGAATTAAAATTTGTTTAAATAATTGGACTGTTTGTATAAATACTGATCACTTAATTCGTAATAATATATGTACACATAGAAATATATATAAATACATGTACTCAGAAATTTCAGATTAACAATAAAAAATCACACAATATACATAATAACTTAAATTCTTCCATACAGCCTGGCCATAGTTAAAAGCAGACCGATCTAAATCGTGTAAATCATTAATGATTTTTAAATTATATTTTTTTTTCCCTATTTTTTGATATTTTGTTTTTACATTTTCTTATTTGCTGTTTGTTATTTTCTCTGTTTTAATTGAAATTTTGTTTATTTTATAGACCACGTTTACAATATGATATTCATTTCAATGTGTGTAACAGTGGTGTATAAATCATTGTATTCGTGCGCATTCAGAATCTTATGAAGCTGTCTGTAGACTATTAAATGCTATCATATGCTACCCTACGATATCTATTATTAATTTGATAATGATTTTATTTTTACGAACTGTAATCAAACTATAATCAAATCGCCAGTCTGGTGTTATGTACTTTATCTCACAATATCCTTCAAGTTTTCTTCTCAATCATTTGTAACATCGCATATAGTCACCATATATCTGGCCTTTCCCATCCTATTTTGCCATGTGCGACATATCATAGTAATCGTTTCATTACATAATCGTTTGATTTTCGTATTTTCGTAGAACATGTTCAATCCGTTTAAGCTTGATAATTCAGATGCGATGCGCACGTCCTTGTAGAGTTCATACAATTTATTGTTAAATGTTTTCCTTCATAATTTTCTTGAATTCCTCCAAATACTCTTCGGCTTTACGAACTGTCACCTATACAAAAAACTTTAGTGACAATCAATTAGGACTAGAAGAAGTTCGCTGCTTATATGACAATTAAAAAATTGGCTCTATACATATCCAAGTAAATAAGCTATAATTGATTGTCATTATTATTCGTCGTCTATGGTCACATAAAGATAAAATTTTTGAAAATTTCATTTATCATACGTACGAGTATAATACTAGTCAAATATACCGTAAATCTAATTATACACTGATTCGATTGGTTTTTTAAAATAAAATATTTGTACACGCGATGATGCTATACAAAATCATAGAGTCCTCTCGCATCGTCTCATCATGCATGTAAAGTGTATAATTAAAATATTTATTCTATTCGTGGCCGGTTCTATTAGTTTTGTCTTGTTTTCGTTTTAATTTATTTATTTTATTTGTTTTTGTTTGAAATTCGTGACCATAGTAATAATGTAATAATACCTAATACTCAATATAACAGATGATATTAAGTTGGTTTTTTTTTTATTTTTAAATACATTATATATTTTTTTCTGTTGTTATTTATCTCGTTTGTTTTTATATAAAAATTTTGCTAATTTTAATCAAATTTCGTTTTTATATGCACATCCGACCATGTTGTCGTTCATTTTTGTTTAAATTACGAAAATGTAAAATCAATACTAGAGAAATAAATACACATCAAAACTACAAAAAAAAAATATCTATGAAACAACAAATTCTATGAATTGTAAAATTGTATCCATTCTACAATTCTACAGAGATGAATGTGGTATAGGATATGGAGATGCAAATGATATTGGGATGCGGATTATGATAGAGTTAGTTATTGATGGCGAAGGTGCGGTTATATAAAATTTTTGCATTTCGACATTTTGTTTATGTAGGTATACAAGTGTGTGTATACCATCCCCAATGACAATTATTACTAGTGTCAAAAATTATTAAAAATTCTTTTATATACACACAGTGCTGTGATTAATTATAAACTCACTTACAATTTTTACAAATTTTTGGTAATAACGGTAATTAAAATTTATGTTTTTCAATTGAAAAATATCTTTGGGAAATACAAATTTCTATTGTAAAAATGAGGTCTTCGTTTCTAATTGTTCTCGAGATAAAAATAATTATTTTGAAGTTACACTTGTGACTAATTATAAAATCAATTTAATTTTTAATTTATTATATTTCAAATCTTTAATTAACTATAAAAAAGACCAAAATAATATTTCTAATATTATCCTTTTTCGCAGTTAATCAACACCTTGAATTAATGTCTTTACTTTGTCTTAAACATCTCTTGGATTAAGATCAGGGCTTAACGCAGGCCATTGTATTACTGGAATACCAAAATCCGTAAACCATGCTTGTGTGATTCTAGTAGAATGGACTGGAGCATTATCATGTTGTAATACTAATTTATCATCCATTTATCAATCATGATTATAAAATACAAAAAATATTACTCAAACATCTTTTGATATCCTGGCGCATTATTAAAAGCAATTTCAGACTTGGATGTGATTTAAATGCAGCCCAAATCATAATTGAACTGCCTCCTGATTTTCTTTTGGATAAAATATTTGGTTCTTTGCGTAAATCATATCATGCCAGTAAAAATTAAAACCATCAGATCCATCTAAATTTAATTTTTTTTTTCACTAAAAATGAAATGACATCAAATATTCAGTTTTTGGATCATATTTTCTGCAAATTTTACTCGAGCTTCTTTATGACAAGATATTAGAGGCAGTTCAGTTCTATATTTCAAATATTATTGGTGTGGTGAAATAGCTACCATTTCTAACCCAACTAGAGGTACACTTTAAATTAATATTCGATATTTCCCTCAAAACTGCTCTTATAGTAGTTGAGGATATTTTTGCTTTTCTTCCAGAACGTTTGATTTTAACATAATTTTCAAATCCTTTTTGCAAAAAGTGTTTAATAACGCCTTGATAACGGTTAATTTTGCTAGTAATTTACTTTTGAATTAGTCTAATTAATTAGTAGTGTAAATCAAAAAAAAAATTTTTTTTCTATTTCATTCAGTTCTGCACTACGTGAAGTAGATGGCTGTGAAATATGGGCTGATATGTTTGACATGACTGAGAGAAATGTAACAAAACCACAGAAAAAGAGAACAAAGAATGCATTGAGTTTATGATAAAATTATTCACAAGTGTTTCTGAGTAGCTTGCAAAGAATTTGTGTTATCTAGAGAACAGATAGAAATAAAAATCTCATTTTTACAACAGAAATTTTTATTGACTAAAGGTATGTTTTAATGGCAAAACATAATTTTTTGTTTGCCGTTATTACCAAAAATTTTCAAAAATTGTAAATGAGTTTATAATTAATAACAGCACTGTACATAGACGAGTAGGTATATGTATATGTATGCGTTCGTTGACTTGATTAACATTTTGATTTTTGATAGAGGTAAATATGATGATTGGATGCGGTAAACATTAGTGCACAGATGAGTGTATCTGATGTTTTAAACCATGTTATATGATCTACTCCGCAGGTACACGTATGTATGCAGTAGATAGAATCAAAATTTTCAAATGAATTAATTTGAAATGTAAAAATGTATCAGAATTTCATTATTGTACTTGTACTTGTACATGTGTACATATGTACGTAATATTTGAGTTGTTTGGATAATTAAAAAATTAATACAAAATGTATACAATTTGTTAATCTGAGCAGTGTTATTTTTTGTTGATGTTTTCATTGCGTGTTACTCTAAAGTTCATTTATTTGTTCATTTTTGCATTTTGTTTTATCTGGGAATAGAAGATTTTTCGGAAAAATCTAAAATGTATGTATGGCATATACAATGTATACAATGCCTGTATTACTGTATGTATACGCACACATAATATATGTATAGGAATAATACATAAAATAAGAGAATTGCCATTCAAATTTAAATATAAACAAATCGATATATGTGAACTCAGTACAGGACGTATACGTTTACACAGTTTTGTCGTTGTGTCATATTGTATATGTTGTTTGTGATATGGAAAATTTAATTGAAAATTGAACTGAAAATGCTTTTAATACGAAAAAAAAGTACAATTGCATTTATATGTGTAGTACGTACATACATGAATTCACAATAATATTAATTGTAGTTTTCGACGAGATAATAATAAAAGAAATGAATTTTATGACAATTTTCATTTAGCTCAAATGGCTGAATAAAAAAAAAATGGAAGCAAACAAAAATGAAATAATGTCCAAAATGCAAGTTATTTAATATTGACTATGTGGAAGGTGTATATTCATACATTTATAATGTATGTACATATGTGCTTGCGTAACAACAACAATAACTATGCGTGTATGTGTTATATTATGCGATTGTAAAAGAGTTCAAACAAAAAAAAAAAAATAATAAAAATTCATTTCAAATTAATGTTGAAAGGTATCAACTGAAAAATCAAAATAAAAGTGAAGGAAAAAATAACAAAATAAATAAATAATAAAAATAACATGTATGTTATATACATATCCAACTAATATGTGCATACGTATAATGTGCTTATTACTACGAGTATGTATACTTGAATTTTTATTCATTCAATTTTTGAGTTTAATTTTTCTTATGTACACATTTTAACTATGTACCTTTTAACAGAAATAATCAAAAATCATCATTTTGATTTTTTTGTTTTTATTTCATTTTCAATTACTTTTGTTTTGGATCCTTTCTATACTACATATTTTGTCATGAATATCGATAACAAATCAAATTCACATTGTACATGAAGTTAATTAAAAAAAAAAAAAACAACTCATATTTAGAAACGATAAAAAATTGTCGCTAAGAGTCAAGGGATAAAATTTATAAAATTGCTGTCATTTCAACAATATTTGTAGTATGTATCAGAGTGCAGATTGCTGAGCAATAAGTAAAAACCATAAGAACAAAAGTACAAAAGGAGAGATAAAATTAAAAAAAGCTATAATCATGGAAGTTTCAAATTCAGGACAAGATTTTACAAAGTATATTTCGCTGGTACGAACATATTAAAAGAAAGCTTGAGAAGCACATACTAAATAGGCTTTTAAACATGCCGATCAAACGTAAACGTGGTAGACTGAAAGCAAAATGGCTGACGAAGATCAAAAACGATGTGGGGAAATTGGTATTAGAGAACGAGACAACGTAGGATAGGAAGAATTAATGGGAAAACAGATAGGAAGAAGAATATATTAAGAGGAAAAAGGTTTGGAAACGATTGGTTGTTTATTCTTTTCGGTTTCCAAGGAAAATAATTTTTTGATCCTTTTAGATTTTTTTTACCTTGGGTTTTATAAATGGATTGGAACTGATAAAACTCCGAGATTATTTTCATATATAAGATATAGATAAAACATACGTATAGTTTCAATGATTTTCTGTTAGAAATGATCCATAGAATTGTATAAGATAATTTATAATACTCGTACATATGATATCGGAAATTAGATTTTCAATTGAATTAATTCAAAATTTTTTTAAATTTTACCATTATTTATTGATATCGTAGAAGGGTAGTAGGATATCCTGCTGGTCGAGTTAGAAGTAATTTTTATCCACTGCGCTGTAATTAATGAACAAATGTCAGAGTAAAAAAGTTGTTTTGCAAACATAATGCCGATTCTATACATTCAATGCAGTGACTTCAACTTGGACTTTGACTTTCGACTTCACAGCATGCTTAACAACATGTAAAAATCAAGCCTACTGCATTGAATGTAGAAGTTGTAATACATATCCATTAAATCAAAGTCGAAGTTGAAGTCACTGCATTGAATATAGAATCGGCTTCGGCATAATAGTATAATACTAAACCACACAGTAACGTTTTTAATCAGTTTCAATTCGTAATTTTTTTTTGTAATTTTGCCATCCTTTTCTTTTGCAAATTGTTATTCTTTTAATATAAAATATCAATTTTATAAAGGTTTTACTGCTTGATATACGAGTATTATTTATGAATATATAAAAATTCAAATATACATATGGTGTCGAAAAGGTGATTAAAATTCCAACGAACATACAAATGTATATACTCGTACATATCATGTAACCGAAAAAGACTTAATCAAGATATTTAACTTAATACACAGACTTAAAAGAAAAACCTATAGACAGGATATTTGACATGCCATGGTTATACAAGTATCACATAATCCTATATGTATATTCAAACCACTGCGATTATTAATACATAAAACATAATATCCTGTAATTTTAGTTATCTATAAATTAAATTTATGTAGTACACATACACAAATTTGTATTTCATAGTGTTACTTTTATACTTACTTAAATATAGATAGGTAAAGGTAAATGAAAAAAAAATATATATACGTATGTAGGTATATAGAGTGATTTTTTCTTCCTTTTTTGTGTCCTATGTGATTAATTATTCTCAATTTACTTACAGATTAGATTTAAGGCTTAGATGTGTGTACATCGTTTGAAAAGTTTTCAAAATTGAGGCTTAATAATTTTTCTCAAGTTAAGAATATATCTTGAGTTATTAAAAAACTTAATTATTACAAACAAAAACTTTTTCGATAAAACACAATATTTGTAGTAGTAGTTAGTACTTAGTATGTATAGTAAAAGTTCATAAAATCAAAATTCCGCAATATATTGCTATATATTCATTCATCTGCCTTTAAGAAACAATAAACGACTCCTTCAACAGAGAGAAATAAACAAAAACGAAAGCAAAAAGTGGAAAGTGAAAATTAAAAAGGAGAAAAAAAATATTTTTCATTTCTATTTTTTCTTTTTATTTTTTTCATTTGTTGTCGTTGGCATAAAATCGTTGTGCATAAAAATGTCACAAAAAAACATTTTCATTTTTCATTTTTCCTTTAAAAACCTTTTACTTTTTAGATTTTTTACTTTTAATTTATTTTATAATTTTTTTTTGTTTGTTTTATTTTCCTCCTGTATAATTATATGTACTTATGTAAGAAGTAAATTAACAAAAAAAAAAAAAGCATAAAAATAAATCCTCAGTATCAAGCGGAAATATTTTTATTTTTCTTTGCTTTTTATTTATTTATTTTTTGTTTAATTATTATTATTCTCAAGCACTTCATTATCGTATTCTCGCAATTTTTTCCTTTTCTGTTTTTTTTTTCTTTTTTCGCTTTTATTCGCCAATGTATTTTCATTACGTCAAAATTTCATTTAATAGTCTTAATTGTTATTTCCATTACCGTAAATTTTTGCGGGAAATTATAAAAAGTGAAAAAACGAAAATTAAATGAACAAGAGGGCATTACAAAGGATTTTCATATATGTACGTATATATGTATGTATTCCAGTAGAAATTCTCTGTACGCTTTTGTTAAGTATAGTGATATTTTCGTTTACATTTTGGTATTTCGTCTCAATTATTGTGTTGTACTTGACTTGGTATATGAAAAGTAAAAAAAATATAATTTAATATTCTAAATGTTGAAAACTAAGAAGAGTGTAGATGATTTTCATTAAAGAACAAAATGAATTATACGTATGTGTGTGTGTGAGTGTGTGTTTTGGAATATTATTTTAATTTTTATTTAAAAAAAAGAAGGAAAGAATGATACCGTTAATGAAGAAAAATACGGAAAATGGCACAAAAATCATAATTAAAAAGTAATAAAACTTCGAAAATCTGTAATTTTATCATTGATCATTCACGAAACACGAATATTACATTTTATTGTCCTTTTTATTCATTGATTGTTGGATGGCCAACTTGTTTATTATAGTAGTCATAGTGGAAGATATATTTGGATATAGTCTAACTTGTTCTGAATAAAAGTGGATGGATAAGCATATGTTTCAATTTTGTTTTATATAACTTGAGTGTAATTTAATTGAATTTTCATCAATTTCTTGAATTTTTGAAGTAGAAATTTTGTTGGCCCCAGTTGAAGATAATAATTTTAATTTATAAATAAATTATGCATATTCACTTAAGTTAAAATCTTAAATAGAAATATTTTGCCATATTTTTAGAATGTGACTTGAATTATCTTTGATTTTGTGGCTCCATTTTTCATATTCTCTTTCTGTATGCCGTTGGAAAATTAATTGCACACAGCTCCCAGTAATTTGCAATTGTAAGCTGGCTTGGATTTGAAATAACATCATGTAATCATTATAATTTAATTTGTTGTTGATATGGGGTTTATATTTCTTTCTTCTTTTTTTGAGGCTTTGCAACCCATGGAGGGTTCTGGCCTTTTGAATTCTTCGTCTTCAAACTTTTCTATTTAAAGTCACTACTCTCCAATCCTAAGACTGTCCCAAACGACTTACATCTTTCATGACATTATCTCGCATCATATCTTACTCTTCGATTGCATTGAGAAAGAATCTCGATAAACTGCTGGGTGGCCTATACTGAAAAAAGAAATCCACAGGTTGGGACCAGCGCGGTGACTTTTCCTCGTCAGATGAAATGGTCTTCTTAAGGAATGTATGGTAATAGTAGTACTACAAGAAGAAGAAGAAGAAGAAGAAGAAGATGAAACATCTCTATAAATTTTACACACTTACATATTTACGTACATATTACTCATACTAAATGTATCTACGGTATATGAATGCATTTTAATTGCACATTGAAAAACTTTTATTTCGAAATCTTAATGTAATTTTCTCAACATTGTTTATGTATGAAGGCGAAATGATGAAAATAAAACGTAAAAAAAGAATATAAAGGATGAAAATAAAAAAACAAATACACTTATTTCTTGTCTCACATATACTTTCTCGAATTCATATATCTAAGTGTATGTATATATGTATGTGTGTTCAAAAATATTTTTTTTATCCTTTTTCGTATATTTTATTTTTTTATTGTTTTTTTTTTTTTTCTTTTACTCGGTATAAAAATAGAAAAATTAAGCAAGCAAGTAGTAAAAAAGCTGCAGACATTGTGAAAAATTTTCAAATGAATTTTTCATTCAACACATTACAATCACATTACATAGTACATGTACATAAATTCAAAAGTATATACATATACATACATGCATACATAAGAGCAGTGAATGAATTTTGTATAAAAAAAAAAATTTACAAAGTATAAAATTGTTTAAAAATTGTTTGAAGATGGAGAAAAACGAAAAAAAAAACGAATTGAGAATAGCATCAAAAAAATAAAATTGAACAAGATATCCTTTATTATATCTATGTGTTTATACAATACTTTCATTTCATTTTCTGATGTTAGTTTCGTTTTATTTTTTTTCTTTTCTTTTAGTTCTGGTTTCTTGATATATTTTGTTTTCTTATATTTTACTGTTTAAAAAAAAAGCCTGCTCGAGAGAGAGTATTATATTTAACGAATGCTAATAATTAGTATAACTATTAACAGATTTATTACGTAATTTAGAAAGTTATGTGTAATTTTTACATTGTTCTCGTGTAAAATAAAATAAGTACGGAAAGAAAAAAAAAATTCGAAATAAAAAAAATATGAGTAAGAAATTGAAGAGGAACTTTTAAGGAAATGTCAGTGGATGTAGTATGTGCTAGGTAAGAAAAAAAATGAAAATAAAAAGTTTAAACAAGAACAGACGAATGAATTAATTTTGAAAAAGAAAATTTTATTTGTCTTTTAGAAAAATCAGTGTAAAAATGAAATTTGTTTTGCTTTTATATTCGACTCTAATTTCTTACGGTATTTATATTTGATACAAATACATCTTTTTTTTGTTAGGTTATTTGTTTTTGAGTCGCGATGAACTTAAATGTTCGAAAGATTTAGGACGCGTTTTCGAAATCTATCACATTTGGCATTAGACACTGACGACAAGCATACTTTTTTTTCGACAACACTAAATATCGTGTTATTTTACCGTAACTCAGTTAATCACTTATGGTATTATGACACTGGCTTGTTTTAAAGCTGCTATATGAGCTGAAAATCGAAAGAAGCAGAAAGCTTTATCTCAAATGCACATATGAGTGAAAGAAACACAGTATGTTAAAATTTAAAATTTTTCTTGCTGCTGTAGTCAGCACTTCCAATATTTCTTGCTTTTCAGATCTTCCAGCCATCTCAAGAGCACGAAAAACGACTACGATTTTACTTTTTCAGCTGTTAACTCATATTTTGTGACAGTTTCTGACATTTGAAAAATATTTTCGAGCAGCGACTTGGTTTGTTGTTACAGTTGGGGTATAAAATAAAATTATTTTTTGAAAATTTTTATTAATTTTAAAAATATTTTGTGTGCATTTATTGTGACACTCTTAAACTTCAATTAACAATTAAATGACATATTTAAAAATGCACGAAATTATGTTCAAAAAGCAGTATGTATATCCCTTTCTTTCATTACTTCTTTTTTTTTTCCTGATGTCTATTTTCAGCTCGTATATAGCAGCTTGAAAACAAGCCAGTGTCATAATTATTACGCTCATCTATACTACGCTTGCAGTATGCGCGCGGCCTTTATGCGTGAAGTGTGTTCAAATTCGAACTGATCTGATCGATTTGATTTCCGGCTCCGGGGATTATTTGACGAGCCATTTGCATTTTATGCATTTTATCTGTGCAGTACATTTTTTGAATTTCAGTCATGTTGCATAGCCGCGGCTACATTTGAAATTTAACAGCAAAGCAGCAAAACAAGTGCTTACAGACCAAATTTAGTGTTATTGGTTTCCAACACACCATAAGCATTATTCTGAAAATATTTTATTGGAAAATGTCAATGTAATGACATGATATCAAATCTATACTGTATATGACAACAGACAATATCCTTATCTGCGATATGACAAAGTAAGTACTAAATCCGGATTAAGATTTAATCACATCTGAAAAGGTGAAAAGGTGACGCAGAAAAAAATTTTAATTTTTTTAAGAGTATATTTTCATTGAAAAATTTAAAAAAAAATTTCATAATTTACATACAAATGCATCTGTACTCGTATGTGCATATGCATGCACTTACATTATATTAATGTGTATGCATACGTACATTTTATTTATATGAAAATATATAATCCTGTTGCTTTTGGCAGTAAAATTATTAAAGAAAAGAAAAAGCAAAAAAAAATGAAGTTTCATGAATTGATAGAATAAAAATATAAAAAATCAAAAAAAAAAAACTTATAAACAGAGAAATAAAATGAAATATACAAAGGAAAACAATCGAATGATAAAATATCGAAGTCAAGCATATTTTTATCTACTTACATACATTACATATGCAAACAAAAGCAACAAAAGAATGAAAACAAAAATATTCTCGACAGAAAAAAAAATATACATATATATCCTGAAATGTTATGGTATGTACTTTTGTAATACGTGATTTTTCTTACATTTCGAAAGCCAAAACCAAGTCAAAACATTTCATTTCTTTTGTTTTCGATTTTGTTATTTATGTTTTTTTTTTATTCTTGGTTCTTAATATTCTGAATGAATAAAAATAAAAATTTTTTTTTCTATTTATTATCCTTGAGATATCCATCCATGTATATATGATATTATGTAACGTATTTAATTGTATGTGTATATGTACATCATGTTTGTGTGTATGTATACATTGAATACATATGTAAATATAAAATATTTGCGTACAATGTCAATATCGTATCTGTATTTTTTCGAAAATAAAATATTACATGTGCTTCTGGCAAAAGAAAAAAAAATGCAAAAACTAAAAAAGAAAAATAAAAAAATTTGCAATGGCATTTCAGAAATGAAGGATAAAAAATAAAGAAAAACAACAAAAAATTGAAAATGTACTATATATACTGATGGAGAATAAGGATAATTCCATGTTATGTGCTGGGTGTATATGAAAATGGACATACTTGTATGTATGTTTGTGTACCAATAGATTTGTATTATTTTTTATTTATTTACTTATTATTATTTTAAAGCAGATGTACACATTACTTACCAACCACCACCATATACCGTGGAATTGTTCCTATATTATATAATCTCAGATGTATTTGTGTATTGTTTTTGTTTTATTCCTTCATTTCATTAGAAAAATAACAAACAGAATAAAAGAAACAAAAATATACATACCTACGTAGTATATCTTGTTACTTGATAGATGAAAGGCATTTCCTTTCTAGACGACACAGTGCTTTATTATATACTGTTTAATTTTTATTTTCATTTTCATTTTTTTTTGTTTATTTGTACGAGTACATATTTTGTTATTTTGTTATTGTAAGGGAATTTCAGTTTCTTATTAATCCCTATTGTAGATTTTTAGTTAAATTCAAGAAAATTTAGTAGAATAGATAGACGTTGGAATATAGATTACATAGAAAATCAGATATAATGCATTATGTAGGATTTTACGAAAAAGGAAAAAAATGTAATTTTATTTATTCGAGTAATCAATAGAATATCTTCATATGTATTTTGTTTTATGTACATATAGCTAGGATGGACATATAATATATTATATTTGAGTACATTACATATTATGTATGTGTGTATGTATCTTTTGAAATAAATTTACGATGGACTAGTATTGAAAATTTATCGGCACAAATAAATTATTGTATTATGTATGTGTAAAGAAATAACAAGAAAATACTGTACATATATGTATGTATTATGTGTTTAATTTTCATTGAATCACATTATTAGTCCTGTACATGAACTATCCTCAACAATTTTATGCCATTCATTTCGGTTTCATGACTTCGTTTTAGGCGAGAAACACAATTATTAGAAATTTTCTATCATCTTGAATTTTAAACGCAGATGTATTTAGATGGGCGTGTGACATATTATAGTTTTCACAAAAGAATTTGGTGTAAACATTACTTGACAGCTGATTAACTTTTGGTGTTCCACCGAATTAATTTCATTAAACTGAACATTATGAAAAAACCACAAGACAGAAGACCAGTAGGACGCCCAAGACAGACCTCAAAAAACTGGGTTGGAGTCGATGTTGGATGCAGAAAGCCTCTAATAGGTATGAGTGGAGGAGAAGTTTAGCTGAGACCAGGGCCCTGATTGGTCTGTAGCGCCATAAAAGAAGAAGGAGAAGAAAGTATATAAGTCTACTATATAAGTCTACTTGACATTATTACTGGTGCAAATGATGAATAATGTATTAGAATAATGTGTTAAAAAAAAGTCACACTCTAAAAGCTTTGATTTACAACTGACAACATACAACATCCATCAAAATGTTGAGAATTTTCCTGTCTAACTTTTCAAAATTTTTAAAAACTTCTGGCAGCTTGTATCGTCCTTCTGACTTCATTATTCTTCATATTTCTATTTCTAATATCTATCACGGCCATCGCACAATTCCGTTGACAGCTGCAGCGTATACAGTAATAAATTGGACTTTTACAGTTGAACAACTTTACATTGTCGCCGTCGCCCAAATAGATTCTCTTCTATTTTTCAGTGACAACGACCCATTCATGATCTGGATTTTGCATAGTCATAGTAGTAATCCATTCACACGAAGCAAAAATGTAAAATTCATATATATTTTCACTGCAGTTGCACCCGAATTGTGCGAACTTTCGGTGTTACGATGTAGTTGTCGCCGGAATTGTGAGATGGCTGTGATTTTGGTTATATACTATATTTTCATTTTGCAATATTTCATAACACAAAACTGCATTTTCAGTTCACCAGAAATTCCAGCTCGCAGAAAATCCCTGATTATGTTTCTCGCAATGTATACTCGTAGTTTGTAAGCTTTGAGATTTTTCAAATTTTCTATGAAAATAATTTAGGTACATAGTAGAAAGCAGATATAGAATTTATGGGAATCTGCTAATAACAATTTATTCACAAAAATCATCTAAAAAAATACATTTTTCCAATAAAAATTAAATCCGATAACATAGAAAACTGTGATGTGATAGAATGGGAAGTACGAGACAGGACTTTTTAAATATTTTTTTCGATCTTGATTTATTCATTTTGTATTTTTAAAACAAAATAATGTGTTCAGCAGAAAATTGAACTAAAAAATTATTTTCATTAAAATATCTCTTCTCTGTTAGTTGTGTTATAATATAGTATGTATCCGATATTTACTATTTCACTATAGATATACTCGTATATATTTCATTATTGCAAATTTCGAAAATTATTGTTTTAGTATAGCTATATAGATGAAAATTTGATTAAAAAGAAAAATAATGAATGAATGAAAAAATTGAAATACAATGATCTAGCAGAAATTTGTGCTTCTTTCTTTTATATAACGATTCCACACCGAAACAATTTACCAGCACTACGAAATAATAATTTTCAATTGTTTATATTTTTATATTATTTATTGTCGTCGAAACTTATCATTTTCTTTCAGTATACTTAATTTATTATCAATGAAATTCTAGATGAATTCATTTTTTTTTCGTGAATTTAATTTTTAGTGAAAACTCCAAAAAAAACTACACTAGAAATGTTAAAAAGATTTTCATCTACTTATATGTAGCGATATAAAATTTCAATAATAAAAATTTTAATTGTATGCCTGCTATAGTGTATTTTTACGTTATTGATTTTTGTGTGTGTACTCGTATATTTGCAACACTCATACTCGAATACATCAAAAATATGTATACATTCGTTGTTATTAAAATGATTTTGAAATTATTAATAACATTTTTCAGTTAATGGATTTTACATTGAAATCATATTTTATCATTTGGTATCTCATGATAATGAAATTAAAATGGATTTTTGTGATTCGCAAAAAAATATTAAAAAAAAAAAAATAATAAATAATACCAGAAAAACATATATTCAATGTAGGGCAACAAGATATATGTATATATGTACAAAAAGGATTCGCTATAATTTGATGGAATTTTCTTTTCATTTTTTCTTTTTTTATGTATTTACACATTTTGGTTGAAACCATTTTCGATTTACCTAATTCAGAATATTAAAGTTAAATATGAATTTAGATGTTAATTATTCAGACTTTAATAATATTAAATTAAAATGAAAAGTTTTCCTTATTTTCTCCAAAAAAAAAATAAAAAATCTATTTTTAATTAAATTTGAATTAAAGAAAATTTTCTAATTGATATCCAGTTATACATACAGTGCGTTTCACTTGAATAGGGCCACCTTTTTTCAATGAAGTTTTATGATTTATTCGTATTTTTTTCTCGATAATTGATTTTTTTTTTAATTCAAAACTAAAGTACAACTTCATTCTTGAATTTCAAAACGAAAAAAATAACTGGTTTTATATGTTTAACGTTAATTTTTACTGTTTATTGTCAGGTACTTAGAAAAAAGCACATTTTTGCTTGCTTCACTTGAATAAGGCCACTTGTAGTTTTGATGTTATAAAAGAAGTAGGCTTTGCATTTCTAATTGAAATTAGTTTTTCTATTAAATATTCGACATTTTGTTTCTATCAATATTACATAAAGCACAAACATTTGATTAAATTTATTAAAATGGGAAGAAATAAAGTGTTATCTGTAGTAGAGAAGGAAAAAATAAAAATTTATAAGAATGAAGGATACTCTAGCCGTGATATAGGCAAAAAAATTGGAAGAAGCAAAACGGTAGTTAATAATTTTTTAAAAAATATTGATGAAGATGGAAAAAACATGAAAGGACGTACTTCCGAAGCAACAACTCCCCGAGACAAACGATTAATTCTTCGTGAAGCATCAAATTCCAGTAATTCTGCAGTCAAAATCAAGTTCAAGTGTAAGGTTAAAGCAAGTGTTTCGACTGTCCGGCGCATAATTAAAGCAGCTTCACATTTAAAATACAAAAAAATTAAAAAAAAACCACCACTTAATGAAGTGCGGAAACAAAATCGATTACAGTTTTCTAAGCACCATATGGTATGGCAAAAGCAATGGTACAAAGTCGTTTTTTCAGATGAAAAAAAATTTAATATTGATGGCCCGGACAATTTTAATCATTATTTCCACGATTTACGAAAAGACGAACTGTTTTTAGATAGACATTACAGTAAAGAGGGTGGTGTGGTGTAATGGTATGGGGAGCAGTTTCTTATTATGGAACTATCGATTTGGTTTTCCAGTCCACAAAAATGACTGGAATTACATATAAAAATATATTGGAAAATGCCTTTCCGAAGTTTCACGACATTTTTGGACCCATACCTTGGATATATCAGCACGATAATGCACCTATCCACACAGCAAAGATAGTTAAAAGCTGGATTCAAAGCCAAAATGTTGAAACCCTCGATTGGCCACCCTATTCTCCAGACCTCAACAGAATGGAAAACGTTTGGGGGTGGTTAGTAAGAAAAGTGTACGAAGGTGGCAAACAGTTTGATGATAAGGAGTCATTAATTCAGCCATTAAAGTCGCCTGGAGGGAAATTTCCTTAAGTTATTTGAAGTCACTATACAATTCCTTGCCGAATAGAATATATGAAGTAATTTTAAAAAAAGGAGGATGTACAAAGTACTAAAATTTAATAATAATAAGAAAATTACAATTTTGTTCAAAAACTATGTGTTTGCAATCATTTACTTCCCTCCTTTATATTAATTTTTATGGTGACCTTATTCAAGTGAAGCAAGCAAAAATGTGCTTTTTTCTAAGTACCAGACAATAAACAGTAAAAATTAACGTTAAACATATAAAACCAGTTATTTTTTTCGTTTTGAAATTCAAGAATGAAGTTGTACTTTAGTTTTGAATTAAAAAAAAAATCAATTATCGAGAAAAAAATACGAATAAATCATAAAACTTCATTGAAAAAAGGTGGCCCTATTCAAGTGAAACGCACTGTATTTAAGCAATTAAAATTTAATTATAAAGTATTTTCTATTATTTGTGTTATCATCATTATTAACTTTGGAAATACAGCAGCTATAAACTCTTCTAGGCTTCAAAGCATTTTAGGAGGAGCATAGTTTTTTCTTACCTCGTTTGTTCCTGAACCTAGATTCCTACTGGGGTTTATAAATCATATAATCTCTATAGGGAGGATTGAAATATGGGTAGACAGCATCTACCACACAACATGAAGGTAATTAAAGGAATTGATTAAGATAGACTACTTGGAAGCGACAAGAAGATATAATGCTTTCTTTGTTAAGCTTCATTTTCCATTGGGACATTTGTTATTCATCGTATACAAAAATAAAGATTATCAATTTTTAAATTCTTTATATCGTTATTCGTATTAATAGACAACGAAAAATAAATTAAAATAAATGAATCCTTTTCGAAACATTATGGCAGATCTGTGATTAATGTATCGAAAAATTTATATTATTATACAAGTAATATATTTGAAAGGAAGAAAAAGAGATAAAACGCAGAAAATTAATTATGAAAATTTTAAATTAGCCATAATGTAGCAATATATTTGCTTGCTTATCTATTAAGTTTGAATTTGTTATTTTAAATTAAAATTATTTTATTATGAACAATATTTTACATTAAGAGTAAGTTTCGAGATATCTGCTATCTTGTGCACCAATTATCTCCGAAGTTACTTAACCGATTTCAATAAAATTTGAAACATAGATACTTTGTTAGGAATTATGGTGCTTAACGGAGAGGTTTTTTAAAAAAATATCCTTGTTTCCTTTTTACAGGGTGTCAAAGTTGTTAAAATTGCGATTTTTCGGCTTCCAAATGCACCTCGTACAGCAAACACTGATTGACTAATTTCTTTGAAATTTTGAATATAGGCAGCCTAAAGGATATTGTGGTGCTTGAATAGAACACATTTTTGGTTTTAGATCCTGAAATTAAGTAACAGTTCCTAAAAACGGATAGGGTTTTTTTTTGAAAAATCATTCAACTTTGACTTCTATTTTCATACATTAAATCTTCATATATGTATCTATATGATTTTAGTATCAAAATAAAATTTGGACTTTTCTGAAGTGTTTACAAAAAACAGTATAAAAATCTTTGTCATATTTCCATTTTTATTGACAAAATAAAATTATGTATTTTTTCATCAAAATATTCAAAAATCCATTTTTATTAGCACCTAAAAGGTATGCAAAGTCATATTTTAAAAATCGTTGTTGTTGTTTTCAAAATTTTTCAAAGTTGAATCCTACTCTTAACATCAAGAAAAAAATGAAAAATATTTGATATCCATTTCAAAAAATTTTCAAAGGGAATAAAAGATTTCTTCACTGGTATCGCAAATACATACCTACATATAAATACATATATACATATATAATATATTTTTTTCAAATAAATAAATTACATAAATTTTCAACATCCTTAATATCCTTATATGATACTTTAAGATAGGCAAAAAGAAAAACAAAACACATATTATTTTCTTTTCCTCTACAAAAAAAAAGTTTTCTGTCTTTTTTAATAATTTCGAATTTCGATATCATCATTTATAAGTCAATTTCCTTTTTTTTTATTTATACACATTCTCGTACATATGTACGACGACTCTGTAAAGATATCAAGTTAAATATCAATTCTAGAACATTATCTATTCTTAATATTTTTGTATAAATAAGAAAATGAACCAAAGAAAATATATACATATGTATATCAAAAAAGTAAAATTTGTTCCATAAATTTGATATGAATTTTTATTGTTGATAATAATATAAAAATAATTCTATTGTGGTATAAATTATTATTATGTCATTGTCGCGCGTTTTTGTGTTTCTAAACGTGAAAATATGAAAAGACAGAAAAATAAAATATAAATTCAATACACATATGTACATACATATACGTATATACATACATAAGGAGTAAGGTATGTCAGGAAGTATGTATATGTATATGGATTCGTATTGAAATTATTATAATAAAATTCTTATCACGTTGACTTTTAAAGAAACAATTCCCTTATTGAAAACTATACACACATATTCGTATATGATGCACATCTACATCTACATGTGTGTGTGTCTAAACATACAAATATATATAGAATAGGAAATGGAAAATAGGATAAAATATTGGTGAACAAAAAAACAGATAAAATTATACATTATACAGATAAGTAGTTCAGTAGAGATAAGTAGTGTGTACTGTACTATACATATACATATTTATACGTACGTGTATCTGTATGTATATATTATGTATACATATGAAGAGATAAAAGGAAAATAAAGAAAATAAAACAAAAATATATGAATGAATGAGAAGAATATCAAAATATGAATTGTATGTACAGTTGGATTCGCCGGATATACAACACACATACAACAATTTCTACATATACTAGAAGATGTGATATAAAACAGAAAAATGGAACCAAAACTTAAGAAAAAAAAATTGAATATAAATTCAAAAATAAAAAAAAAAAATAAAATAAAATTTATATGCTGACTTATTCTCATATATGTATCGACTTTTTGTAATATGGGTAAGACATTGAGAAAATTTTTCACATACCTACATTACATACGAGAGAAATTTTCTTTTGATCTTATTTTTTTACATCTTCTTATGTGTATACATAATATCTTCATTATGTTACATAAATTAATAATCCTCATACCAATTCGAATGTATTGTCTTTAAATTTAAAAAATGAAAGAGCTTATATTTTATGAGGTAAAAATCGAGTTATATACATATGAATGAACATGCACAGTATAGGTACATTATGTATGTGTGCTTATGTACACATTATTGAAATTATTTAAATTAAAGACAAAGGAACTCGAATATTCAAACTGAACAAAATAAAAATAAAGAAAACTGAAATGTAAATTGTAAATTAAGTATACATATTGTGTAGATGATGAAAATTAATTTTAATCATTTTTTGAAACAGTTCATTCTTTTATATTTTCATATTACATATACATAAATACACAGATATGTATGTAAAAAAGTGTATATAAGAATATGTGTACACATTCATATTCGTACAGGTACGGAGTGTAATGAAAAACCATCTAGCAAACATTCGAATTTAAAGATAAATATTCAACTCTCTAGTAAAATTTATAGAATAAATTAAAGTATAACTTTCGAGGATAAAATAAATTACAATTTACATAGAAGACTTAAAAATTAACAGAATCACAATATTAACTGAAGAAATTATAACTTCAAAATTCAAAAACTGCAGCAAAACAGCAGCAACTTAAAATAAATCTAAGGAACAATTATTTTAATATTCTAAGTGTTCCAATGTTCCAGCATAAATACCAATCGATTCCTTGAAGTGTTGTGATCAGCGTTTGCGAATTGACATTTTTCCGTAAAATCCTTCCTTCATCCCTTTTTTAACCAGTATCTTAAATGCCTCGATCCGCTGCAAAATGTGGCAGATATGAACGTTCAAGCTTGAAATTTAGGTAAAAAATTTACCTTTTTATTCATCGTCATTAAAAACTTCCTTAGTAATATGCCATATCATATCTTCATATGTAATATAGTTTTAATCAGTTTAACATAATAAAAAATTACACATAAATTCATACATACATATTTATACATATTAAATATCACTGTGCGAAAATGTATTATTTGTATTTTCTTCCTCGAATTGTAGAAAAAACCTACTTGCATTACAATGATTACTGCTTTTGTTTTTTAACTTTAAGAAATGCACATCACATGCACACGTACATATAAGTATATGCATAACTCTATAATTATACTAATGAAATGAATAAAATTTTCTCAAAATTTTTATGCATGAGTGTTAATTCTCTTTTAAGATAATATGTATTATCGTAATGAAGAAGAAAAAACGAAAAGAACTTAAATGGTTCCATATTAATATTTTCTTTAATTTAATTTTGAAACGGATATGAATAATAAATGGTAACGAATGTTATTTTTTGTATAACATAAATGCATCCTACATATGAGTACGAATATATTTGCATTTTTACAAATTAATTTATGCATATTTTATCTTCTGTGTTAACGTATGAACAGTATGTAGATAATATGAGGAACAAAGGATAGAAAATAGGGTTGGCCAGTGAGCGCAGTCAGAACTTTAAAATGAAACACAATGATAACAACAAGTGATATTCATGTATGATTTGTTTATTATTTTGAAAAACAATCGATTACATTACGTTTTGAAAATAATATCGTTTAAATATACTTCTCGGCTTCGTCTGGTTGAAAGCCAGAAATGAAAAATTTGTATCGGCTTTCAACTGCTCCAAAGCCCAATTAACGAAAGTTCGACTCTAGCCATATGACCAGTTGGTTTAAGTTCTTGACTCGTTTAAGTTCTCCATAAGGGAGAACCGAACACGA
This sequence comes from Villa cingulata, assembly GCA_951394055.1. NCBI lineage: Eukaryota > Metazoa > Arthropoda > Insecta > Diptera > Bombyliidae > Villa > Villa cingulata. Next base: position 27,324,109 of record OX596022.1, on the reverse strand, counting down.
GTTTTACTAATAAATTCGAATAACTTCTACGCGCTTGTGTACCTTTTCATGATCAATATACACATTACCGCACAATCCTGAGCACAGAAATCAAAGTTCGAAATTAAATTTTTGATCAATGTTGTCATTGTGGCTGCTGAAAGTACTGATGTTCCTGTTCATAAACCCTATACTATGGTAGTATAGATATAATATTACGCATCACAGTAAGATGTAAAGGATTGTATTTTTAGGATCCAATTAAAATTTATACTGCTTTTAAAAATTAAATGAATTCACTTACACAATGCTATATACATACATGCTAATATTTAAAAATAAGGAAAATTTGAAAATGACAGAATTAATTTTATAGAAATGATACGTGTCGAAGTTTTTTATCAAACTACAAACTTAATCCTGATTTTAGCTGTAATGCAGTTATGACAATTTATTTTTTATATTCAGAAAGAAGAGTGAAAGTAGCGGTGGATAGGTCATGCTCTGAGAAAAGAAAATGGAGAGATATGTAAAATAACCTTAAATTGGAACCCTCAGTAGCAAAGGAATACAGGAAGACATAGAAATAGCTGAAGATGCCAACTAGAAAAAGACGTAGCTGATTCGGTAAAGACAAGGATAGAAATAAAAAAACCCTTCCTTAACCGTATACGACCGAAATCATTCATTGAGACTTTATGCTCTTAAAAGAGTCAAAGAACTATATGTGTATATATATTCTTTCATATATAAAATCTTTCCCATATTTTTCATTTTCATCAACTTTGCCAGATTTATTCCACAAATTTTTCAAATTAGCCCGCAATTGTATATTCTGCTGAAACTATTAAATGTCATCTGAGAAGTTCCTCTCCATCATCATCCTTTGTCGTAATATGAAATTCCTGAAACTTGAATGAAGTAAAAATGAAAATGTTAGTGATCGTTTAACTTAACTCGTGACGATAGACAGCAAATGATTCATCATTGAAACTTTGTCGTATTCATATAACAGAGATCTTAATCACTCACGAATATTTGTCATTAAAAATGTAAGTCAATATAGTAAAAATGCTAGTACCTATAGCAGATACTTAAAAATTTGTAAAAATGACCAAAAAAAAAAAATTCCTTTCTTAAAAATGAAGAATAAATCGATTTTTGGTATTTTGGATTCGGTTTACTCATCCTTCGTCATCCACTATACATGTTCATTAAATATACGCATCGTTTTTAAAATGGAATTTCATTGTTTTTAATTGAGCTTAAAATGAATTCCGTGAATTTTCATTATAAATACCGACCTAATAAAAAAACTGAAACGAGTAAGTAAAAGTAGAGTACATAAATATACAATCGTATAAGCACTTTTATAATGTATTAATTTGCAATGTTAAATTCATTCAATAATTAATTCATTTAAATGTTTTACTTTCTTTGTGTATACGATTCATTTTATGCATTTTCTAGAATATTTACATACGTACTATTTGAATAAAATGTAGTAAGGATTATGAAAATAAGCACATAGTATGTACATATGTGTGCTTTTTTATTTTTTTTTTCCAAAATATAAAAACACATAAAATAAAATTTCCCTTGTAGTACGTTTTGGTACAAAAAAATTTTCTCGAGAAATAAGAAAACGAAAAAAAATAAAAAATACAGAATAGTGAAATATAATTTTTTGTTAAAATTTTTCATCTTCTGCATTGCCTGTTACCATTATGCTACTACTATACATTTACACTATTATTTTACACAATTCCTTATACGAATGTGTATGAATTATTATTCGCTTATATGAATGAACACAAATTTACACATACTTATCTACATGCAAGAGTAAATATTAAATATATATACTATAAGGGTATTCATTTCAAATCGTAAGCATACGTAACGCATAATTTTACAACTTCATTAGTCAAAATAACGTGAAATCACCTCATAAAACACCAATCGTAATTATTGTAATTTATCTTCTTCACAAATTCTTATTTTGTCACATAAGTTCAGCAATCTTCTCAAAATGTAACAACAAACTTAATTTTCAAATTACAACTATGGTAAAAATGACAAACTGTCAAATCTTTGTTTACATAAAATTTAAATTACGAAGTTGATCTATACGCGACTAAAAAGTTTCGTTCACTTAGGCCGCTCGCATACTAAGAGCGTAACGTAAATTTCAGAGCGTAATTCAAATCAATTGTTTCTTATTATATGTTGCGCATATAAGTACGAAGTGAAGCGTAGTTTGAATTTATACGCGCGTAATGCTCAGCTACGCTCTTAGTCTGCGCGAGTTAGATGTGAATCTAACCTTAGTCTACATGATATAATACAAAAATACCAACAAAATATATAATATCCATAAATATAGAAAATAATGTAAAATTCAAATTATAATAAAAATGATTGTCTTGCAAAACAGTGAAAACTTTCTCATGTTGAAATCTGATCATTTTGTTTTTCACTGATTTTTGTAAGTTTCTCAAACTGAAACTTGATCATTTTGTTTTCATTAATTTTCATAAAAACTGAAATTTTGTTTCCCACAAAATTTTTGTAAATCACGTTTTGCAAAGCAAATCATTTTTCTAGTATAAAAGTAGGTTAATTAATAGAGAATAAGTTTCAGTCTAATTCTAAAATCTGGACTCAAAAGAATATACATCTAAATGTATTTTTCTTGTATATAACTAAGTGTTTTTAAATAAAGATATATTGTTTTACATCTAAATGTATAGTGTTTTATTTAAAGTGGAAATATATATATATTCAAAAGAAATATATGTATTTCAGTGAGAAAAATTAATTTTTTTTAATAAAATTAAACTTAGACATTTAACTGGCGCAGTCGGTAGGATTCCAGTCAAAAGTATTGGAATCCAGTGTTACGAACTTCAATTAAATAATTTCATTACAATTAAAAGTAAACAAAATTAGTTGTGATTTCATTTTTATAAATAAATACCTATAGTGAACAAGTAGTGTAAAATCAAAATAAAAATTTAAACTTAAACAAATTAATCATAAATTAGTAAATTGTGAATATAATCAATTCAAATGGTATCAACCCGACGGAAATCAAAAAAAACAACGTATATTTGACAATAATAGAAATATGGAAAATCAAGTCGATGAACAAATTCAAAACATTATTCAACAACAGGAAGCGCAAATTTTGGCCCTTCGAGGTAGAATTGAACAAATGGCCGCTCAACAACAGCAACAAATTCAACAACAGCAACAAATTCAACAACAACAACAAGTTCGTTTTATGCTCACAACAGAACAGTTCCTGAGTTATGTGAACAAGTTAAGAAAATTTAATGGAAAAGATGAGTTCACAGTGCAGGAGTTTATCAATTCAGTAGAACGGACGTTTCAACTTTGCCAGGACATTCCAGGACTGAAGGAGTACGCTTTAAACATAATCGTCAACGACAAAATCCAGGGAGATGCAAAGAGATGCATACAGCGATTAGGTGAGGATGCATATCAAAACTGGGAGGAAGTAAAAAGGGAGTTAAAACTTCATTATAGACCGAGACAAGATTATGCCGAACTACTAAATGAGTGCAGATCTCTGAAAGTAAGTACTTTAAGAGAACTATTTGACCATATTAAAGAAATTAGTTATAAGTTGAATGAATGTTATCAATTTGATGAAAATAAACCTAGTGCATATCATCCTAGTAATGTCGATATGTACTTAGTAGATATAGTTAGTAATAAAATTCATGATTTTTTACGTAGTAATATACCAGAAAACGGTACAATTATTGAAATTTACAATAAATTTGAAAAATTGAAATTATTAGATAACGAGGACGCAATTGACGGTCGTAGTAAAAAAAATAATAATAAAAATAACTTTTACAAAAATTTTAACGGTGCAAATAAAAACGAAAACACTTCTAGAAATCTTACTACCCACAGTTCAAATAACTTTAAGAAAAATAATTCCAACATCCCAAATAAAAATCCCAATACCTTTGCCAATAATTACAAGACTAGTGTTCCTAATAATTCACAAAAAAACGATAATTATCAAAGAAATCACAATGATTATCGATATAATAGTTTTGATCGCAACCGATTTAGTAATTATCATGGTAATAGTTCAGGACAATACCGTAGTAATCGAAATCAAAGTAACAATTTCAACCCACCTAGAGCAAATTCTTCACAAATTAAGAGCCCTTCTACACCTGAAGCAATGGAGATAGGAAATCTCTACGAGGACCGAGATGTAAATTTTTTCGAAGAGCCTCGGAAAATAGAATCCCCATAATAATTTTAACGTTAGGTACACAAAAAATTAGGTGTCTTATAGATACTGGCTCAGCCACCAGTATTCTAAAACCAAACATGCTCTATGAATTCTCTGAAGAAAACCTAACTCAACCAGTATATTATTCAACGATAAATGGTACAAATAAAGTAACAAAAAAAATTGTCACTCCAATACCGAAAGAATTTGATTTTGTTGGTACTGTAACTTGGAAAATTATTGATTTGAAGAGTAGAAATTACGACGCTATTATGGGTCAAAATTTCTTAGTACCTTTTAAAGCGAAGATAAATTTAGAAAATAAATATATTGAGATAAATAATAAGAAAATTTTGTTTGAAGAAAATAACTATCCATATAATATAAATGAAATTCACATTTTAGATGGAATTAGAGATAATTTTTTAGAAAAAATAAATATGGAAAACCTTGATCAAGAAGAAAGAGACAAATTAATAAATTTATTGAAAACTAATGAAGATCTATTTTATAAAGAAGGAGACAAACTAACTTCGACTCACGAAATCAAACATGAAATCGTTACCACCACTGATAATCCCATATACTCGAAAATTTATAGGTATCCGCAGATACACGAAAAAGAAATCGAACGTCAAATTTTTGAAATGTTAGAACAGGGCATAATCAAAGAAAGTAATTCACCATATAATAGTCCATTGTGGATTGTGCCAAAAAAATTAGATAATTCAGGTAAAAAGAAATGGAGAATCGTCATTGATTACCGGAAATTAAATGACGTTACGATCAGTGATAAATTTCCAATCCCTAATATTGATAATATTCTCAACAAGCTCGGAACAGCGCAGTACTTTAGTACGCTAGATTTAGCTAAAGGATTTCATCAGATTCCTGTAAAAGAATCTGACAGAAAGAAAACGGCTTTTTCAACTCCTTTCGGGCATTATGAATTCATAAGAATGCCGTTTGGATTGAAAAATGCCCCATCAACATTTCAAAGATTGATGAATGCAGTCCTTCGAGAACACATAAATAAAATATGTGTTGTCTTTATGGACGATATACTCGTTTTTAGTACCTCTCTAGAAGAACACTTGATAAATTTAGGAAAGGTTTTCAAAAAATTAAGATTGGCTGGGTTAAGAATACAAATTGACAAATGTAATTTCTTAACAAAAGAAACGGAATTTTTAGGTCATATACTGACTCAAAATGGTATTAGACCAAATCCGAATAAGATAGAAGTGATTAGAAATCTAAAATTACCCACTACACAAAAACAAATAAAATCTTTTCTCGGCATTACCGGTTATTATAGAAAATTTGTCAAGGATTATGCTAAAATAGCTAGTCCAATAGTAAAATACTTGAAAAAAGGTGCTAAGATCAACTCAAATGATCCTAGTTACATTGCAGCATTTGAAAAATTAAAAGAAATTATTACTAGCCATCCTATTCTAAGATATCCAAACTTTAACAAAAAATTTAAACTCATTACTGATGCCAGTAATGTGGCAATAGGAGCCGTCCTTACACAAGAAGGCCATCCTATCTGTTACGCCTCAAGAACTCTCAACGATCATGAGAAAAACTATTCTACAATTGAAAAGGAGCTTTTGGCCATAATATGGGGTACGAAATATTTTCGTCCATATTTATATGGTAAAGAATTTGACCTACAGACGGACCATCAACCTATTAAATGGTTGCAGTCGAAGTACACCGGCAAAGACATTAACCCTCGTCTACAAAGATGGTTGGTCCAGCTGGGAGAGTATGATATAAGGATCGATTATATCAAAGGTAAGGAAAACAAAGTTGCAGATTTTCTCAGCCGCATTAATACGGAAACAAATGAAATTAATTCTCTGGAAACAAACCGTGCAGACGAAACTACAGAAAATCAAATTGACAATGAAAATTTCAGTACTGTTCCACAAGAACCATCAGAGTTACACACCGTTCATTCTCAAAACGAAAATTTCGATGATCATGTACCTATACTTGACACGGTAGTTAATAGGTTTAAATTACAAATCATATTTACGGAAAAGAAAGAAAGGGAATATGAACAGGTATTTAATAATCGAAGAATATTTATAGACAAAAGTGATTTAGAGAAAGAAACAGATATTTTCAGAAGATACGTACAAAAGGGTAGAATAGGTATATACTCAAAGCTAGATGATCATGAGTACAATAAATTGCAACAGAAGTTAATAAAATTATATCCAAATAGAAGCACAGTAAAATTCTTTAAATGTAGCCATTTAGCAAGAGATATAGATAATGAAGAAGAGTTAAAAAAGCAAATAACACTCTTTCACAAAATAGAATCAGGACATAGCGGAATAGTAGCGACTTATGAAGGCTTAAAATCCAAAATCTACCATCCAAAACTTAAAATCAGAATTCATGAGATCCTTAACAATTGCGAGATATGTACAGGAGCAAAATATGACAGGAAACCAATTAAGAAAAAGTTCGAAATTTCAGAAACCCCCAAAACTATAAACGAAATAGTTCATATTGACATATACACAAATAGTAAACATAATTTTATCAATATAATAGATAAGTTTTCAAAACATGCCGTCTCTTTATATTTAGAAGATAAAACCCACATAACTATATTAGAAAAAATAAAACAAATTATATCCATTAGAGGTAAAATGAAAAAATTAATTTTTGACAATGAATTCGCTTCAAAGCATATAAAAGACTTTTGTGAAAAGGAAAATATAGAATATCACGTAACCAAACCTAACAATCATACAGGTAATTCTGACATTGAAAGATTCAATGGTACTTTAACTGAAAAAATCAGAGCTCTAAACTTAGAAGAAAAATTGCCCATAAGAGAACAGATACTTAAAGCAGTTGAAATTTATAATAAGTCTTATCATTCTACAGTAAAAACTACACCATTATCTATTCAGAATAGAGAGGTAGATTTTCAGGTAATTTATGAAAGATTAATAAAACATAAGGAAAATGTTATTCATAAAAGAAATAAAAATAGGGAAAACTATGAAGAACATAGAGATGTCGGTTTTATAAAAAATTATAAATCATTAAGACATAAAGAAGAACCCAAATTTAGGAAATACAATCTCACTAATGTTCATGAAAGTAACATTAAACGTCCTTTTAAATTTACAGGCCACCAGAATTCCGAAGCTCAAAATAATAATACAACTGATACTCCTACTGACGCTTCCGACAGACACTTACCAGACAATGACAATTGAGAAAATAGAAACAGAACTAGGATACACCGAGATAAAAATGAACACCGTCGAAATATTCGATAAGTTCGAAATTATATTACACAGAGTTTATCCCAAAGAAATATTAAATTTAGTTTGTTATATAGAATCAACCATAAAACTGTTAGATCTAAATGAACACGAAATTATAATTAATGACAAAATAATTAGAATTAAAAATAAAATTAAAACACTTATACCATACAGACATAAAAGAGGTTTGATAAATATTGGAGGAACTCTTATTAAATGGGTTTTCGGAACGATGGACAGCGAAGATAGAGAAAATATCGAAAATCATCTCAGTATAATTGATAAAAACAATCATAACTTGATTAAAAATTCTAACCAACAGATTAAAATAAACGAAAATTTTAATAGAACATTTAGTCAAATTAAAGGGATAATTGAAGCTGATAGAACACAAATACTAAATAAATTAAATAAACTTAATTACACAGAAATGAAAATAGTCTCGGAAAGCAACTTTTTAGAACAAATGTTCAAATTAGATTATATAGACAAACAAATAGAACATTTACAAGACAACATTGCATCAGCAAGACTATAGGACTGTTACATCCGAACATACTGACGAACGAAGAAATAAATACATATAATATTGATTTTAACAAATTAATTAACATCCGTTTAGCCGTAGCCAAATATATAGATGAATCCATAATCTTTATCATTAAAATCCCTATCCACAGTTTTGAGACCAGTAAAATCCTCATCACACCCATCACGAATTCCCAAAAACAACAAACCATTACAGATATCGAATACATAATAAGACATAATAATAACACTTATACATATTCCGAAGGTAAAACGCTCAAAGAATTAGTCAAAAGCAAAAATTGCATTACACAAAATAATTGTAAATTTATTAACAAAGACGAAGAAGAAATTTTACTAATCGAAGAAAACACAATCATTATTAATAATATTAAAAACGGTAAGCTAAAAAGTACTTGCGATGAAAGGATAATGCTACTTAAAGGCAACTACTTTATAAATTTCAATAATTGCACCGTCAAAATTAACAATAAACAGTTTAGCAATAATTTTAGAATGTTTACAGAAAAATATGTAATACCAAAAGTTGATAAAATTTCATACAATGATACTGAATTAAAATTTAAAGAAATTGTATTTTATAAACAAAAAAATATAGAACATCTGGAAGAAATAAAATATTACAGAATTGTAAGTTATAGTATAAGTTCATTAATGATAATTATTGTAATTGGTTTAATAATAGTAATTTACATTTGTTGTAAAAATAATAAAGTTAAAATGAAAGTAGTAAACAGGATTCAGGAGAATCCTAAAACAAAGGGGGGAGGAGTTAGATGTGAATCTAACCTTAGTCTACATGATATAATACAAAAATACCAACAAAATATATAATATCCATAAATATAGAAAATAATGTAAAATTCAAATTATAATAAAAATGATTGTCTTGCAAAACAGTGAAAACTTTCTCATGTTGAAATCTGATCATTTTGTTTTTCACTGATTTTTGTAAGTTTCTCAAACTGAAACTTGATCATTTTGTTTTCATTAATTTTCATAAAAACTGAAATTTTGTTTCCCACAAAATTTTTGTAAATCACGTTTTGCAAAGCAAATCATTTTTCTAGTATAAAAGTAGGTTAATTAATAGAGAATAAGTTTCAGTCTAATTCTAAAATCTGGACTCAAAAGAATATATGTACATCTAAATGTATTTTTCTTGTATATAACTAAGTGTTTTTAAATAAAGATATATTGTTTTACATCTAAATGTATAGTGTTTTATTTAAAGTGGAAATATATATATATTCAAAAGAAATATATGTATTTCAGTGAGAAAAATTAATTTTTTTTAATAAAATTAAACTTAGACATTTAACTCGCGCGGCCTTAAGCAGAGCTCACGTAATTCTCAAAACAAAGAAAAAAACTACAAAGTATCGTAAACTAATTACGCGAATTACAAGACATACGAGATTTGAAGTGAATACCCTTTAATATATGATTATTGTTGCTTTTTTTCTCATTATCCTCGTAATATACATATGAATGTTGTTATGTAGTTATATATCTATATATGTATGTTCTACGAAATGTTCACAAGAAAATTAATATAATGTATAATGTTACCATTATAATGGAAAAAAAGAAAAGAAAAAGTCTTCCTTAAATGTACATACATACATAATGTAATGTACATATGTATATGATATCTACATACATATACAAATGAGCGTGATACAATATTCATGTATGCATTTGGAATTGAATTTATGTAAAAAACACTAAACAAGAAAAATAAATAAAAACAGAAAGATTAGATACCAGAATAACGCATATAAAATGAAAACCGCACATTTCTAAAAATACTCGTATTCGTATGTTATATCATTTTGAAAGGATTTTAATTTTCCATTTAATTTTTCGTTTTTCATCATTGTCTTTAATTTCTGTGAATTTGAATTTTCTTCTGACTGTTCGGCTATATTGACTGACTGTACGCACATACATATGTATGTATATTTTCTTTTATACTTATGCTGTAGTTCTCTTATAAAAAGTTATCTTATATATAGTAGTTCTCTTATATATTTGAAGCGTTCACGTGAATACTACAGTAGATTTTCTCTTGCGTTTTTATTATACATATTTTCCTTTCTAAACTTTTTGTTTAATTTTTCTTTGTAAATTTATATTACGACAAAAAGATTTACTTAATTTTTTTCTTTTTATAGCAAAAATCGCATATAGTCGTATACACATGTTCATATACATAATCATATTTAATTGAAGGAATATAAGGTCGGTTTTTTCATATTTTGAAGTTTTTGTTTTTTGCAAATTGTTTTGAGAATCATATAATAATGTGCAGTGAACATTTTGATATATAATTTTTGCCATTTTTATTTCCGACTTTCATTTTTGCTAAGAGTATTTATTATTTAATTAACAGTATGAGTGTTTTTATTTTTTCGACATTATATTCAGAAATATAAACCAAAATAAGAAGACGAGAAAGAAATAAGAGAAAAAAAACAGCAGCAACAACAACAGCAGAATAGCTTGAAGGCAAACATACAAAAGTATTCTTTGAATCATTGTACATTCATACATTCTTAGTACAAAGTAAAGCTAATTATTTATCAAGGATTTTATTTTACATTTTTTAATATACGAGTATACTATGTGAGTCGGTGTACTTATACAATCATATACGAGTATACATACACAGTTGGATTATAATTTGTTCATTCTGACGATTGTTTTTCATTTTAACAAGAATATTTAAACAAAAAAAAAAAAAGAGAAAAAGCAAAATCAATTTAAAATTTATAAAATGAATCTAAAAATTAAATGATAAATTAATTTGCTATTATCCTTAATGTCATGCATAAGCAGCTTCTTATAATTATGTATATGTGTGTGTATACTTAATAGTAATGTAATGTAATTGAACTCAATTAGTAATTTTCAAAACCTGCAGAAAATTTTCAAATAATAAAGGTACATTATGTGCACATTTATACTTATATACAGGGTGTTCAACAAGTCGTACATAATATAATTGGTTTTGAAAGTATAGAAAATGGCTATAAAAATAAACTAGTAAAAAATCCTACTAATTGTGTTTACTTGATTTAAAAGCAAGCTTGATTGATTTATTAGGTAATCGAATTTTTTGGCACGGAAGTTATCACCTTCTTATATTACTTAATTAACATTAAAGAAAATTACTAAAACGCCATTTTTCTTTGTAGAATGTAGAATCAAGTATACTAACTTGTCATTTAAGAAGTTAGCAATCGAGCAAGAGAAGTTTTAGTTTTTACCTGGAACATTAGATCTAACTAACGCTTAGAGAGTTTTATTAAAGGATTTCATGTGAGTAAAGATAAAGGAAAATACATTTTTTCACTTAAAACTGACTACCCTCTCAATTATTTTTTCTCCGATGAGAAAAAATCCATGTAAAATAGAAGGTAATTATTTTTTTATTCTTCAAAACAACACCTTTCTGCTTTTGTCTAGTTGTAATTATTCTAAGGCATCTGCCACACCGACATGCGATGTTGTGATGTTGCGCTAATGCGATTTAGCGATATTTAATAAATTATCGCATGATTATCATAATAATAAGTAATAAATCACATGATTATCGCATAAACGTATATGCTACACCAAAACGTGATATTGCAATTTTACAATATTGAAATATCAAGTAAAATGGATTTCGAAGATGAAGAAGATTTAATTTTAACATTATTATTAAAAAACCGATTGAAAAAAAAGCAAAAACGTAAATACTGAATTCATCCATTTATTAAAAAAAATTTGAAGCATAGTGCTGGGATTGTTGGGAATGAATTGCGGCAAAATCCTGACAAATTTTATACATTTTATAATTATATACCTACATTATATACATTTTATAATCTTATTCATTTAATAATTAAAGATTTGTTTTCACTCATTTTAAATTATTATATTTTTGCACTGCTCTACTTCAAACAAAATATCATGTGATAATGATCGACAAGTACATCGCATGAAAAACATCATATGATTATGACAACATCATAATATCATGATATCACATATAATACCAGGGACAGATATCAACAATATTATAATATGTATATTACTATTTACCAGGGGGTCAATTCTGGTTCGGTGCAGTGAAAAAGTGAAAAGAGTTTACACGCTTACACCACTGTTTGCGATTCTAGTACCGTGTAAACATGATAACAAATGTCAAAAATTTTGCATATGTAAAATTAGTTTACACCGTGTTAAATGTCCGTGCAAAGTATGGTGCAAAGCTGTGTAAAGTGATTTTAATCGTTAGAATTTAAATTTTTTTTCTATGTAAGTATTTATAAATAAAGCATTTTGTGTCTTTTAGCATGTTTTGTATAAAAATACAATTAATATAATTTAATAATTTTAGAAAAAAAAACAGTTTAAAATAGTGTGCGAAAGTTAATTTTATCGTATCGAATTTAAATTTTGTTTAAAAGCTTTAAAATTCAATTCCGACATTCATTCAGCATCTAGTTTACACGAAGCGAACCAGAATCGCTTTTTCTGACACAGTGAAGTGTAAAAGTGAAAAAAGTGTGAGCAACGTTAAGTGCAAACTAAGTTTTTCATTTTTGCACTGCACCGAACCAGAATTGACCCCCTCAGAATATTATAATTTCATACTGTCTGTTTGTGAATATTAGGTTTTAAATTACTATTTGGTCGTAATATGGAAATTACGTTCCCAAACGTAATTTACGAAGCTTTAATGTAATATACCTTATACAAAAACCTAAAATTCAATATGGCTATCACAGAAATTCACAATTCACAATAATTCTTTTATCCATTTTTTAATATTTATTTATTCACTCACTATAAAAAATTCTTCACTTTAAAGCTTTTAACAAAATCAGCTGACCGATATTATAATATTATGTGTGTTCGGGTAGTATCTATATTATAATATACGTGATATTATAATATCTATATTATAATATACAAGTTAATGTCTGTACCTAGTATAACAGTCGGTGTGGTACCATACATTTAATTGTATATGCTCGTGATAATCACATGATAAAAAAAAATCGCAACATCACAACGTCGCATGTCGGTATGGCAGATGCCTAAAGATATGTAGTGATTTTAATGGAAAACCACGTGGTTATATGGAAAAACTTTAAATGTCGTATATTTTAAAAAAATAGAGTAAATATGAAAAAAAAATTATATAAAATTATTGACTGCCAAATATAAACTCTACTCCTCACCGCACTTTCAAAAATATTATTCACGACATTCGGAACATCCTGATGTATATAATGTATAGAGTATGTTTGTGCAGTTGCCGTTATTATTTTTTAAAGGAAAGTTTTTATAGTACATACATATAGAAATAATGCAAAAACAATTTTTTTTCACATTTTTATTTCTCTTGAGTAACAAGAAAATGTATGTACACGTATTCGAACTACATATTTATTGTACTTGTACATATGTACATCTACACATATATATGTAGATATATGAATATGTTTTTGTGTATGATATTTTTCAATTTCTATTAAATTTAATCCATCGTATGATTACCGGAAAATTTATTTGTATCACATCAATGATTTTTGATAGTTTTCATTTCAATATTGATACCCACACACTATATTACTTATTTACGTGCTTACATATACAATGTTTCTATATGTCTATACATACATATAAATTTTTTGTATAATGTGTGTGGGTGGGTGCATATATCATAATACATATTATATATTTTTTGTTATCCTTAAAAATCTTAGAGGAAAAATAAAGTACTCAGATATTACATTATGTATATATACAGCTACATTATCTCTATTATACACCTTCAATAATATAAGAAATATTCATGAGCTCTCTATAAAAGTAACTATCTGTATGTTTACATTAAACACATACATACACCTACATACGTACACAAATGTACTAGATATTTTTTTTTTGTTTATTATATCTACTCATTTTATGAATGTGTTTGTAAGAGTAGCTATTTCTTAAGAAATTGTCGTTTTTTTTTCTTTTTTTTTCTAATAAATACCACAATATTGGTCATCATCAATGAACCACAAGAGAGTACCGAAATAATATATAAAAAAGTATATGTGTAAGTAAATACTTAAATGAAAAATCCCACATTTATTGCATTATACTCGTCGTATCATAAAATGAAATGTGATATCGATTTACAACAGAAGAAATAAATAGTGAAAAAAAAAATTAAATAAAATATGAAAGGATGAATGGAAAAAAATAATCACAAAATATAAAATCAAAATTCTTATATTACTGTAAAAATTATTGATTCATTCGAAAAGATTGTAAGAATAGAAACAAAAACATATCATATATAGGGATTATCTATACGTATATGTATACTGTACATACATTTTGGTCAAATTATTTCTGTATAAATGTATAATATTATACAGGTATAGATAATAGGTGCTTTCGATTTGAAAATTTCAAGTACTTGCGAGTACTAAAATGTGTCTAGCATAAATATTGTTATAACGAACAACACAAAAATTATTCGTAACTATTTGCATCTACTTCCGCTACTTGAAAAATTTTTCATGAGTAACTGCGAGAGATGGTTTAGCACAGACATTTACCTCTTCTACTACAGACATTTACTGGAAATTGCCAAATCGAAAGCACTTAATAGTTTGTTATAGTTTTATACAATATATATTTATTTTATGTGTATAATGTACATAATGTGTGTGACAGAAAAAATATGACATTATATTCCTTTATAATAAATACAAAAAATAAGATCATGAACATTTTTTTTTTTTTTTGATTTTACACTTTTTATGAATACAAATCTATAAAAAGTTGTCTTGTTATACTAGAAGAAAATAAATATTTTTGAAACAAAACTCATATTACGTATCAAAATTCGAAAATAATAAAAGGTTTTATTTTGGAAATCTAAACTTTGAAATGAAATAAAAATAGTTGAAATTTATTATGGCCATATCTGCCGTACAAAGGCAAAAAACCCTAAGTGCAAAATTCCATTTTTTGGGAAAATAAATTTATAGGTTTTTAAAGGAATTATCTCTGAATTTTTGAGTATTAGCGGTAAAATAGAATCAAGTTATATCCAACTGAATTCAAGACAATCAAAAGATCACATTATGATTTTTTTTCTCGACCATCAATAATATTCTCCAAGTTTTGAGCACAAAAGTGTTTTTCCACTGCAAATATAAAAAAAACATCACTCAAATTGCAAAGCCAAACATATCTAAATGATCTTGTGGTTTTCTACCATTGTAATATTGAAGGAAAGAGTGATTGACAAAAAAGACTATGTGCTCTTATGTTGTCAACTCCTTGAAATGTGAATAAAATGTTGCTAGGAAAAAAAGCATATATGCGTTGAGATCGTTTTTCCATTGTTTTATAGATAAATATTTAAGTATAAAAAAAACCTAAGTTTTTTTTTTTTTTTTTTTTTTTTTTGACAATTTCTTCTAGCATAGTTGTTGAGGCCATATATTGGTAAAGATTGTATGGTTTGTCAGCATTATAGACCATCGACTTCATTATATCAATACAAAAAATAATCTAGAGATGTGATTTATAACAATGCGCTCTCAATTCACCGTAATATTATGGACTGCATCAATTTTGAAGAAATATAAGCATCCGCAATATAAACTGAACACTGATATTTTGTCAGTATAACGAAGTCTCAATAATGACATATGAATTTTCTCGACTCCATATTCTTAAATCCAAAAATTAAGTATCATCAACGCATCAACCAAAAATTAGTCTCATCGTTATACGAAATTTAAACTGTGGAATTTATCATAGTAAATTTGTATAATTTTGTAAACGTTGTTCTGGCTTAAGTCTATCCATAGTTAAAATGGAAAAGTGTAATTACTTTGTACTAATTGTTCTTAAATCATTTCATTTTTACATTTAGGGTGGTATTCACCAACGTAGATATATTCGTCGGATATATTTTAGCCGGATACTATTTCAACTTATTCATCCACATAGATAAAATTTATTTTCGAACTTCGTTTTCGGGTCGAACATGTGTGTCAAACATGTCAGCTGATTGTATTTTTATATTACAAAATAAAAACAGGTTATGTGATGTGATGATTATAAATGTGAGTGCTGTGCTATTGCTGTTAATAACAAGGTTATGTTCGAACGATATTTATAATACAACTCCGAGGTTGTCTTAAAAATAGTGTTTTTATAGAGTAGTGTTTTATCCAGGCTGATGAATACACTTTATCTCAGATAAAAGAAAATCTATGTTGATGAATACCAGCCTTAAGTATGTATGTACCATCGGCGGAGGGTGGTAGTGTTCAGGGTGTTCAGTGAACACCCTAAAATTATATGAACATGATCATAAAAATTTGTAACAAATTCAAAAACAAATTTTTATCGTAAAAGATCAAGAAAACAATAAAAAATTCGTTTTTCTATACATTACTTCACTAAAGTTCAAATATAAATATAAATCGGCAGAAAACTTCAATTTATATTATCAAGTTGAGGTTGTTTAAGTGTTCACATTTTGAAATGAACAAAATATTAAAATTCGTTTTTCTATATATCAATCTGGTTCACATTTTTATATATGAAGCGACGGAAAACTTTGAATTTATATTATCAAGTTGAAGTTGTTTAAGTGTTCACATTTTGAAATGAACATATGAAAAATTTTGATACTCCATATATTGATTTATTTTCTTCTCTTTTAAATTTCGTTTTTCTATATATAAGCCGCGTTCACATTTAGATATGAACCGACCAAAAACTTCAATTTATCATATATTATCAAGTTGAGGTTGTTTAAGTGTTCACATTTTAAAACAAACATATTAAAGTTCGTTTTTCTATAATATGTATATCAATCTGGTTCACATTTTGTATATGGACCGGCACAAAACTTTGAATTTATATTATCAAGTTGAAGTTGTTTAAGTGTTCACATTTTGAAATGAACATTTATGAAACATCTTGACTTGATACTCCATACATTGATTTATATTCTTTTCTTTTAAATTTCTTTTTCTAATAAACTTATAAGAAATTCCTCTTCTCGTTAAATTATAAGATATCTTCTCTTTATATAAGATAAGAAATTTAAGAGAGAAGAATATAATCATTTATTATGAAACATCTTGTTTGAGTTGTAATTGTATTGTATTGTAATTTGTAATTTAAGTTGGTGGAACTCCATATATTGATCTCTTTTATACTCTTCTCTTTTAAATTTCTTTTTCTTATAAAATTATAAGAAATATGTAAATGTACAGAGAATGTACAGCAGTACAATTACAATTAATTTTATACAGAATACAGAATACAATATACAAATACAATTTGTACATTTTACATGCATGTTATGTTGTTGGTTCACATTTCCATTATGTTGATCATGTACACCCAGCCAGACATATGGGATCGATTCTATAGGAATCAAAAATAAATGCACAAATATACAAAAAAAATGCGAAAAAATACACATTTTTCATACAAAATAATTTTTTAGAAAAAAGTTAGTAATAATTTTTTTCTGAATTTTTTATATAAAATTTTGTAAAAGGTAAATGAAACTTAATTTTACTACTTAACTTATATAAATTTTAGTAGAAAGGTAAACAAAAGCTGAATTTAATATTAAACTGAATTTTTTGTATATTTTTGTAAATAGTAAATAAAATTGAATTTCACTGAATTTTTTACGTACATACATATTTAGTAAAAGGTAAATAATACTACGAAAAATAGTAAACTTTGAAATAATTACTCAAATATGTATGAAAATGCATGAAATTATGTGTATTTTTTCGCAATTTTTTGTATATTTGTGCATTTATTTTTTATCTATGCAGTTTCTATCCATAAATATAATATCATTGGAAAGAGGACAAAGAAAACCTTTCAAATGAAAGAATACAATATTTATGTCATCCTTCAAGTTTAGAAGTTATACCGTAATCAAAAGAAGTTGAAAAAGTGATTTTTAAAAAACACGAAATTTTGACTTTAACTCCTTATATCTCGAAAACCGCTAATCCAATCAAAGTGAAATAAACTGTGACAAGTAGAACAGGAAGTTCTAGAAGAAGAAATGGTATATCAACTAATCCAGTCAAATATCCTGATCTGGATGAATAACGGATTTCGTAAAACCCGCCATTTTGGACCAAAAATTTTTAAGGGTAGTTTGTTTTAATTATTATTGTTTGTGTAATGAATCTGTATATTTATTAAAAAATCTGAACACCCAAGGAAAAACTACTGGCTCCGCCACTGGTATGTACATATGCATATATACATACGTATTATACAATACATGTATGATATGATTATGTTTTTAAGTATTCAGAAATATGTACGTAATATTATATAAGATTTGTATATGTATTCCATTTTAGACAACATGAAAAACCATCTAAATAAAATAATTACAAAATCTGTGCATATTCTACGAACATGTACACAATCACAGTCAGTAGTTCTCTATTACTTATAAATACATATAAATATCTATAAAATTATACCTGTAATTTTATCGGTTATGTGAATTTTTTTGAAAAACAGAATTTTTTAACAAAATTTCATGCTGCTGAACTCATAAATGTATGTAATAATTTTTATTAGGGTCAAACTGTATTACAGAGAAGTCAGGATCTTACATGATATAGATAAATAAAATATTCATCTTTTAAATATTTTCTTCTTTTTTAATGTTAAGTAAAACAACTAAGAAATCACATTACATGTGCATTTACATATACTCGTATGTAAAATGTAAATATGGGTGGTTAACATAAAAATAACAAGGAGGACGTATGTATGTAAATAAAGATAATCAATTTTCGAATTTATTACCTTATAAAAAAAAATAGAAATTTAATAAAATCAGAGATATAAATATTAATATCAAAATACTCATGAATTTGATTTATATTTTTCGTTTAGTTTTTTATTGGCGAAATCGTTTTTTATTTTGTTTTAAAAAATTATTACCATTTTAAAATAAAATAAAAGGTACAAAGAAGAAAAATTATTTTAGAATCCGAAAAATCGCAATTTTAACAACTTTGACACCATGTAAAAGGTAAACAAGGACATTTTTAAAAAAAGTGCTCCATTCAAGCACCACAATTCCTACCAAAGTTTCTATGTTTCACATTTCATTGAAATTGGTTAAGTAATT
Source organism: Villa cingulata (assembly GCA_951394055.1). Classification (NCBI taxonomy): domain Eukaryota; kingdom Metazoa; phylum Arthropoda; class Insecta; order Diptera; family Bombyliidae; genus Villa; species Villa cingulata. The sequence goes on along the minus strand of OX596022.1, from coordinate 27,304,782 downwards.
TCGGAGATATATGGTGCACAAGATAGCAGATATCTCGAATCCTAATTTTAAGGTTTCATGACTAGTTTTATAAACGCTAACGCCCCTGTGTGCAGCCACTTCTAGCATGAAGAACAGACGTTGACTTGGGCATTGCTCACTATTAGTCCAACTTGCTAGGAATTGTCAGTGCTTTTTTCCAGCACTTACTCGCCATATTGCTGAAAATGTCAAGCGAATGTATGTATATATCTCTTCCAAAGAGAGAATACTTTTTCTTTCAAATACGTTAAAATAATCAAATGCTTATCTACACATCACTTACTTATTTACGAACTAAATTTGATGTATGTCCATATGACATGAAATGAAATGCAAAATACAAAATTTCTTGAATACTCCAAATCTGCTTGATAAAATTTACCATAAAATTGATAAAATGAAACGTGATTTTTAGACCGTGGAAACAAGAATTTTTTTTTTTACTTCTTCATAATAATTTTTAAGCAAATTTCTGAAAAAAAATTATTCTTTACAAAGCTTTAATATCTTTGTTGATGCTTTAATATGTTATCCTGTCGACTAATATGAGAAAAGGATAAACATTTTTTTGTAGTTTGTTAAAAAATCAATACGTCAAGTAGTAATATCGAAATGAATAAAATAATTCTATTTTAGTGTATTGAACATTTCTATTTACAGTCTAATAAAGTATACAAAATCGCACACACACACACACACACAAATTACATAAAACAAGAATATGTTATAGAAACAACCAAATTCTTTATACACGTTCTTATTAAGTAGTAGATAGTATATACTCATAGATTCAAGTAAGTAATTTGTTTAGGATAGAAAATCAATTAAACATTATTTTTCAAATTACTTTATCGTTACTTGAGGTACATTACATTTACATAAATACCTACCTATCTATATGTTATGTAGATGTATACATATTAAATTATCTGATTTTACATGTTTTTCATTAATTTTCTTCAGATAGTATCAAATTCACATTTTGATAGACAGAAAGGAAAATTATTCGATATTATTTTTATTTTTATTTTTTTTCATTTTTTTTTCGTAATTATTTTTGTTAATTAATTCATTCACACGTACAATATCCTCAAGTATATATAAACACATGTAAGTCCGTATAATTTTTTTTCTGTGTTAAATAGAATTCCTGTAGTGTTGGTGATCTCCAATTTTTATTGCCTTCGTTTTTTCTTCATTTCAGTATCTTTTAATTAAATTTGATTGAAGTTAACACTGTTGATTTCTGTTTCATTTGTAGGTAAATACCTAATCAATATGCATAATCATTGTCTGTGCTATGATATGTCGTATTAAATTGTACTGAGACTATATACATATATGAAAAAAAAAATCTTTTATTTTTCTATTACTTGTTTCTTTTAATTTTCTTCTTTATTTCACGTTTTCAATAATAATTTTCGATTCACTCTATTATCTAATTTACTATTAACTATCAAAATAAGATAACATTTTTTTTAGATATTAATTAAATTGAATACGAAAATGTAAAAATTAATTTGATATTATATTAATTATGCATTATAGTAAATAATGTGAATAAGAAATAAATAAATGAAGTCATTATCAATATATAGCACTATAGCTCTAAGTGAGCCAGGGCTATTAGCGAAGTGATTTTTAGACTCTTTTATTTGTATAATGAATTCAACTACTGTTTAATGTGGACTGCAAACCACTAAGTTGCTGGTAGAGAAGCAAACTCATTTAAATGATAGGACTTATACGGATTTATAATGATTAGAATGATCTAAATCTAATGATAATTTGGTTTTACTTGTCGAGAGTAAGTATGTAGACCAATCAGCTTTTCTAAGCTTTTTTGCTTAGCGAGCTGGTACTCATTCAAAGCTGGGCGAAATACGTGGGTAATAAAAGTTGCAAATAGACAATAAACAATTAAAAATTATTTTTCTTATACCTTTTGCCATGGGCGGATATCGAACTCGCAACTCCGAGATCAGTAGGTCAGTTGCTCTACGACCGCTGCTAAGCCGAGCCTTTTAATTAATGAAATACTATACATAGAAAAATTTGAATGCATATACATGTGTGTAGGTGTACGTATATATATACATTTAGTTTCATAAATATTCGGACGGCTAAGTTGCTTGAAATATTTTGCAATCCGACCAAAAGGAAGACCGATCTCAACGTGAGAAAATATGCCTAATACTCGAGGATGCGCCGCCAGTTACAGGTCTGAATGTAATTCGTTTTTGCAAACGGCTCAAGTTCGATTTACACCGTGAAAGACATCTTTCAGCCGTCAAAAGAAGAATTGTATGAAAAAAAAATTTCTTGGTTTGCGAAAATTTTTTGCAGCACTGTATACGAATATTTGAAAAGTAAAAAAATATGTGTTTTTTAGTTATATCTCTGTAAAATTGTCGTGTGAAAAACTAGAAAGATAACAGAAAAAAGTATAAAATTCTTTATAAAAGTTATCCTTGAACTACACTATACGAATGTATGTAATATTATTTCGTAAAAGAAAAGTTTTTGGTGTGTAAAAATTTCTGGTTGGTTTTCGCAATTCAAAATGAAAAAAAAAATTCGAATAAACTAAGTTCATAAAGTTATATTATCATTCTTTCGTCTCACATAACCTTACAGATTTCTGGGTGTGTATACAAGTAAATATGAGTATTATCTTTTGCGAAAGTTCTATAACTACATCTGTAAAAAACAAAAATAATTTTTAATCTAATTGACAGGTAGATTTTGCTGAATTTTTAAATTGAATTTTCTTTTGCGTTTTCTTCGTTTCGTAACGATTTCATTTTCTTTATGTTTTGTTATACGAAAAATTTCAGATTTTCTACAGTCTACACTATAGAGAAACTTTTGAACAGTGTCTTGAGGGGAAAAATTAATTTCAAAACTATTGATGCATTCTGTCATAATTAGAAATGTATACACTATGTACTATATACCTATATACTATGCTATACTTACATACATTTATGTATCATATGCTGTTATTTTTATGGAAAATTCAATGAGCAGGAAACATTGAATTATATTTGGGGATCTGTAATATTATAACGCTCTTGTAAATCAGACAACAGTTAAAAAAAATAATATATAAAAATGTAAATTAATTAATGAAATTTTTGATTTCATGAGATTCATGATTTTCATAGTTTTTGTCATTTTAATATGAAATCATTCTTTATATGTATTGATATTATTATGCGTGTTTGCGATTAGATATAAAAGATCAAATCATAGAAGAAAAAATTCCTAAAAATTAATCATGTGTGCAGTAGCAAATTTAATTTCTAATATTGTTCTAATATTGTGATGCTCATATGAGATATGAGTGGATTCTTTTTAATACATTTTACATTTTCATTGATCTCCTTTCTCCCCAGATTTATTGCATTCTCTTTACCGTTATTGTTGTTGCGTTCGTAAGTATGTACATTGATGCATATGCAGCAGTGTGGAAAATAGTACATATCTAAATATTTAACTTGATACGAATGTTTTGATAGTAATGTGGTGATAAAAATGTAAGGTGCGTTTCTATTTTTATTTTTATTATGTATATTTTTTTTAAATTTTGATGATTAGTTCCGAATAATTAATTATCTAGAATCCAAAATATCGATTCATATTTAGTTTAGAAGTATAATTTTATTTTTTATTTTTAATATTAATTTGTTTTCTATTAATACGTATACGTATACTATATATATAGTTGCTCGAAAGTTTATGGAACAATATGACTACACCTCTTTTAGCTTTGGGATATAGGCATGTAGCAGATCCATGCTTAGCAAATATACATAATGTATTTCACACATCAATGTATTTCAGAATTCAGTCTATCATTTATGTTTATACTTCACATTAAGACGATATGATTAATGATTCAAATCAATTTAGGGTCATTTCATTAAATATCGCCCAAACTTTTGGACACAGGCCCCTCCTTCGATTTGTCTGAAATTTTGATGATTAGTAGAATTCGTGAAAAATAAAAAAACTAATTTTTTAATTTTGCAAAATATTGCGTTTTTCTTGAGTTATGGTGTCTTGAAATTTGAAGAAATCAGCGGTCCATGGTATTTTAAAAATCGATATAAAATCGTATGGTAGTCCTAGAGTAAAAATAAATATGTTAGTTGAAAGAGGAGGATTTAAAAAACATACAAAAAAAATTATCAAGGACAAAGGATGCAAAAAGAACATAGAAGATATTAAAAGTATCTTTTATTTTTAAATAATTATCTCAAAAAATGGTATTTTGATTTTTTTTCAAAATTTTTTTAAAATAAAGCTTATATAGGGTTAGCTTCAAGTCCTGTAAGTTTGAATTTGATAAACTATGGGTTCAGACACAAGGATTTGTGTCAAATTTCATTTCTGTAAATAGAAGCTGATAATATCAAAAAATTGCAATTTTTTTTTCTTATATCATTTGAAGTTTTAATTTCAAAATTTTCTAAAATCACATATTATGACATGTGTGTAATGTGTATACATTATACATACATACGAATATCTACATACACTTAAGTAATTTGATTTTGTACTAAATATTATTTTATACTTACTTCACTTACTTGTTATTCAGTCTTTATTTAATTCAATTTTCTTCATTTATACTTTTTTCGTATAAACAAAAATATTCAATTAAAAAAATAAAGCTAAAAAAACTGACAATTATATGTAAACAAAATAATACATATATGGAAATTTATAGGGAAAAAGAAAAGAAAAAAAAAATATAATAAAAATAATATATCAATTTCACATAGTACATACATATACTCATGCACTGTATGAATTAATTGTACAATCGTATACCATATAATAATGTAATCTTAGCAAATATTTACGATGCCCAAAAAAAAAAAATAAAATAAAGGAAAATAAATAGACTGAAGCATCACATACATTTACTGGTAAACGTTCGAAATTATAATACATTATATAAATATGTGCTGCTTATATTAAAGTGCATATATATTCGTATGTGTAGATATGTAGTACAATAGTACATTGAGTGCACATAGAAACGAATATTTATTCGGTATCAAATTCTACATTCGAATATACATACGTATCTACCATAGTTTTACTTTAATGTTTTCAGTTATTATCACTGTGGGCTACATAATAAAATATACTAAAACCAAATATTGATATTATAATGTTTGTATGATATACTCGTATACACGAGTTTGTATTCTTTCTGTCTATAAATGGGTATCATCATGTATTATACATATATATTTTTTAGTTCAATTACAATACATATAATCAGATGTCAAATATATTTTTGTATGAATGCATGTAGGTACTATTATGATCGAAAAATAAAATGAATTTTCCATTTAAATCAGTGTGGTTATGGAACGATATGAGTCGAATTTTTGGCAAAATAATCACGCACAACCAATGCAGTGTGAGACGATACATTATTGTGATGAAGTTTTTCACTCATTTTATAAATCGAGGACAACACTCTTTTGGATAAAGCTTAGTACAGATTTCGAACGGAATTCCGTGCAACCAATTTTTCCATGTACTTTTTGTTTTATGAGCACGCAGTTCAAACGGAATGAAATATCGAATTGAAGACTTTTCCGTTCACGTTGGACAATTATTCCGTGCGATTTGTTTGCTAATTTTGACAGAACCAAAAGACAGCTGTTACTGTCAACTCAAGTATTATTGTCATTTATTCTTCTCGTTCGTTCACCAAAACAGAATAAAAACATTCACAAATTTCTTTTTCTCTACGCTATTTTACTTGGCATTTTTCCGTATAGAAATAAATAGCAAAAATTTTGGGAATGGTTGGAAGTGTTGGTTTTGAAATGATAGTGTTTTTTTTAATTCTAGTTTTAATCCCCATAATTTAAACGGAAAATTTTTCTTATTTTTCGATCACAGTATTATACTGATTGTTTTTATTAACTTTTATGAGAACATATTTTTTATCTGTTTGAGTATGTTACCACAATCTTTTTTCTCTCAAAATAAATAGGTGTATATTTTTGTGTATTTCAAAAAGTTCAAATTATTATTAAATAATAATGATGTGAATGTATGTGTATAGTTTGGGAATGTTGTCTAATATAAATTTTTTTTCACATTTGAAATATATGCAAATTATTCGAAACCAAAAAATGCATAATCAATAATAACTCTTGCAAAAAAAAGAAATGTTAGAAAATCGTTTGCGTATCATAAAAATGAAAAAAAAAATGTAGTTAAATACATTTGGATAATTTTCATAAAAAATTGAGTGACAGAAATACGTCTCTAATACATAACATTTGTTTTACAAAATTTTACCAAAATATAGAGAGAAATATTTTCCATATGACATATGTATCTTGTATGTAACATAAAATAATACTACAGAAGGGGCGGGGCGGGGCATTCATTAACTTTCATATTCTTTGTAATCACGATAAACTTTGTATTTCGTAAATATGAATTTCGTAAGCTATGGGTGATTTTTCAAATGTCAAAAAAATTTGTTGTGGTCAATAAATTTTCAGTACTGACGTCGTAGGGCTCGGATCTTTCGGGGCCAAATATCGGTAATATCGTTACCTGAGAGCAACGAAGAAGTTTGATTAAACGAAGCTCTTTGAGTACAATAGACAATCCTGTCTGAGTGGTCTCGTAAGCCTGAGTGGTCAGGCTTACGAGCAGGAGTCTCTTTCATCGTTAACAACAACAAACATAATTACTGATGACGTGTTAGTTTTTATCAAGAATCTCTGTTGTTTACATCAAACTTTATCGTATCAAATCTAAAATATTGTGAACTTTACCAGTTTATATTTATTTTTCAATAAAACAAAAATGTTAGAATTTAATCATTGACTGAATAATTTTTACACTAAAATTGTTTTTTCTTTTTATTTTATTTTTTCTTAAATTCCAATTCTAAAAACACCGAACGATTTTACGAAAAATTGAAAACATTATAAAATTCATTTAGTACTAAAACGTGCTATATAGAACTGAATAGAAAGCAGAAAAACAGAAGAGTTTAAAATCAATTCACCAGCAATAAATTTCATTTTTATTTGGTGTTCATTAATAATGTTATCGATAATAGATTTAAATTTTCATAGTATTAGATGTGTGTGGCTATGTATAATTGTATTTATGTATCCACAAAAAAGTGAAAAAAAAAAAAAAAAAATAAATAAAACTATGGGAGATATCCATAAATATTTTCCTGTATGTACTATTTTACAATAATTCAAATTTTTTATAGAAACAAAATATTGTGTCTATGCAAATGTAATTTAATAATGAAAATTATTATCTTTTTTAGCGTATACTATAAAATGTTTCAGGATAAAATAAATCGATTAGGAAACTACATGAATATGTATTGGTAAATTACTCGTACCCTCATACATATATATGTAGTTTAAATAATAGATATTCATTAATATTTTTACTTATTTTTTTTTTTTACATTCTTGCATATGTACTCGTACTTTTCGTCCATTTATATCAGAATTTCTATAAATGATAAAGTTTAAAGGAAATTATAAATGTTCGCGGTTACATAATTCAAAATTAATTCATTAAAATGAATCTACGCGAGTATATCCTGTTCGAAATTCAATTTTTGTGTAACAGTAATCGATATTTCTACTTCAGATTTTTTTTTTATAGATTTCATAAATACGATTATTACCAATATTTGAATGAATAATTTTTCATTCGATTAATTAATTAAATTTCAAATTCAAATACTTATAGGTATGGCTGAATCCTGTAGCTAGTCTTTTCTATAGAAAATAAAAATTATTTAAAGAAAATTACTGTTGGTCTACATATTCTCCGAAACCTATTATATCTATATCTTTTTATGTATACAAGAATTAAAACATTTGAATAGTTCGGTGCCCTTGGTATTTGGACTGGTATATGTTTGAAGTTTCGAGGTTTCTAGTTCAAACCCCAGCCAGCGGATTATTCTCACCCAAGTCGATCATTAATTCCAATCAGCAATGTATACACAAGAAATTGATTAATGATGATAAACTGGATCATAAATATTATCTGATCGGCGGTGCCATAATGGACTGAGTATATGACTTAATGGTATAATGATTTAAGCTAGACCCTAAATAGACGTAACGAAACGAAAGAAATTAATCAAACGTAATCATTCCGTCAGTTTAACAATTTGCCATAAAGAGAAACGATTCGAAACGAGTAAAATTATAAAACGATAAATGTACGACTGTTACGGCACTATCCGTTTCGTCTATTTGACATTTAAACTTATCGAAATTAAACGAACGTAAAATTACTTCCATTTAGGATAGTTCTACGTACCACAGTACTATCGTATGCATCGTTTCGTTTCGTTCCGTTCCGTCAATTTCGGTTATAGCTTTATTTGTTAACTTGCATATGTGGGTGATTACGTTTGCCGACATTACGAATTTGAAGCATATTTGGGTATTACCACAGGTAAACTGTAAATACATATTTATCCTTGACAAAAAAAATAATAAAAAATCACTAATTCTGAATGAGAAATACACATTCAAAGTATATTTTTGATTTTATTAGGATATTTTTAAATCATAATTCATGAAATTCTATTTTCGAAATAAAATTTTATTATTATTTAACGTTACTTTTCATTCACATTTTCATTCGTTTCAATAATCTAAAACATTTTTATTTTCCAAATATGTATAAAAATTATTCAAAAATTAATTACATCTTGTATTAAGAAGGATTAACGATAGTTATGTAGAGATTTTAAAACGTTCATTTTTATTTTCATTTCATTTTTTATTTTATCATTTACATCACTTTATCACTTTCAATTTAATTTTTTTTTTGTTATGTTGCTTAAATTAATTATGAAACCTTCATCTCACATACAAAATACAAATCACATTCAAATTCATCAATTATTTAAATGCATGTGTGTTTAACGAACGAAAAAATAGTGGAAAACTTTTTTTTTTTTTAAGTTTTTTATTAATTTTTTTTCATATTTTTTGTTTATCCTGCAATATACGTTTCAGTTTTTTTTTTTTTGAATAATTAAATAAATTATGTTTAAATTACACACACATTACATGAAAATTTTAATTAAAAACAAAAAACAACAAACAAAGATATACATATGTAAAAAATATGAGGGAAAACAAACAAAATTCTTTATATTTTCCATTTTTTTTATTATTAATATTTTGTACAATGCGTGAATATATGTATGTATACACAGAGTATTTTTATCATTTTATTTCAAAATATTCTCAATTTTCAAATGAAATTTTCTTATTTTTCATATCCAATTTACTGCATTAAATCTGTACGATGTTGTATTACACATAAATACTTAAATACGAGTACGTGTATTATGTGAATTTCGCATATTAAACTTTATCGTCCAGTGTTATTTTATGTAACATATCCACATTTATATCTACCTACTATACCTACAATCATATAAATATACACATCTGGATGTACATTTAAGTTATGAAAATTAAATGATAATTTTCGTTAAAAAAATAATTTTATTCTACATTACAATTCCAAGTACAAAATTGAACTGAACTTATTTCTAAAATATTCATTTTTATATATTTTTTCTTAATTCTAGAAAATTCGGTTTACGCGTGTACAAAAATGCTATATAATCATAAATGGTATAATCGAATGAACTGTAATTGATTTTGATTTATTAGTAAACAGGAAATGCAGACGTTTGCATATTCCTTACCTCAGGTATTCTACAGTTAATTCGATTTTACAATAAAAGAAAACAAAGGTAATTAACCTAATCGCACGTGTCATTAAGATGTGTTAACTCCTCCCTCTTTAAAGATCCTCGTCCCGTGGATCATCAGAAGTTCAGCTTGACAGGCTGTATACCGTGGTTTTCTGAAAATGATGCCACTGCCGGAGTTATGATTGTTTTTTGTGCTGGTCTTGTTCTGTATATAACGATCACTACTAGAATCACAATGATGATAATTATTATCGTTGTGGCGTTCATCAGTGCTGTTGTCCCCTGACTGGCTTGTAATTTTTGAAGCTCCTCTACGTTCTTAAGATGTAGATGATGTAAATACTTTAGATCCAACTTCTTTCGCCCTTCTGTAATATTTCCCTGTAGAACCGGTGGTAGTACATGGAATGATTTTACTTCGGTGTTAGTGAAGATCATGTCGTTGATTTCAATAGTCTCATTTGCGTAGTGGATTACGAAGTTTCCCTTTAGCTGCTTGATGGTACCGTTTCCTTTGAACTGGCCTTGGAAGTTCAGTAGGAGGATGACATTTTCATTTAGAGGCTCGATTACTTCTTCTTCAGTAAAACGGTAATCACAGGTTGCGTTAAGACCTCGCAGTAGTTGGCTTATGCAATGTGTGTTTTCGAGTCTCTTTATTTGACTCCTTTTACAAACGATGTTTTCTTCAAAAGAACGACATTTTTCTTTGATTCCCCAAAACTCGTTTTGGTTTACAAGTAGTTCTTGATATTCTAAGTACACTTGTTTGTTATTCCTTATTGTTGGCCGGATTGAGATGTGATTAAATTCCTTTTTATCCGTTTTAGGCATTGATATTACGTATAGAACAATAAAATTTTTAACGACTATTATAGGTTCCGCATGTTCAATCATTTCTATTTCATTAGAATAAGGTAGAGTTGTTATTTCGGCAAGTGCAGACCTTATCTCCTCCCTTTGTAGCAGGTTGGTGTTAATTACTCCTGTCTTTGCCAGTTGAATGCCCCGAACGATTTCCTTTATTTCCTCCTTGATGAGTAGGAGCTTGTTGAACATAACCTGGTGCAATGTATCCTCGGACCCTTGTTCTAGTATACGATTATAATCCTGAATAATTTGGTTGGTCGCAGTCATCAGGCCTTCGTTGACTTTATACTGATCGTTACTGTTTTCTACTAGTTTGTCCGTAATTTTAGTGATTTTCTCCCAATCCGTTGCATCTGGATTTCCAGCAATCCATTTCCAGGCTGAACCTATCCAGTTTATAGACCTTTTATTCTTATTATGCTGATTCTTAAGTTCTTCGATGAGCTTTTGTATGTGTTGGATTTGATGGGAGAGTTGCTGTTTAAGAGGGTCCGTTGGTTTGATTCTATTGACCATTGGTGTCATTCTGTTAATTATTTCGTTATATTTACTAAGGTTGATCACGTGCACTAGTCTGAAATGTCCATTTATGATTTGTCCGCTTCCTTGTTTTACACTAACCGTAGGTGTAGAATACTCATAAATCTGGAATGCTGCGTTGCTGTGGCACAGCATGAATCTGTAACGAAATTAATAAGACTAAGATTTAATATTTTTTAGTTGTGCTTTATGAATTCTTCTTCCCGATTCAGTTGTAATCGTGACTTTGTTATCTTTTACGACGACTTCTTTCTTAAATTTAGGTTTGGTTTTTCCTTGGATCTGCTTAACTGCTGCGTAAACGACGTCTCCTGGATTATACTTCTTTGGTACATTTCTTTTAACATTTTCTTTCTGTAGCGTATTTTTTTGGTTTCTTTGAATCCTTTCAATCAGATCTTCATTGATTTTTTCTTTGAAGTTAACGAGGTTTTGGTAATTGATTCTCTGAGTTCGTCCGAAAAATATATCGCTAGGCTTATGCTTCGTTATCGAGTGTATAGAGTTATTGTACCTGTCAACTGCTATATTCACTAATTCCTTTATTGTGATATCCTTATATTCTTCCTTAAGGCATCGCACTATTTCTAGTACCGTACTATGTACCCTTTCTATAGCTCCATTCACTTCACTTCTCTGGCTTGGGGTAAAGTAGGTTTCTATTCCTAGTGTTTTTAAGTAGTCGGTCACAATTGGACTGATGAAAGATGTTTCGTTGTCCATCACCACTATTCTAGGTACTGTAAAGTAATGTAGGGCTTTTATAATTTTCTCTCGAATGCGAAGTACAGATTTGTCTTTGATGCTGAAAAATTTTGCAAACTTGGAGAATTTATCGACGCATGTGATAAACTTTTCCTTTTGTATTTCGATGATGTCGATATGCATAATCTCTGATGGGTACTTTGGTATTGGTGTCTCCTGCAATTCCGGTTTGTTAGGATGTCGATCGTATTTGCTGTTGTTGCACGTCTCACATTTTTGAACGTAACTTTTCACCAGTTTCGCCATCCTTGGAAAATAAAATTGTTCTAATATTTGTTCTTTATTCTCTCTCCAATTCCTGTGCGCTCTCTTGTGCTCCTCTTGTATTATTTGCAGCTTCCTTTCCTTCACTTGTGACGTCCTGTACAATTCTTTGTGTAATTCGTATCCTGTAATTTGAAAGGTGTTCCACGTATAGGTCCTGTACTAACTGTATATGTTCTTCAGGAATTTGTAAACCGTTCAAAATATTTGGCTGTAATTTTTCTCTGAGTGTCTTCAGTAAAATATCCTTGTTTATTTCTCTTAGGCAGATGTAGTGTCGGTGGAAATTGGGGTGAGGTTCCTCGTATGCACTGATACCTTTTCCTATTTTTATAATAAGCTGGTTTCTGAACACATTCAACGGTGATTCGCAGTGTGGGATGAGGTTTGAGTTGTCTTCTTCTGCACTATGTACCGTATTTTGATCGGATGAGATGTCTTCATGATTATCTACTGCGGCTGTTGGCGATGTTGTTGGTGTTAGGTTATTAATATTGCCATCCAATCTAGAAAGTGCATCAGCTACATAATTTGTACATCCTGGTTTGTAGACTAATTCGTAATTATATTCCTCTAGACGCGCCTTCCACCTTTTGAGCTTCGCATTATTATTTCTGCTACTTAGAGCGAAGGTGAGTGGCTGATGATCAGTGACTATCCTTATCTTTTTTGCACCATATAGGTAGTTCCTCAGGCTGTCCAGTGCCCAAATTATTGCAAGCAGTTCTTTTTCGTTGGTAGCGTAATTTTCCTCAGTTCGGTTCAACGATCGTGATATAAATGCAATCGGACGGTCTTTTCCGATCTCCCCTTGTGAAAGAACAGCACCCATCGCATAGTTCGATGCGTCTGTTGTTAGGATGAAGGGTTTTCCAAAATCTGGGAAAGCTAATAGTTCTGTTGAGCCTATTGCCTCCTTCAACGTTTTGAAACTTTTTAATTCTTTGTCGTTCAGTTGTATCTTAACTTTTCTTGATTGATTTGATTTGACCTGTGCCCATTTACCTCGAGTAAGATTCGTTAGTGGCTTTGCTATCTTCGCGTAGTCCCTAATAAATCTTCTATAATAAGACGTTACCCCTAGAAACCTTTTCAGTTGCTTCAGATTCTCCGGTGGTTGTATCTTCAATATGGCTTCTATCTTTTTAGGATCAGTTCGAATACCTTTATTCGTTATGATGAAACCCAGAAATTCCGTTGTAGTTTTGAGAAATTCCGTCTTATCAAGGTTTACTCGCAGATTTGCTGCTCTTAGTTTGCAGAATACTTTTTCGACGTTTTGTAAGTGTTCAGCCTCTGATGTTCCGCCAAAGATGATGATGTCGTCTATATACACGTAGCAAATTTTGCCTATATATTCCTTAAGGACATCGTCGATCATGCGCTGAAAAATTGCCGGGGCGTTCCTAAGACCAAAAGGGAGTCTGGTAAATTCGTATTTACCGTTCATCGTTGAAAATGCAGTTTTGGGAATATCTTCCTCTTTCATTCTTATTTGATGGAACCCAGAGGTTAGATCAAGCGTTGTAAAATACTTGGAGTTCCCTAAACTGGCTATTGTATTTGAAATATCAGGAATTGGATACGTATCTGCTACCGTTACCGCATTCAATTTTTTAAAATCCACAACCATCCTGTATTTCTTTACCCCCGATGCATCCATTTTCTTTTCCACAACCCAAATAGGTGCATTATAAGGGCTCTTAGAAGGTCGAATTATGCCGTCGTTCAATAATTTTTTAATCTGGTTGTCTACTTCTTCCCTCATGTTGACGGGGTAAGGATATGACTTCGCGTAAATTGGTTCGGTTGTTGTGGTTTTGATTTCGGCTTTAATATTTGTCTGCACTAATTCTTGGTCAATTAGTGGGCCGAATAGATCGCCGAATTTCTTTACTAAAGCCCTGACTAGACTCTTCGCTTGTTCTGGTAGATGATCGTCCCGTATCTCGATGTTGTTCACTTGTGCTGATACCTTCTCTTTTAGAATTATTTTGATATTTGGTGCTATTTTTAAAATCTTATTTTTCCTGTCAATAACTGCTTCAATTTCTTTGAGTGTATCGTCGCCAATTATTCCATCAAAGGTCTGTAAGCCTGGTAAAACAAAAAATTCTGTATATGTGTTATTTCCTACGTTTTCGAAGAATTTGCCGCAAATTTTCCTTGTTATTAAAATATCGCCTCCTGCTGATTTGATTTTAAAAGGTTTATTCGTTGGTTGAGAATTCTTGGCGTGTTCTGACTTTATGAAGTTCTTATTAGCGCCAGTGTCGATCAGGAATTTTAATAATTTACCGTCTTGCGTTCTGTATTCTATATAAGGTATGCTGGAGAGGCCCCCATCATAAAATTTAATTCTGGGTTTTCTTCCAATTCCAGTTCTTCCTGTATAATTTCTTCTGCGTCACTATTTTGATGAATGTATTCTTCGTAGGACATATCCTCATCGCTTGTGTCCAGATTAAAAATTCTCTGCTGCTTTCGTACTTGAGTATCTGCGTCATTTCCATGATCTCTTTTGATGGCTGGATATTGTGTAGGACGATTCATATAATTCACTTGTCGGGTTTGAATCGAGTGGTCTACGTCCATAGGTACTGGTGGTTTTGGTTGACTTGGACGTGGTGGTGGTTTAACACTCTGCTGATGTTGAATGTTATAAGCTAGATTCTTCTTCTGTACGGGCATCTGTACTGGTGGTTTAGAAGGTGGTCGATATCGTGATGACATCTGGTTGATGGGAGACACTATTGTGTTGTTGTAGTTTTTACCATGAATAGACAAGTTTCTGAAGTTTACGTTTTGCATCTCCAAACACGAAGTATAGGCTTCTGGGAGCGTAATTGGCCTTTGAATCATTAATATTTTTGACATCTCTCCATTAAGTCCTCTTATGAAGACATCCAAGGCTCTGTTCCTATAGGTTTCGATGAGAACTTTTGTAGTCTCGTCGCTATACTCTTCAGTTTTTAATTTGTTTACTATTAACGAGAAGTGATGATTGACGTTGGCGTAGAATTCGTCAATGCTCATATTTTTTTGGTTTAGACTTGACAATTGGTGCTCCAAGGTACGCAGGTCTCTCTTGTCTGCATAATGTAATGATAGACACTTTTTAATTGCATACCAGTCTTCGTTGAAGATATTATACGCTACTAAAGCGGCATCGGCACTACCCCTAATTTTGTGTCTAATACATTGCAAAATTGCACGATAGATTGGTTTGTGTTTTACTATTTCGTAGTCCTTGAGTATACACTCTACAGTGTGAACCCAAGAAATGTATTGCGTAGGATTTCCATCGAAGATTTGTAACTCTCTTACACAATCAGGAAGTTTGCTAATTTCTTTTAAGTCTTCTTCTGTTTTTGGAATAGAAGAGTCAACTTGAGGATTAGATTGCAATGTATTGCCCTTCCCTTCTAATATTTGAATTCTCATTTCTAGTTTTTTATTTAATTCAATCTGTGCATTAACAGCACCAGTTAATTGTTTTATCGCTTCCTTGATAGCTTCTAATTCAGCCATTTCTTTTTTTTTTTTTTTTTTTTGAATAAAACTATAATTCTGTTTTTGTTTAGTTTTTCTTAATGAATGAATAATAATTTCTGCTTTTTATTTAAATTTTATTTTATTATATTTTTTCTTTTCCAAACACAAAATTCTTTTAGTTGTTTGTTTTTTTTTCTTTTTTTAAATTTTTATAAAATTATGAAATTTTTATTACTTACAAAAACGAGATTATCCTCATTTGTCTTGATGATAACGCCTAGGATTTGTGTTAAAACTGCACTGGATAGTTCGTAGTTCTCCCGTTTGGCAATAATCTTTGATAATTGAAAATTGCCTACTAATGGTACGTTCACTATCACAATTCACAATTTTCCTTAGCACAGGGTACGTTTAAGTTTTTCTTCGCACTAAGTTTCAAATGCTCAAAACCGTGTTTGTTACGTATAATTCACTCACGCACGTTTTCAGTGTACACTACATATAATTCGTGTTCACTAAGTTTCAAATGCATAAAACCGTGTTTGTTACGTATAATTCACTCACGCACGTTTTCAGTGTTCACTACATATAATTCGTGTTCACTAAGTTTCAAATGCACAAAACTGTGTTTGTTACGTATAATTCACTCACACACGTTTTCAGTGTACACTACGTATAATTCGCGTTCACTGTTGTGCACTTATTATAACGAATTTTTATTCTGTTCGGGCGCCAGTTATGAAAATTAAATGATAATTTTCGTTAAAAAAATAATTTTATTCTACATTACAATTCCAAGTACAAAATTGAACTGAACTTATTTCTAAAATATTCATTTTTATATATTTTTTCTTAATTCTAGAAAATTCGGTTTACGCGTGTACAAAAATGCTATATAATCATAAATGGTATAATCGAATGAACTGTAATTGATTTTGATTTATTAGTAAACAGGAAATGCAGACGTTTGCATATTCCTTACCTCAGGTATTCTACAGTTAATTCGATTTTACAATAAAAGAAAACAAAGGTAATTAACCTAATCGCACGTGTCATTAAGATGTGTTAACTTTTATATAGTCCACATTTGCACATATTGTATATGCATGTATATGTAAATATATTCGGTAAATATAATATTCGGTAAAAATAATATCAGAAAATCTGAATGAAATTTGATTTGCATTTTTATAACATCTGCAAGGATATATAACATAACGATATAAAACCCATTTTCATTTCTTTTGGTATTTGTTTTTTCATTTAATCTTCCGTTTTTTTACATTTACACTTACAATATACTCGTATACTGCGGGTATTAAATGTATTGTACAAATGTATTATATGTACGTAAATCTTGTTAATGTGATCATAATATTTTGGATAATGATTTTGGATCATGTATACCAGTACACACATACAAGTACATATACTTAGATCTACATATTTGTATATGAATTGTAGATTTAAAAAAGGATACTGTTATATGTGGTTTAATTTTTATCACCGCATTTATTATTTCATTTTTTTTATTTTTTCCAAATTCAGGACATCATTAAAATTTGTAATCGGTTGAAATGATGCTGCCAAATTTCTTATAATAGTTAACAATTAAAGTTAACTATCTCGTATAATGATATTTTTTATGAAAGAAACTTGAATTTTTACTTTTACTTATATAATATGTAATAGTATTATTTTTTATTTTTGTCATCAAATAAAAACACAAGAAATTGCATACTCATTATAGACTGGAATTAAGAATTTTTCAGAAATTAGAATAGATATTATGCACAATATGGGTCAACAAAAGTATAATAAATACATCATTTTAAGAGATACAAGTATATTATTTAAGTAATTCTTGTATATCTTATTCATGTATATGGAATATTCGTAGAAAAATAAAATTTTATACGTTCATCTTTAAATACATTTTTTGCTTTTCTTTTTTTATTTATTTTGTGGCTCTAGGAAATTAAGTTAATTTGTGTTCAGCATCATATAATCTGTACTATATTAAGAACATTGTAATCACAATTATAAGTATGTAATATGTACGTTATGTATAGTAGATAGCAGTAAGTAAGAATATATCATTGCATTTTTAATGATTTTCATAATAACTTTGAATTTATTAGATGTTCCTATAAAATGTTATACGTATAATAAATTATTTTTTGTTTGCTTTTTGTTTTGGCTTCTTCATTTACATTTTATGTATCACTACATTGTATATTGGTGGTGGTGATGAAATTTTTAATGTATGTTCGGTATAGAGTGTATGCGAGGCGAGAATAGTATATATAAGTATAATATTTAAATTAAAGTGAATAATGCTTCGTTTCCAATACAACGTGAAATTGAAATTCAATTTTTTCACTCTTTGTAGCACATTAAATTATATGACTTCTTCTCTTTTCTTCTCAACGAGAAATTTTTCAAATCTGGCTGTCAAGTTAAGTTGTCTTACAACTCACGACCGCATTGAATATCTTTCAACTCTCTTGAGATAGCTTAGAGCTTTTGCTTACAACTCACGACCGCAACGAATGTATTTAGGGCTACGTTAAATTAGGTTCTATTTCTAATTCCAATTTCATAGTTGATAAAGAGCTTTCAATGATGTTCGAAAATGTATTTAAATGCAACTCAATAATTCACGTTCCATTTGGAATAGCTGTCAATTTCATCAAAAGCTCTCTTCAATTTCACGTTGTATTGGAAACGAAGCATAAAATGAAAATTTAAAATTTGTACAGCACCTGTCAGAATTTTTTTTTATACATGTACACATGCTTTTTATTTGTATATGTATACATGCAGTACACGTGGCTGTATACATGTAATATGTGCGAATATGTGTGTACATATTACTCTTACCAACTCTTACATAAGTTGGATGGATTATCCTGTCATTCTTCATTTTGAAAGTGTACATATATAAGTAATACGAAGTTTAGTTTGATGCGATATAATATGACGACAACAATTTTATTTGCTGGCGTTTGTAAAAAAAAAAGAACTAAACAATTTATGAAGGATAAGATTTCAGGAGTAATACATTACACAGTTGGGGTGAGTTTCAAAACGCCTCAAAAATGTGTTGTGATACGGCATCAAAACAGTCGTGATGCAAAGTTTTAAAATAGCATTAATGCTTCGCATCGATATTGCAGTTCTACAACTTTGACGTTTTGATACGAATGTGTTGCTTTGTTTTGACAACAATCACATTTGTTTTGTTTTCACCTCCTGCAGTACATAATTTTAAATTTTAATTAATTCACTCTCTACATAACATCAAAAAAGGTGAAACAATTTTTTAATAAAATTGAACAATCTCAGAATGGACATATTTTATAGCCATTTTCGAATGAGCAAAAACACCTTTAGTGTAAGTACTCGTATAATATAATAATCTCCATTTTTCTGGAATTTGTCATTGATAATAAAACGCTACACATTAAAAATTCAATTTATCATCATAAAAGTAAAAAATTTTTGTTTAAAACAGACTGACCTTTGGTTCCATATAACAAAATTCATATAAAAATAAATCATTGAAATGATATTGATAAAAAGAAATCTATTAAATCTATTTTGCATCATAAAAATTCAGGATGCGTAGATTGCTTGACAGATGCGTATCAGATGCATTCACAATGAGTTTTGAAACTGTAGACAATGTTATCGATTTAAGTGTTATCGTTTTGAAACTATTGATTATGCATCGAGGCGGTATTTCAACGTTTTGAATCTTACCCTTAGTTATTGTTGTATGCAGTTAACAATGCAATGCTAAAATGATGATAGATTTGGTTGTAAATGAATTACATTTATGTCATAGTTCTTACTATTTTTGTTACAAATAAAATGAAAATAATTCTCAAGGATAAAATATTTGATACATTTTTTGCAAAACAAACGAAGTAAACAAATTAAATTTCAATTTTTTTTTCTATTCCTTTTTATGAATCTTTTCGTTAGACAAACACAAATCACAACACAAACAGGCAAGTAAGTAAGTAAATACATACTTATTTCATTCCTTTTATTTATTTCCGTTTGGTTTTATTCAGGAAGAGAGTTTAGTGTTTTATTCTGAAATATATTCAAATGCACATTGGTGTATGTAATTCGTAAATGTATATCAAATGCAACAGGATCTATTTTGTCATAGCTAACGTACTAAATCTAATTCTTTTTGAACGTGTGTGTAATGTAATTTATTATGTGTATGGAAAAATTTGAGTTGGACAATAGCCAAATTTTTTTTATGATTACGATTATGCTTTTCAATAAGTTACAGAAAAATTTAAAAAAAAAAGTTTGAATAAATTAAAATAAGGATGATTTGTGTTATACTCGGTTTTACACAATGATCTACATACGTTTTATTTTTAATTCGTATTCTTCATTTTTTTCAATTAATTAATTAGGTTTTCCAGTTTTTTTTTAATTTTAGCCAAATTTGTCAAACTTTAATGATCATTTTTCATTTTGTTTTGAATATCACCGAACATTGTGTGTTAGATTGTCATAATTTTAAAAATGGAAATGAAAAGAAATGAAATTTTATATTTTGTTGAAGGTGTAGAAATTTTTAAAAAATCATAAGTGGTTCAAATAACAAAAAAGTGTTTTTGATTTTTTTAACAATTTCCAATTAAGTATATGTCCTTTTTTTTTTTTTTTTTTTTTTTTTTTTTTTTTTTTTTTTTTTTTTTTTTTTTTTTTTTACATAAATGTATATAGTATATATTAAGTGCACGCGGATACTCAGTCCATGGCACCGCCGATCAGCAATTTTATGTCAGATATACATATTATCCAGTTTATCATCAGTAATCAGTTTACTGGTGTACATTGCTGATGGTAAAAATTTTTGATCGACTTGGGCAAGAGTAGTGCGCTGGTTGGGGTTCGAACCGTGATCTCAAAGATCGCAAGACCGACACACAACCATCGAGCTATTCAAGCCCCATGTATATGTCCTTTAAGAATATGAAGTATTTACAAATAAATGCGTCAGGACTTTTTAAAATAAAATACAAAGGTAACTGCAAGCTGCAAGAGATATTCACGTAAACAATCGATAACATTAAGTTCTGAAAATAATATCGTTTGAATGTCCTCCTCGGCTTCGTTTGAATGTCTTTCTCGACTTCGTTTTTCTAAATGCAGTTTTGAGACCCAATTTTCCATTACTTTCTCACACATATCATGTGGTAAATTTTCAATGATGCTTTGGATGTTTTGTTTAAAATCGTGAATTTTTCTTGATTTATTCTCCTATAGAAAATAAAGATTTTAAATAGACTTACTAGAGAAAGTCCAGGATTGTTAACATTATTTATCTCGACATTTTCCAATTTAGACCAAAAATATTCTGTTAACATATTCCTATAGCGCACGCTATTCATAGTTTCATGATTTTAGCTTTCATCTTAAAAAAACTAATGTCTAATTACGCCTTGATCCCAAAAACGGCACCAAATGATATTTTTCTGAACATGAACAGGCAATTCGTGAATCGGATGAGGATTTTCTTCAGCCCAAAGTCGGCGAATTGAGCATGCATTTTCATAATAAATTTGAATATTTTCTACTTGTTGTTGAGTCGTGTACCTTTCCATGATTATTTCCAAACAATATTGAGCACATCAATCTAAATTTGAGTTTGACTTTTTGATCATTGTGTTGTTATAACCGTAGAAAGTCCTTACTTTCCTGTTGCTAAACTATGTATATAATGCAATATATTTGAAGACATTTTTACTATACAATCATAATAATCTTTAATTACATATTATCTAACGTCATAATGAATTTCAATAAATTTGCTTTTAAATATATGTAATGCTTATATATTGCTTTATAGGTACTGAACTCGCACATACTACGTCAATGCTTTTATTTTTCCTCAATATACACAACAGAAATACTTAAAAATTTATTTTTCTAATATTTTTTTCTTTGTTGAATTTTTATCCTTTCTTTTGAAATTATATACATAATATGAAGAGCATTCTCTTTCCATATAGATAATTTAAAAGACTATATCATATAATTCAGGATAATCTTTTAAAGTATAACTACATTATATACTTTGTACATAACACGCTACATATGCACAATTGTGTACATGCATGTTAGCATGTGCATAATAATAATCCTTCATGCAATTTTCCTCAAAATACTGACTACTAAGGATTTAAGTGTATTTCGTATAGTACTCGTATTGCTCATATACAGCATTTATAATATGCATCATAATTAATATATTAAAAAATATACACATGAATATACATATATATTTTACAAAGGATTATTTGTGTTAAATTCTTATTTTTAATTTAAATATCAATAATAATCTATTGCAAAAATTATCGATAATTATACTTGATTTATTACAGTATTGAAATTTTTTTTATATGTATTACATAAATAAATTTTATAATTCCTTTATTTATTTTATTTTTTTTTATTGTTTTTAAAGATTATTTTATATGCGTACATACTTCGTCACATTATTTACACTCTTATTATACGATACTTTATGCGATAATTTTTTGTTTAATAAGCACTTAATATCTAGAGTCTTTTATTAGAATTTATAAAGGCTTCTATTTTCATCTAGGATAGAAACGAATACTCATATTTTATACTCGTATTAAGCAGATATAAAACAACAGTTAATTAAAAAGTAAATTAAAAAAAAAATGTAGACAATAGAATGTCAATATATACGCATCATACAAAAACAGGAGGAATAAAAAATAATTTTACATTCTCTCGTACGGATATTCGATAATATTATATTGGCATATAAAGATGATGGCGTATACACGCATTCAAAAAAGAATTACCTACCTTTTTGTTGTTATAAATTTGAAAAATAAGATAAAAAAAAAATTTTTTTTTCTAATCAATTTTCTTAATTATATATTGATGATTTATTAGAAGGATTTTACTTTATTATGCATATAGTATACGTATTTGTGTATCTAATAACATTAATTCTGTATTAAAAAAGTAAAATACTTATATTATTTTTTTTCAAAACTAGGACTCATAAAATCCTTTCGACTGGGAAGTAAAAGTATAAAAATTGCAATGAGAAACTGAGAATGAATATACCCATTATTAGGTCACTGTTTATCAAAGAGTATTTGTGTGTCTATAAAAATATAATCGTATATGTATATACATACATGCATTAAATAAATAAGCTTTTTTTTACTTTTATCATCTTTTTGAGTTGCTCATATACTCATATATGTGCATTGTGCAGGGTTTACCAATAAGTGCTTTACAATTTGAAAATGAAACACAATGATAACAGCAAGTGATATTCACGTTTGGTTTGTTTATTGTTTTAAACAACAATTGATTGCATTCCATTCTAAAAATAATGCCGTTTAAATATTCTTCTCGGTTTCGCCTAGCTGAATGTGAAAGCCAGAAATGCACTTCATTCCAGAAGATATTTTTTATCCCAAAATTTGAATCGGCTCTTAACTGTTCCGAAGTCCATTTAACGATAGTTCGACTCAAACCATGATCAGTTGTTTTGAGTTCTCGATTGAATTTTATAAGATTTCAAATGAAGATCATGATGCAAAATTGTCATAATTCTCCATAATTTTCATAAATTTCTTATAATGTACGAAACGTGTGGCGTTTATTTTGATAATAAACTCTAATAATTTTTACACGTTATTGAATCGTATACTTTCTTGCTTCTTATGATCATTTGTCACACAATACTGAGTACTGAGAATCAAAGTTTGAAAGTTCTGACTTTCCTATTGGTAAACCGTATACCTTATACTTTTGAGTTTATTGCGTATCTGATGGTGATAGAAAATGAACTAGTACACTACTCTATAGCTATGCAACTAACACTATTGCTATACTTTTAAAAAGTACGCTACTCATATCTGACACACTGTTATTATTACTACAACTATTCCACTATTTGTAGATTCTAATTTGATTAATGGAAAATTTGTTTAAAAATAAAATCAAGAAAACAAATATCAGAGAAAGCTTGATGTATACTCATATATGTATTACAGAGTTTTATAAGTTTTAGTAACATTTTGTTTTGTAAAATGAAAAACACACAAAAGAAACAAATAAGGCACAAAAAAAAATGAAAATGAAATTGAAAATACGATAATATCTTACATATGTAAATCTACATAAATATGTGTATGTACATATACGATATGGTATATACGGTATAGTGAATAGATGTGAGTATGTAATATACTAATATAATATATTTGATTTGACCAAAAAACCTAGATTTTATTCAAAAAGGGAAAACGATAAACGAAAGGAATTGAAAGTAAAGGAAAGGTAATAAATTTTAAAAAATAACACACATACATACAAAAACACAAGTAAATGTGTATATATTAGTATATATATATGTATGCACATAATACAATTAAATTAAATTAAATATACTCGTAAAAATATAAATTTATTAGGACAAAAAAATCCATTTTTAAGAAAATGAAAAAACAAGGAACAAATCCAGGAAAAAAAACCATATACCAAAAATTCTAAAAGAGAATTTTATTTAAATTAAAATCCATTCACACACAAAAAAAAAATAAAAAAATTCAAATTGTGAAAAAAGGAAAGAATATTTTTGGTAGGTGAACTCTGAAATTGGTCACTTTTTCCTTTTTTTTTTTGTATGTTTGTTTGAATATATATTTGGAAAAGATAACAAAACCACATGACTAAGCAGTTATCAAATGAATTTACTCAATGATGGTATTCAAATTTTTGCAACATACATAATCTTCGTACTCGTACATGTCTATTTTTATACAGATATATAATAGCAGCAACGAAGTGTATATATGGGAAATACTTACTATGTTATCGAAAACAAAAATTAAATAAAAAAAAAGAATATAACGAAAAACCACAGCATCAACAAAACAAACAAACGCATAAACGAAAGGATATTCAATTTTGTCCGGCAATTAACATGTTGTCCATTTTGCATCAATTAAAAGAATTTTTGTTTCTGCTGGTATGATGTGCATGCTTATACAGAATTTTTGTTTCATTAATATAGTAAAATTTTTGGAATTTATGATGAACATTTTTCGAATATTTCATGATATTATATTCTTAGAGTTAAGAGTACTATAAGAGATAAAAACGAGAAAACAAAATACACAAAATGAACAAAATTCAATTTCATATACATATAACCGCACTAAATGTATTTATACTTGAGCGATTTTATAATGAAATATCGTATAATATTTTGTTTGAAAAAAGGACCGTAAAGACATTAAAATTGACGACTCCAGTATATCCACAAGCAACGAGAACGTCGAAAAAGTAAAACAAATTATTATGTATAATCGCTGAATCCCTATCAAGAAGTTTGAGTCGACATATCATTGGGCTCCTACTAAATAAATTTTTTTTGATGTTTCAGTCATTAAACATAAGTTCGTCCCAGTGAGCCCGTTTACACATGACTGTTTGTTCGTGAGTTATTGGCCACAATTAACGCCATTATGATAATAAGTCATGACAGTAATAAGTCTAAAAATCACCTCAGTTAAGGTCCAGGCTTAATATAAGTTTTAGGCTTTAGCATAATTAAAAATGAATGATGGCTGAGACGTCACCGTTGTTTGTATGTGACTTCTTTCTATTCCCGAAGCTGAAAAATATAAAATCAGAGTCACTGAAAGAATGAATTCCAGATATGATTTGATAATTGGAAAAAGCGTTGTCATAAGAGTAATATATATGAGGAGGATTTCTTTTAAGAAGACAAATAACAGTAGCCTCTAATGGGTAATGGTTTAGCGTTGGTTCTCTCTTAAAAAAAATAGAATAAATTTACGACTAAATAAAGATTTTTCGACAAAAACAAAAATTACCATTATTTTTTGAACAATTATCGTATTTATTTATTTTTTTTTTTGTTAACTGAACGAATCCTGTATGAGTTATATACATGTGTACAAAATATTAATTTATATGCATGTATGTATGCATTGGTATTTATGAAATGCAAAAGACGAACATTATACATTTTATCAAAATTCTTATACTCTTCTCTTAGCTTTTATTATGTTCAATTTTAGGATAATGAAAAACCAAAAATGTTTACACATAACACATATTCGTATAAAATAACATTTGCAAAATAATAAAAGAAAAAAGACCGAGATAAGAATAACTTTTACTACGTAATTTCAGAATAAAAATAATATTTTTGTGAAATATGAATTTTCGAAAATTTGATTAATTTTTATTTGAAAAAATTGTACAGAGAAATTATGAAAATTAATTTAATTTTTTATTTTGTAATCAATATATTCCACCCAGATAAAGGTACATATACATATAGTATGTGTAATTTTTACTCCAGACACACAAAATGTAATTTTCAAGTTAACTTTTGCATTTGTTGTGTAAAAAGGTCGCTTGAGGTGTATTAAGATTGTTTAATTATTCTTTTTTTCTTTTTTTAATTGTAAAATCTATAAATTGAAAGAATTCATAGCTTTTGAGGATTATCAGAAATTTATCAAATCTAAGAATTTAATATAAAAAGTCGGGACTATACCGAAACATTACTATATCATTACTACATACATAATATATTAAACGATATTAAAGTCATTTAATCAATTTTTTAAATTTATATATTTATCCTTTGTCTTATTTTTTTCTTTAAACTTTGGACTTTATCAAAAGTAGTATGTTTTTTCCATTCTCCTTCTCGAATAAAAATATTAAATGTGAATAAAGAATAAACAACAGAGAATATGTATGTACTCTATATATGTATAGTCTTCTTCACAAGAACATGTACACAATTAATAAAAATGAAATGTGAATTTTCGGTCAAAATAACCGCAACACAATATCGAGCAAATTCAAGGAAAATTGAAAAGAAGTGATGATGGCAATATCCAACAAAAAAATAATAAATATCTGGGATTCTTAAAAATTCATTGATATGATCCAAAATAAATTGCCAACAACTATTACAAAATAGCATCAAACTATTAAAGTAAACTATAATTGACATATAGCTGACATAGACTATGACATATGTCGTGCTACGAACACAGCCAAATCAATGAGCTAAACTATAATTGACATTGCCAACATTCGTTAAAAATTCGTTTAACATAAGCTCGACATAAGCAGTACGATCGAGAGCGTACATGACATAAGTAACATAAGCCATAAGCTCATTTTGTGAAATTTGTATTGTTTGTTGCTTAGTATTTATGGTATTTAGTATGTTATCTATGTCATTATAGTTAACCAAATGTTACGTTTTAACATTCGTTATTTTTTCTTATGTTTGTTATGCCAGGTATGTCGATTATAGTTCTACCCTTAGTTCAAACGAAGAAAAGACAGATTAGCCTATTCCACTTCGACTCTATCCACACTCCTTGAGTTTTGAGTTATAGTAAAATAGTACCGTCGTTCATAGCTGGCAAATGTTATTTTTTGTGCATATGTTTTAGAGCTAGTCTACTTCGCTTAGATATAACTTGAAACTTTTCAACTGTTTAATTTTTTTAGTGAAAAAATAGAGAGTTTAGTATGTATTCTGTTCCACAAATAAGGTCTACTCCATAGTTCATAAAACTGACATTTTTGATAACTGCATGAAGACTATAGTCTGTAGTTCGAATTCAATACTCTGTGCATATAAACATTAACTTTTGAAGGGTATATTTTAATACTGCTATAAATAACTATGTATACTTCACATTTTGTCGAATAATAAATTTCGAAAATTTTTCGGTCACTTGACGCAACTCATAACTATCGCAGGAAATCCAGTTAAAAAAAAATTATAAGATGTACAAATACTTATGAACTGTGACTGTAAATGAAAAAAATTAAAATTAAAATTTATTGTACGAGTATCTTACATCCAGAATATCTTATGAGTATTTGTTTTATTTTATTTGATTTTTTTTTCTTTCGATGCTTTCATACACATGAACACTGGATAATGTTGGCTGGTACGTGTATTTTCACATTTTTAAAGATTAAAAAAAATTCTTTTTCATTTTTCGTTCATTATTTGTATAAGAAAATTTTTATCTGTTGATTTTTTAAAATATTTTTTTCGGTCTCTGTTTGATTTATCTCGGAATTTCATATAAAATGTACACTACATTTTATCCGCTACATACATATATACATACTGCATTGCTTTATTTTATAACTCAAAGTGTAAATCCTATTTTAAATTATTATTATTATTATTATCATGATTTTATATTTTTTATTTTATTATTTTTTTTTCACATGATGTACGATAATAAAACCAAAAAATTAGTTCACCATAAAAGCAAAAAAATGTGAAGAAAAACAAACCTTCGAACAAAACGAAAAATGAATTTAGATTTTTTTTTATCCATTCTTGTATGGTTTTGGTTTTAAATTTATGTAGATATTTAAGTATATATAATATGGTGCGAAAAATTATATTCCTAGCGTAATTAAAAGTTTCTCTTAAAACTTATAAACAATTTTATTAACAGTGTGTATTAAGACATAAAAAATTGTATCATTAATAATATTTTCTTGCTTTTATTCTCTTATTTGAATATATAACTTTTTTTTTTTAAATTTTTTTCTTTTTTCAAGCAATGAAAATATAATAAATTAACATTTTTTGTGTACATTAAAGGTTATCCTTAATTATGGTACAGTTTTTTTGTATATATACACATGTGTGTAGAAATATTAAATACATTTATGCACATATACAGGTTGTCTCTTTTCTAATTATCACTGGCCATACTACGACATTCTTCAGACAGACTGTGGGTGCATTTTCTTTTCGTTTGTGTTCATATCACTTTTGTATCGTTCACGCATATTCGTGTTCAAATGCCGCATCTCAGAACTGTCAAAATAATATTGAGGTTGGAAAGAGCGCTTGGTTGAATAAAATTATATGTATGTAATATTGAATGCAGTCCTACTTGCAAAACAAAAAATTTGATTCTAGCATATGGCTTAATCCTTATAAATTACATTAAAATAATGTCAATAGCCACAATAAACAAATGATATTTTGACAGTAGTAAGATGTGTGCATCCTCAA
Organism: Villa cingulata; assembly: GCA_951394055.1. Taxonomy (NCBI): domain Eukaryota; kingdom Metazoa; phylum Arthropoda; class Insecta; order Diptera; family Bombyliidae; genus Villa; species Villa cingulata. The sequence continues at coordinate 27,275,908 of OX596022.1, read as the reverse complement.
TGAGAAAATTTTTACCACCGAAGTTTTGCATCTGCAATATACACATGAAAGAGAGAATATGACAAGATTAATTTATGCGTACAGTGTCTCAATAAAGTATCCGGAAACTACAATTTTTTGTATATAAATTTAAAATAAACAGACGTTGTATGGCGGCTTCTGAGCCTGGAAATTTGCATTTCATTGAAGGTCGAGTCAACAAATATGATTATTTGAATATATTGAAACAAAATTTAAACAAAGTGCCATAAGACTCGGTCTGGAAAATAGTTTTAAATACTATCAAGATAATGATCCGAAACATACGTCCGATATATGTATCTAGACTTTGTCTACAACTGACCAAAAGTTATATCTACACCACTCCAGAGTCCCGATCTCAATCCCATAGAACATTTATGGGAACATCTGAACAGAAATATCCGAAAGCAAGAAATCACAAACAAATAAATCATTCAAACAAGACTTCAAGAAGTATGGAATCGCATTGACCCAGCATTTTGTGAAAAACTGGTTGCTTCAATGTCGTCTAGACTCAGAGAAGTAATAAAGAAGCGTAGAACGTGTACAAAATACTAGTGTTTTAGAATCTAAAAAAACGGTACTACATTTAGTATTAAGTTAGTGTCCGGATACTTTTTCAGTTTGAAATTTAATGTAAAATAAAATTTAGTGTGATTTTTAGATAACGGTTTTTTCAAAATAAATGAAATTTATGTCTATCCCAATTTTTTATTTAAAATTTGCTTGAAAATTTACCACAAATTTTGATTTCAAGTAGATCAAAAGAAAGGTAATTTTGTCTGCTATAATTACCTAGAACACAAAAAGATCATATTTAGAGTGTGCACAAAGTTACACATGATTTTGTGTTAGAAGGTCTTGCACAAAACTGAAAATTTTCAACGCTCTCTATATCGTCGAAAAATGGTTGATAGAAAGTTTTGCTCGTTTAATTATTTTCATGAAACAGACTGTGGAGTGTCGTCGTACACCTAGTAACACTGAAAAAAGATGCACCCTACATAAATACATATGCGACTGTATATGTATAAAAATAAACATTTCTAGTGCTTTTTATATACATGCATAGAATCAAAAGGACGTGATATAATAAAAATACATAAATGCAAATTTGTACGTGTATTTTGCTATCAACAGCTTTAACTTTCATTTTCATATAATAAAATATGTAATACACTATACATATAAAAATGTACATGCCTATGTCTGTATTATTTTCATATATCATACAGATACTTATGATTATGTGTATATACATATGTATAAGTATACATTTTTATATGGATGTAAATATTTTAGATCATAAAACCGCATGTAATAGAAAAATTTTGTACATTGCCTTTTGTGTTTTTCTTTTGCCACACATATTGTGATAATATAGTGTTTATATGTGTATGTGTACTTAGTTTTATTTGTAATGAGTATAATTTTCACTTTTATATTTCATGTATATAAATATAATGAATGATCTTATGTAAGCACAAAACACATAACATAACGTTATTGCATACAAGTATTTACATTGCACATTCATATATACATATGTAAACGTAGGTATGTATTCGTACATGTAAATTTATATAAGTTTATTTTCAAAGATTATTATTTTTATAGTCACTATTATATAGTACAATCAGAAAACAGCCTTTTTCTCATATTCTACTATATAATACGAGTACTATACATTATGAACATTAAGTCATAAAGTTTATATTAGTTGCCTAGTCGCTTTTCTATTCCATTCGAAAAGAAAATAAAGGACAATAGATGATTTACTATTCAGCAAAATGCAATAAAATGAAAATATTTTTACGGATACCTATAATAATATGTACATGTACATTACTATCTCATATGTGTATGAGTCAGTATACATTTTAGGATAGGTGTAAACATTTTATTATCCGAATAAAAAAATCCTTTAAGAATATGAAGAAGAAAAAGAAAAAAAAAAGATTTTACATATGTATATATGTACATTAATACAATCGTAAATTGTACATAGAAATATAATAAAAACAACAACAAAGAATATACGGTCTGCTCTTATATCCTTTTTGGTTTATAAAAATTTTCTTTTTTTTTTTATTTCAAAACTTTTAATACACTCATATTTTTACACAAAAATTTTCATCTTTTATATACACATTTGAATCTGAGGGACATAGGAACATAAATATAGGACATGTACATACTTACACATAAATAATGTACGTAGTGTTACATGTTTGTAGGATAGGTCCATTCTGATCTTAAAATTTTACATTCGATTAAATTTCATATTTATCTATTCATCATCTTCTTATATTAATTATTTGTTTTTGTGCTATATATTTCTATGTATGTATTCATTTCTTTTGACTTTTTCTTATCCTTTTATCTTCTTCTTCTACGGCCATACAGTCCTTAAGAGGACGCTTGCCTCTGCGAGAAAAAGCCGCCATTGTTTTCCATCTGTGGATTTCTTTTTCCAGTCACCCATTTGTATCTCATGCTAGATCCTTTCTCACTACGTCCCACCATCTGCTTCTTGGCCAACCCTTCGGTCTATTTCCTCCAATATTTGCAAAGAGGATGGATTTATCATTCTTTTAACATGATCTAGCCATCGCAGCCTACCAATTTTGATGAACGTCACTTATCCTTTTATACGTATAATTTTAATGGTCGTTTTTCACATATTTTCAAGACGCCTAATAATCGATTTGCGTATAATGCCGTCAAATATAATAAAGAAAAAAAAAGTGTAATGAAAATTCTAGTTTTAGACTCTATGAACAACATTAAATTTCTCTTTAAATCATTTCATCATTAAATTACACTCCTTCGAGTAAAGACAATGTCATTTAAAAGTAATTTTCCAAATGACAAACAATTTTACGTGCTTATGTATATGTATATAATAATATAAGACATATATAATAAGAAAATACATTAAATTTACTGCATACACATCTGTTGTGGCCTTTTTTTTTATGAATATACATAATGTGCATACATATATCTATACTTATTATATGAAAGAAATTTTATGATATTTTCTATGCCATGTAAAATTGGCACTGTGTGTGTGTTTGTAATACTACATCGGTCTTTAACCTTTATAATAATTTCATTAGTTAGCATGTATGTATGCCTGTGTATTTGTGACATTATTTTATACCGTGTATATGGTGTACTATTTTATTCCAAAATAAAACGTTTTTGTGTCGATTATATTTTTTTTCCATACATCAACATTATAACCACATACATATGTACAAACACGTACATGTACGAAGATATTATTATAATTTCATTTTACATATTTATGTATATTGTGAGTATATACATTATGTACATTCATAACTGTACAGCCATAATGTGTACATATATATGTATCTACAGCATATTCTTTTTAATATATAAATTCACTTTTACAGGCAGCTGACACGAGCCGTTTATGTGGAGACAAATAAAAATAAAATACAATTTTCTTTAAAACTTTTCAAAATCTGCACAAAAATAGACACATTATAAATGTGGGTATATGTATAGACTAAAATGCTAATATCCTTTTCAGTTAAATATACATTTATAATAACATAGACATGATTTTCATTTTGCACTTTTGTATTTACCAAAAATATGAAGAAAAAAGAAAAAAAGTAAGTAAATAAATAAAATAAAATGTACATAGAAAGATATTTAGAATAATAAAGCAGAAAATAAGTTATATGGATGAATCTTCTATGTTGATGAGTGTATAGGAATGCATGCATAAAATACTACATAGTATATGCGTAATGTATTATTCATTATTCTTTGTCTACATATGACATAAACAATGAATTTTAAAATATTTATTCAAATTATGATATTATTGTTACAACAAGATGTGACATTTTAATTCATTGAAAAACTACAAAACACACAAATATACGAGTATATACATAAATATGACATCAGATGCATTTATGTGCATACAATGAAAATTTTTCAAATTTTGTTTTGTCATTTTGTTGCATTTAAATTTGACTTTTCCTTTTATTTATGCAATAAATTTATTTAGTGTATTAAATGAATTTTCTTTGTGCTAGAATATGATTTATACTTATTCTGTACTTAAACACGATTTTTGAAAAATTTTTAAAATGTATGCATATTCTTATTTCTCTTCTTCATCTTCGATGGCTAAAAGATGTAATGTCTTGTTCACGGTCCAACTCGAACCTGAGTCTCTTACAACAAGAAACTCCATTCAGACCGGTTGCTCGCGATCCGTTTCCAGTTATTAATAATTCTGGGGCATTTTTTCTTATTTCATCTTCCCACCTTTACCAGCCCATCTCAAAAACACTTAAGTTTTAAATGAGTTCAATTTTCCTTTCAAAAGTATTCAACGTCTTAATTGTTCTCTTAACGTTTTTGTATAGCATGACTTTATCTATGGAGAGAGAAGCAAGCATTATTTGCTGCTTTTATCCTTGATTGAACCTCTTAGTTTTTTTAATTACTTATTGTGAAGAAGGAGCTCAGGTACTTGGATTTACCGATTCCTTCAAAATTCTAAACACCGCAATATATACGTTTTGGCCAATTTTCATTAGTGAGCTTCTCGAATGTACTATTATTATTATAGTCTTGTCCTCGTTGACTCCCAATCTCAGTTTATATTTTCTAATTCTAAGTAATTTTGACTAATTGTTTTGATTTGTAACCCACATGGCTTTTGCTGTCACTCCTTCTATGGCTATATTGGAAAATAATGATGCAAGCTGTCTCCTTGTTTTAGGCCTCGGTGAATCTCAAATTCTCGACCTAGTTGGCCTTTTATTCTTACACAACTGTTGGTATCATTTTCCCAACACTTTCTTAAAATTTCTCTGACTATATACAATTGATCCATGATTGATTTATCATTGCTATAAAGCCTGCTTGATATTCTTCTACGGTTCTTTCAGCTTGATATAACGCCATTCTATTTTTTATTACCTTTGTGATTGAGAATATTCTATGTGCTGTGTTTTGTAAAAATATTCCTCTGTAGTTATCGCATTAAAAATGTATGGGTGAATATATTTTCAGGCATTTCATTCTTAACATTTTTTAAAGTTTTCTAATTTTTATTTTCATAAAAAAATTTATATAAAATTAAAAATGAAGTAAAATTTTAAGTTTATATTTTTATCCTTCTCTAAATTTAGGAATTTACTGAGCTATTACACTGTATCTTGAAAAAGAATATTGTTAAAAATTGAGATAAATTTTAGAATTTCTTTCAAATTTTTTGAAATTATTTTTTTCTTAATTTTTGTACATTCGACATTAAATTATAATATTTTTATTTCAGTATGTGTACACAATTACTGTCCTGTACAAACATCAATCATTCTTATCTCAATAGAAGAGTACAATGTATACAAGAAATACTATAACAATAATACTTGTACTTACTTTTCTTTATTTCTAATTTTGTGTACAGAAATATATTTAAAAATATCGTTTATTCATTCATATAAGTATGTTTATATGTACATTAATTTCTTTTGTAGATTGAATCGGATAAAATCAATTGATTCTAAATCAGGAAAAGCAATATCCAAGTTTACAATGTCGTACTGATATAATAGACAAAAATAAAAAAATTCAATTATACAATAAATCAGCTCTCCAGGAAAAAATATTGAATCTAAGTGCTAAAGTAGGTAATTTGAAAAAAAATAAAATAAAATGTAAAAAAAAATATAATTGAATTTACCTTATCAGGAAGTGTACATGCTATAAATAATTTCTGTCAAGAATGTTAGATAGCACAATTATTGAATTTCAATTAATGTAAAATTTCATAGATTTTTTTTTCTATTTAATTTTCATCACAAATTTTGTAACCATAGAATCTTTAATAAACGTAAAAAAAGGTATGAAAAAAATTGGTATGAAATATTAGACAGGATAACAAGTGAATTAATGAAGATTTATACTAAAAAATTATAACTAAAAAATTATATTAAATTTAGTACTGATTCATATACTTATGTGACATAACATGACATTAACACATTGTATAAGGCCATAATACACATTAAAAACTTCAAGAAATTTTACATAATTAGAAATAAATGAATGAATCAGTAGAATAAGAAGATAGGTAAAACGATTATTATTGATTTATTTCAAATTGAAAGAAAAAAAAATAATTCAATTTGAAATTCTTTTATTCAATTTAACAAATTTTTTTCTATGTATGCTAATGAAAGTTCTGAATACAAGTACCATTTTCTTTAATTACATTTACAAAGAAAAGGTAAATCAATTGAAAATAATGTAGGTACTCTTGGAGTACAAGTTCGAGTATATTTTTAATTAATTAAGTATAAAGGTATAAATCAGTTTGCATACATATCCTTTCATTTATTTTCATTCCCATTCATTTCTAATTTAAGTTAAAAATGAAAATTATAGTTTTATCTAAATATTGATTTTATAGTAAATTTTTATATAGTATGTAATCAAATATGACACCAACAAATAATAGACAGTAATGTCGCTTCTACATTCAATGTAGTGACTTTAACTTCGAATTTGGTTTAATGGATATGTTTTAGAGCTTCTACATTCAATCACATTCAATGCAGTAGACTTGACATCTACTTTTCTATTTACTACTCGAAAGTTAAAGTCCAAGTTGAAGTCACTGCATTTAATGTAGAAGCGGCATAACACTCACTTATAACATTCAATTCTAGTACTGAAAATAATTTGAAAGGAATGTACATACCTGTGTGGTCAAATAAAACAAGAAACATTACAATTATACTGTTATTCATATAGCATGCTCTTTTATTTGAATTACATCTCACTGTACTGTACCGTCTTTAAGCCTTTTTGTAGCACTAGAACGTATATTGTGGTGAGTGAGCTAGCGTTCTGGAAAACAGAATCCTGCTAACTTTTGAAATTCTGGTTAAAAGAATTTTGGGTGTTTTAGTAGAATAATGTTAGGATAAAACTGGTAAAACATAAGTAAAATGACAAAACAATATTTTCAGGATATTATAATATCGATGTCCTCAGTTATTTGTACAATTTGTAGCAAAATGAAATAATATTAATACATACGTATAAATGTAAACTTCAAAATGGCCGATTAATTTTTTTTTTTTCTTCTGTATCTACCCGTACACTGTAACAAAACGGCACACAAAGTGCTAATTGAGTCTGTTTTCGGGGGAAAACGGACTGCCACTGCAACCAACCAACCCGTACACTGTATGGTGTATGTAACTTTTTTTTCCCTCGAAGTTATACATTTGGTTACGTGAGGTGAATATTATTTTTGGCATTTTAAATTTCATATAAATTTTGTATTGCTTGAAATAAGTTTTTCAAAAGAGCAAATCATTTCAATATATTTGGTCATGAAATCACTTAATTATTGACATAAAAAGTGTTGATTTTGATTTAAAAAATGTTGTTTTTGTTTGAAACGATGTTGTTTTTGATTGCAACAATGTTGGGTTCGACTGAGAAAAAGTATACTGCCTTATCATGATATTCGAAGACGAAACGTTTCGTATCGTCTTGTTAAAAACGCGATCATGATATTCGAAACGTTCCAATTTCAAACGATTTTCATCGTCTACTCAGTCGATAGCATTTTGTTCATCGTTTACATATAAATTTATTTTTTTTTTTGGTTTTTAATAGAATTTTTTTTATTTAAAGCATATTACTAGTATTTGTGAATATTAATATTAAATTAATTTTTTTAAAAAAATGGAAATTATTATTAAAAATGATATTTCAAAACATCAACAAAATAATAGAAATGACATCGAACCCTTTTTTCTTACAACAAAATTGGAAATTGTATGAATTAAACATTAAAGTTTCGTTTTTATAAGGGATTTATATTGTACCACTATGTACCACTTAATATTCGAAACGATGAAGGTTCATAATAGCAATTTTATACCGTATCGTTTCGTTTCATCGTTTCATCGTTTCATCGTCTTCGAATATCATGATAAGGCGGATAATTCGAGTTATGGAGATTTTTGAACGTAAGACGAACGAAATGAGGGTTCGATTCCGAGTTAAAGAGAAGTTTGACTTAACGAAGTTCGAGTTATAGAGGATCCACTGTATAAAAATATATATAGAAATAATATTGCATGGTATACCATTGTATATATACTCGTATGATAAATTATTTGAATAACAAACTGATGAAAAAGTTACGTAGGTACCAAAAAATATGGATAATTTGTATATTATTAAAAAAAAATATTTTTATTATATTTGATTCACTGCAGGATCATTATTTCTTTTTCATATGTAGAATATTTATGATATTTTCTTCGTATTTCTATATCTTAGACGTAATTAGAATATTTAAAAATTAATGAAAAATAAAAGTATAGGTAAGAACAACATAAATATACAGGGTGATTCGTAATCGTAAGTGTTCCAATATGATTCAACAATCCAACAATCGATTCTTTGACATTTTGTGATCAGCGTTTACGATGAGACATTTTTTTTTCGTAAAATGTCTCCTTCATCCCTTTTTTAAGAATTGAAACTTTTTTACCTGTACAGGGAGGTGAGCTCATATAAAAATTTAAACTTCTGTTTAAAAAATGATAGAATGGCAAATAAGGTTTCGGTAAAAAGTATGCGTATGACCTTTCCAACAATAATTTACACGTCCCGATCCGTTGCTTTGAAACACAACAAATCTCGTAAGACGTTTAACGTTTAAATGTTAATGCCAGACATTTTTTTCCAAATTTGTGTTCTAACTTTTTATATCAGCTCGCCTCCTTGCACAGGCGAAAAAGATTCGGCTGTACTTTCGAATAGGTAGCTCGGAATATCGTAACAGTACTCCGGTGACATATTCTTCAGGATGTCCTATTTAATGTGTCGTATGTGCCAAGTTGCAGAATTTTGATTTTTGGGAGAAAAGTGAGGTTAAAAATTTTTCAAAAAATTTACTGTGTTTCACAAAAATCGTAATAATTATTTTTTTGGAATGGTGCAGGATATCGATTGATATTGCATTTTAAAGAGAACTTTCCCCTCTTTCACATAGTACATGTTGGAACACTCTATTACGAATCACCCAGTATATGAATGCGACAATGACATTAACATTTTAAATTAAACTTGACTTGAAACCGAGAGAGAATATTTGTTCAACTATAAATATTATCATTTTTGACCTTATGGAAATTTTTTTAAAGAAATATTCTTGCATTTTTTTTATATGCAAAAATATTTCTATTTTCATTTAATTAGTTTAATATATGCAGAAAAATATCAACAGAAATACTCTTTAAAATTCTTGACATTTTTTTATTTAAATTAAATTTGTTTCTGAATTCAGAAAAATACGCCAAAACACTTCTAAAAAAATAGAAATTCAAATTATTATACACTTATACATACATATTAAAGTATAAGAGTACAAGTACATGCAAATATACTTATACGAGTATACCTTAGATCCCTATTTAAGAAATTTTTCATTGTTAAAATGTGGTTTGGTCCTTAAAAAAATGTTCTATCATTTTATAGAATTTTCGAATTTCATTACAATTTGAAAAAAAAAAAAATAACAAAAATTTTTGAAGATATCTTAAGAATCATAGAGAAAATAATTTTTGGTATTTTTCATTTCTTACACTGAAAGATGTGCTTAAAGATTTTCTTATGTTTTTTTTTTTTCATTTTTTTAAAAATTATTATAATGAGAATACATTTTGCACTCAATTATTATTAATTTGAAAAATGTGTAAATTATTTTTATGCTCAATTTTTGGATTTAAATTTAGAAAAATTGTATACAGGAAAAAAAAACATTTTTCATGATATTAAAGATAAGAATGGTAAAGAATTTTAAATAATTAGGAAATTTTCTATACAGAATTTATCTAAAACTTGATTTTATTTTTAGAAAAAAATGTACTCCAAAAATTTTAAAATTACGGCTTGTCAGTCTGGGCAGGCAAAAAATACCGTTGATAACATATCATATTTTCTTGACAATACGATTGTCGATCGTATCTTTAAAATCCGTACAATTACATTTTGATGAAATTTTTAATCGTCCTTATTTGATTTTTTTTTCTTTAAAGCATAGACTAGTATTAGTCTTTGTTTAAAGTCATTCACATAAAACAATATTTTAAAGTAACAGTTAAAACTGTGATATAAAAAATAAAGATGATGACAAATTATGACTAAAGTATATAAGAAGTTATCTTTAGAATTTTGGCTGAGTAATAATAATAATTTTTTTTTTATATTATATGTGGAAATTGAGAACAATAATAACATAATCCAGTGTTTTATTTATCAAATTTACTGATTTGTCTATCAATCATTTTATCTAATTTTGTTTCTTCATTTTTTACTCTGTTTGTTGTTGAGCATTTTTTTTCTTTTCGTATAGTTTTGTTTTATGAGCTAATCTGCTTTAATGTTACATATATACATATGAACATATGTATATCTATATGTATATGCATGTCGTATAACTTATGGTCTAGTTCAATTTGTTCAAATCAGTTTAATTGCATTATTAAAAATTCGAGTCACGTAAAAAATATTTTTGTAGATATCCATCTACTACATCACTCTAATATGAAAAATTCTGGTAAACTGGACGCCAAAAATGAAGAGATATAGAATCTTAAAATTTATGACTGGAATAATTTTTGTAGAATGATTTTTTATATGTACACATTACGTACATATGCCGATTTTAAAGTGGATATTACAATTTCTGACAATTCTTTAAAAGACGAATTTAACATATTTTTTTTTCTGAGTAAGAATATTTAAATATCATAATGCACTAATTCACGATTTCAAATTTGTTTTTAGTTTTTCTCCAACCAATGTTTCAATAAAGTGATCCTTTTATTATTAAATTAATAAAAATGAAAAATAAAATTGAAAATAAGAAATCCGAAAAAAAAAAATTTTGTAGTCCAAATCCACAAAAATATAGGATCAAATATCTGGCATTCTACGGTATTAACGCGGAAGAAAATACAAAAATAGAAATGAAACGAAAAATACTTAAACCTGTATTCTGTATGTATTCTTTCTATTTATTTATTTATTTTTTTTTATCCCCCGTTATCTAAACGTGAACATTCATAAAATCAAATCTGCACTATAAGTAACATCACGTGCACATATACGAGTAAATACGATAAATTGAAATGTAAATGTACATGTACTATATGAGCATTTTTAGATACTCCTAGAAATCCATATATAACGAACTAATATCCGAAAATCGTTTTATGCTTTAGGCACTTTAAATCCTAATGCTATTTGGTCAATTTTTGTTTTATAGATTAACGAATTTTGTGGACGCAGTAACAGAAATAGCAAACACTTGCACAGCATATAGTTGGTTAGGATGATGATGTTGGTACTTTCTCTATGCTGTACATATGTATATATAGTATATATTTTTTAAGTGTTTATAGTAATCGTATTTAAGCTTTTACGAGTATATAGGAAATACTAACTATACATACTTAGGTACCCTGAATTCTGATGTTTAAATTTATGTAAAGTGTTTACACGTTAATATGTTTATGTAAGTATTTATGTATACATTTTCTGGGATTCATAATAAGAAAATAAAATAAAACTGAATACGTAACTGAAAACCTTTTTGTTAAAGAAAATATTAAAAAGAAAACAAATTATATAAAAAAAAACAAATTCAGTGTATACAATAACTACATAATTTTGTAAATATAATGGTATAGGTATTACAAGGATATTCATATTATAACGCTGATGAATATCATTAATATTTTTCTTTGAATACTTTTTGAGAAGCTATTAATTATTGTACATTGAAAATTTCTTTGCCTTTGAATAAAGTTGAAAGGCGAAGCGCTGTCTAAACATAGAAATATGAATAATATGAATATAGTGAAGAAAATTGAAAATTCTAGAAATACATATATGATTTTGTGTATGTACGTATGTAACTGCATGTATACCTGTATATAACCTAAGAATTTCATAAAATAAATAAATTAAATAAATTTTAAAATTCTCTTTTATCTATAGAAATTATGTAAAAATTTACTAATATTCACAATGTGCATGTATACACACACTTGTAAAAAAGGATATTATTTTTATAAGTAAAATTCTATACATACATGAAGTTTCAAATTCACTATACAATAACGTAATGGATGAAAATTTAAAATTTCAATTCATATTGGCATATATTTTTTCCCATTTTTTTTTTATTTTCTGATTTTGACTGAATATGAAAAATGAAAAAAAAAATGAAAAATGCATATAATTACGCATGGAGCTTTGTGTATGTAGTTTTAATGTACACAAAGTTTAGTAAACACTTAATTCAAGTGAAAACAAAGCACATAACACAACAAGAGTTTATGTACACACAATAATATTTACATTTATATGAAAATATGTGTTGTTTTATAATCTACATAAATATGTATATATATAAATGAAAATTTATGTATAATAATGTGTTAACATAATATACAAAAGTATATTTTAAAATGGCACTACGTATACTACATAAATTTTCTTTATAAACTAAAAATGAAATGAACAAGTATAGATGTGTATAGATTATTTATTATTAATATGCATATGAGTACATGTAGACATAAAGTGTGTCGATACAATTGTGCATAAATATATGCATATACTCGTATACATACATAATATATAATATATACTTTATTATATGTTAAGGATAATATTGTAATGTTTGTGTAATCATTTATGTAAACAGAGAAAAAAAAATTCTCATTTTAAATTTATTTTGAATAAAAATTTTATATTGTAAACAATTTCGATAGTGAGTTAATATAAAAGGCAGACGAAAAAAAAACAATGATAAATAAATAAATAAATAAATAAATAAATAAAAGATAAAAGTATAAACGATAAAAGATAATTAAATTTTTTTTTTGTTTTAATAAATAATGTACACACATATTAATTATATTTATGTTTTATTTGTCGTTTCATTTTTCTTGCTATTTATTGTAAATTTTATTTTTTAATATTTTTTTTTTAAATAGAATATGTAGTATGTACTACTGTGTCCAAAAAATAAGGTGACATTGTATTTATTTTGAAAATTCTTTATTTATTATTCCAAGTCAATTTCATCCCCTTCAAAGTAATCCCCTCCCGATGCAATGCACTTATGCCAACGGATTTTCCAATTTTCGAAACACTGATTGTAGTCACTTTCCGGGATGGCCTTCAGTTCCGTCTTCGCTGCGGCTTGAATCTCCTCTATCGTATCAAAACGGTGTCCCCGGAGCGGTCTTTTGAGCTTGCTGAACAGCCAAAAGTCACACGGCGCCAGATCAGGTGAATACGGTGGTTGTGGAACGATATGGGTCGAGTTTTTGGCGAAATGATCACGAATTACGAATGCAGTATGGGATGGTGCATTATCGTGGTGTAAAAACCAAGAATTGTCTTTCCACAATTCCGGCCTTTTTAGGCGAATAGCGTTACGCAAACGACGCATAACATTCAAATAATATTCCTTATTGACTGTTTGGCCCGGCGGAAGGAATTCATAATGCACAACACCACGATAATCGAAGAAAACAGTCAACATGACCTTGATTTTTGAGCGACTTTGGCGCGATTTTTTTGGTTTCGGCTCCCCTTTGGCACGATATTCGCTCGATTGATCGCTTGTTTCGGGGTCGTAAGCATAGATCCAAGTCTCGTCTCCAGTGATTATGCGTTCCATCTTATTCTGATAGTCAGAAAGCATCGTTTCACACACTTCAACACGACGCCTCTTTTCCAAAAAATTCAATGTTTTCGGTACCAGTCGAGATTGTACGCGCTTGAGGCCCAAAACATCCTTTAAAATGGTATTGACCGAGCCTTTCGATATGCCAACCTCATCAGCAAGGTCTCTAATCGTTGTACGGCGGTTTCCCAGCACCAAATCTTTGATTTGTTGGACGTGAGTTTCGTCGGTTGAGGTTGATGGTCGCCCAGGACGCTCTTCGTCTTCGACACGTTCACGGCCGGCTTGGAACTCACTATACCACTTGTAAACATTTTTTTTAGACATAGCTTCATCACCAAAAGCTTTCTGCACCATCCTCAACGTATCCGCAGCAGAAAATTGATTCCGCAAACAAAATTTAATGCAAATTCTTTGCTCAACAAATTTCGACATCGCAAAAAACGAAAAACTAACTTTTATCAGCTCACAAAACAATGCGTATCTCAAACACTAATGAATATTTTGACATGTAAATTTGACATAAATGTCACTGACAGTATTACCAATCTACAAAAAAAAAATAATTCTTGAAATCATTCGACGAACGCAGTTTAAATACAATGTCACCTTATTTTTTGGACACAGTAGTATATTATTATATGCATTTAATAGTTTATACTCAGTTAATATAAAATTGTCCAAAGAAAAACGTTCAGGTTATACAGAACATTGATCCGATCGACCGGTAGGTAGTTTGCTACGGTAGTGAAATTTTGATATTAACACAAAAGATGGCAAACTTACTAGATATACATACCTTCGAAAGGATTATAAAGGATAAAGGATTATACTAAGTTAAGTATATCATTGAGCCGATCATTCGGGATGGGTTTTGGAGAATAAGATACAATATGGAATTGTACTAAATATATGATGAACCACCACTTTCCATACATGTAAAATTGAATAGATTATTACGATAGGCAGGACACGTAGTACGTGTGCCATGCCAGAAATACGTATTCCACGTAAAGTGTTTGACGTCGACATGGAAGGCAAAATATTGTAGGGTAGACCTAGAAAGCGGTGATCAGTATCTTTCAGCGAAGACACGAGTTCCTCACTTGACATTAGAAACTGGTGAACAGCGTAAAGAAGTCGGGATTATTGGAGGCAATGTCCACGGGAGATCAAGGCTCGATTTGGACTGTAGCGCCATCTGAATGAAATGAATGAATATTCTTAATACAGTTCTCATTGAAAAAAATATTCGTATATTAATATATATATAGGGTGTCCCGCCTATCGAGACAAACAAAAAATCGTAATACAGTTATAGGTTTAGTCGATAGAGGGCGATGTAGATTTTTCGCGCTTACTCTACGAAACACCCTATAATAAATACGGTGTACTAGCTAGAAGAAATTTATTAAAGAAGCTCTCTAATGACACCTTACATGCTTTTCTACGTCTTTCCCTTAAACATTTACTGTGTTTTAAAGTCAACATTTAGTGATTTTTTGCTACTTTATTCAGAGAAATACGGGCTGTAGAATCACAACGCCATCTGAATTAATTTCTAATTACATAAGCAGAAAGCCCAAGATACCCGTTTTCATGTTCTATATTTTTAGTGCTTGAATTGTGTAAAATCATGTAAAATCATGTGAAACTCATATCAAAGAACCGTATTTTTTTAAAAAATGACTTTTCACACATTGTTTATTATGTGCTGGTATTGAATCAGTAAGAGATAGACCTTTACTGCACAGTACTAAAATGAAGCGGACATTTTGGGCTATCTGCTTATTTAAATAAAAATTAATATAGAGGGAGCTGTATTTCCACAGTCTGTATTTTCTATGAAAAAAATGCCTAAAATCTAATAAATTTTGACTTTGAAACACAATAACTCTTGAAAGGAAAAACTGATGGATATAAGTTCGAATGAAATATTTTACAATACTTAAATTTTCGAATCGATTGGTTATTATGTGCATGTATGTATGTAAATGTATATTTGCATATTTTATTTATTTCATCTTCTTATCGTATTTATTAAGAGTTTACGAGTATGTACATAACATTAGCGACAGTTAATATTAATTATGCTAATTAAATATATGAAATATTCGATTAATATTTAATTGAAACACGTACAGTAGTAATAACTATATATCTTTGAACCTATATGCATTTATACGCAATGTATGTATGTGTATTATTGCAAATAAAGATATAAATATACCTACAACCTACATTTATAGGTGTTTGAATATATAATTTATGGCACACCCCATTTATCAAAATTATTTCTATTCAAATTATTTGAATAATTTATGAAATAATCCTAAAGATATAAGGATGCGTAAGGAAATATTCACCTACATTTACGTAATAATGTTGAATCTACTAAGACTTACCCACCTTCATATTGAATATAATATACGCATTTAATATAATTTTACAAATGTACGTTAATTGTGTATGTGATAGGATATACAAAGCTATTAATATGTGCATGTGTAAAAATTTTCATTAAAATTTAAATACAGATATAAATATGTATATTATTATGTATCTACCAGCGGAAAAAAAAAGTAAATAAATTTTTATTATGGAATATAAATAAAAAAAAAATTCCTTAAGACCGCATTATTATTATTATTTATTTTTCAATTTAATTAATTAATTCCAATAATAATTATTATGAAATATATGTGTACACAGTTATTAGTGTGTGGTAATACGAGTATACATGTAAGAGGTGAGTCAGATAAATTTTGGAATTTTTACGGCGTTATAACTGAAAACCTAAAAGAGGTAGAGAATTGATGTGCATAGACAAATTATTCTATAAATATTACGAAATATTTTAATTTTTCCATTTGTGTCTAAAACGTTTAATAAAAAAGATGTGCAGTAAAGAAGAAGAAATAAGAAAAATTATCTTGGACAAACTTTTAGAAAATAAGAAAAGATAGAAAAAGGAGATAGCTAACGAAACAAATACTAGTGTACAAACAGTTTACAATGTTATCAACAACTACAACAGAAGTAATTCTATTGAAATAAATCGAGGATCATGGAGAAAGAAAGGTCCTTCTGATAGGCAGGTACTAAGAAATATTGTAAATGCCTATAAAGCTAATCCACTGAAATCAACAAGGAATGTAGCCGCTATTGCAGATACGTCACAATCAACAGTAATGAGATATAAAAAACTTAGTGGACTAAAAACATACAAACAACAAGCAGTACCTGATAGGTCCGAGGCTAAACAACATCTGGCGAAAACACGAGCAAGATGGTTATATGACAAATATCTAACGAAATTTAATTGTGTTATCATAAACGATGAAACATATTGCAAAGCAGATTTCAACCAGATTCCAGGAAATGTGTATTACACTGTAAAAAATAAGAAGACAGTTAATAAAAAATTTCAACAAAACAACACACAAAATTTCCTAAACAGTTCATGGTATGGCAGGCTATTTGTAATTGTGGTCTACGGAGCAGGAAATTTATCACGACGAGAACAATAAATTCAAAGGTGTACATTGAAGAATGTTTAGAAAAATGAATGAAACCCTTTATAAGACAACGTCAAGGTTATTTTGGCCAGATTTAGCAACTAGTCACTATGCTAATACAACGAAGCAATGGTATGAACAAAATGGGGTCCATGTGGTCCCGAAAGAGGCAAATCTACCTAATTGCCCAGAACTAAGGCCAATTGAAAGATATTGGGCTAAAATGAAGTATATATAGAAAAAAACAAATAAAAATTGTAGGAATGATGTTGATTTCAGAAACGATGGCGGAAAGCATATGAAGTGATCACAAATGAGTCTGTCCAGATGCTAATGCAGCACCTCAAGCGAAAAGTTAAAAATTTTTGTAATAGATAATTATATTGTGCCAATATTTTGTAAAATAAAATCATTGAAAATATAAAATAAATCAAACTTTATTTGATTGAAATCGGAATTAAACTTTTGGATCTGTGGTAGAACGAAAATTCCAAAATTTATTAAACTTACCTCTTAAATACATATTATCATGCATTCATGTAATATGATTGGAAAATTTAAAAGAAATAATTATCTAGTGATTTCTTATTGATTTATTATGATTATTATTGAATGTACATACATATATTTTAAGTAGGTATGTATAGGAATATATTGTATATCACATATTTACATTATAGTATTTCATAAAGGATGTCATAATAGATTTATGTACAAAATGATGGAATTCAATACAATCTCATTAAGTAATTTGTAACAATATATCAACATAGATAAATAATAATTACGTACGTAATAAATAATAATTGTCATAAATATATCGAGATCAAGTGCATAATACTGGTTAAACTATATGTATAGGCATATTGGATTGGGTAATTGATAAAGAATAAAATTATAACGAAATTGTTAATTTCAATCTTATTGTTTCAAAATTAATTGCTTATTAATCTACAAATTATGTAGGTATGCTTGTCCATTTCATATAGACAATGTCATGTGTGGAATTACATGTGACTTTCAATTCAAATATTACAACATAGTGAATAGTGAATAATAATACTAGTGAATAATATACAACATAGTGAATTCATAGACTATAAGCACAGAATTTTAAATTTTTTCACTTACTCAAATAAACAACATTTCATTTTAAAACCCCTTGTAGTTTTAATTGTTTAAATAAATTTTGAGTCTGAAATGATTAATTACAAGAGAATTTCACAACTGCAAAATTAATAATTTTAATACTATTTAACAGTAGGACTTGTGATTGTTTCTCAAAGTAAAATACAATGGCTCAATTTCCGAATTGGTGCCGCCTGCCGCCAGCTTTTGGAACGAGACCTCCCGATAATGATACTTTGGAATGTCCTCTTTAACGTGGTTCATGTCTCTATTGGTGCAAATTCGTCTTAAGGACGCAAACTACCCTTAAACATTTTTAGTTCAAAATGGTGTGTTTTACAAAAACCGTTATTTCTCCGTATCAGGATCTTGGATTGAATTAGCTTTCTGTCATTTTAAAGAGAACATTCTGCTCTATTTGTCACAATTTCATTCACTTTAATTGGATTATCGGTTCTCGAGATATAAAGACTTAAAGTCAAAATTTCGTGTTTTTTAAAAATCATTTTTTCAATTTGTTTTGATGACGGTATAACTTCAAAACTTGAAGGATAACATATACATATGTTTTATTATATGTTGTAATCCTAGATGCAGTAGACTGCAACATTGAATTTTCTCAAAGTCGAAGTTTACGCAAAAATAGCTGTCATGTCTACTGCATTGAATGTAGAAGCGGCATAAGTCACAAAAATAGATTGCGTTTATTCAAATTGCGCTCACTGTATACCAGTACATATGTAAAAGTACTTACATACATATTTGTTATTATATGGTATTATTTTCAATAAATTTAAATAATTTTATTATCCTGTACAAAATGTAACTTACATAAATATTAAGAATGAAACTATACGAGTACGTAGACTATATCCAAATTATATATGTACATCGCTCGCTATTTGCGTGAATACATTCATATACGAAGATGTGTAAAGGAATAATTTATATTGTACATACAATATACGCATACGAAAACGAAATTTTTTGCACACGCACGATAATAAAAAAGGAAATATTACATAATTTGGTTTTTATTTTTTCTTCTTCTTTCGGCTTTATTTTATTTAAAATTTCCTTTAATGTTTGGCATTATTTTTACATGACATTTTTATACATACATACATATATATTGTACATATGTATGAAATTTTCTCTTAAAAATAAATATGTACATAGCACCGAAAAGCACTGAAAATCAACAAAAAAAAAAAAAAAAAGAAACCAATAAAAGCAACACAAAAAATGTATACTCGTTTATATGTTTGTATATACATAAATGATAAAACAAATACAGAGTAGAATATTGGTAAAGGATATTAAAATAAAATTTATGAATATTGTTTTAAATTTATACAAACGTAATAATTTTTTAACTTTACCTCCCCCGTAAATAAAATGTATTATACTCGTATATGTATATTTTGTACTTATATTATAAAAAATATAAGTGTATATGTATATAAAACAAAAAATTTATATTTTGTATATTACATATATAGATTCAAGTGGCGGAGCCAGTAGTTTTTCCTTGGGTGTTCAGATTTTTTAATAAATATACAGATTCATTACACAAACAATAATAATTAAAACAAACTACCCTTAAAAATTTTTGGTCCAAAATGGCGGGTTTTACGAAATCCGTTATTCATCCAGATCAGGATCTTTGACTGGATTAGTTGATATACCATTTCTTCTTCTAGAACTTCCTGTTCTACTTGTCACAGTTTATTTCACTTTGATTGGATTAGCGGTTTTCGAGATATAAGGACTTAAAGTCAAAATTTCGTGTTTTTTAAAAATCACTTTTTCAACTTTTTTTGATTACGGTATAACTTCTAAACTTGAAGGATGACATAAATATTTTATTCTTTCATTTGAAAGGTTTTTTTGTCCTCTTTCCAATGATATTATATTTATGGATAGAAACTGCATAGATAAAATATAAATGCACAAATATACAAAAAATTGCGAAAAAATACACATAATTTCATGCATTTTCATACATATTTGAGTAATTATTTCAAAGCTTACTATTTTTCGTAGTATTATTTACCTTTTACTAAATATGTATGTACGTAAAAAATTCAGTGAAATTCAATTTTATTTACTATTTACAAAAATATACAAAAAATTCAGTTTAATATTAAATTCAGCTTTTGTTTACCCTTCTACTAAAATTTATATAAGTTAAGTAGTAAAATTAAGCTTCATGTGGTTCCATTTACCTTTTACAAAATTTTATATAAAAAATTCAGAAAAAAATTATTACTAACTTTTTTCTAAAAAATTATTTTGTATGAAAAATGTGTATTTTTTCGCATTTTTTTTGTATATTTGTGCATTTATTTTTGATTCCTATAGAATCGATCCCATATGTCTGGCTGGGTGTACATGATCAACATAATGGAAATGTGAACCAACAACGCAACAACATAACATGCATGTAAAATGTACAAATTGTATTTGTATATTGTATTCTGTATTCTGTATAAAATTAATTGTAATTGTACTGCTGTACATTCTCTGTACATTTACATATTTCTTATAAGTTTATAAGAAAAAGAAATTTAAAAGAGAAGAGTATTAAAGAGATCAATATATGGAGTTCCACCAACTTACATTACAAATTACAATACAATACAATACAATTACAACTCAAACAAGATGTTTCATAATAAATGATTATATTCTTCTCTCTTAAATTTCTTTTCTTATATAAAGAGAAGATATCTTATAATTTAACGAGAAGAGGAATTTCTTATAAGTTTATTAGAAAAAGAAATTTAAAAGAAAAGAATATAAATCAATGTATGGATGGAGTATCAAGTCAAGATGTTTCATAAATGTTCATTTCAAAATATGAACACTTAAACAACTTCAACTTGATAATATAAATTCAAAGTTTTCTGTCGCTTCATATATAAAAATTTGAACCAGATTGATATATAGAAAAACGAACTTTAATATGTTTGTTTTAAAATGTGAACACTTAAACAACCTCAACTTGATAATATATGATAAATTGAAGTTTTTGGTCGGTGCATATCTAAATGTGAACCCGGCTTATATATAGAAAAACGAAATTTAAAAGAGAAGAAAATAAATCAATATATGGAGTATCAAAATTTTTCATATGTTCATTTCAAAATGTGAACACTTAAACAACTTCAACTTGATAATATAAATTCAAAGTTTTCTGTCGCTTCATATATAAAAATGTGAACCAGATTGATATATAGAAAAACGAATTTTAATATTTTGTTCATTTCAAAATGTGAACACTTAAACAACCTCAACTTGATAATATAAATTGAAGTTTTCTGCCGTGTGAACTTTATATTTGAACTTTAGTGAAGTAATGTATAGAAAAACGAATTTTTTATTGTTTTCTTGATCTTTTACGATAAAAATTTGTTTTTGAATTTGTTACAAATTTTTATGATCATGTTCATATAATTTTAGGGTGTTCACTGAACACCCTGAACACTACCACCCTCCGCCGATGAGATTCATGAAAGTAGGTATATGTGTATATGAGGAAGTGAAAAGCATGATAAGAGTTTTCAACAACAATAATAAAAATAATAATAATAACAATAATGATAATAGTAATAACAATACAAATAAATACGAATATATGTATAATAAAAATTTTAAATTAATATTGAAAGGACAAATAAAACAAAAATGAAAATAAAAAATAATAAAAGAAAATTTATTTTTCTTGAATCTTGATTTATTTCTATATAATATATACAAAATTATGAAAATGTTATTAAAGAAGGGTTTATTCAATTTCAACTTTATTTCTTATGTACAGTCTGTTTGACAAGATCGTCCGCTCTACCTTTCAACGAAAAAGGAATTACCTGAAAAAACGTAGGTACAGGATTAAGTAGAATACCTTGTAGTAAAGCGCGTTATAAAAATTAGCCTCATTAGTTATTCAGTTTTCGTGGTGATAACAAGTTTCTGAAATGAGTGCAAAATACTTAAAACGATTCGAAGCAGTTTTCTTATGTCAGCATCCGAAAGGACCTCAGTGGAGTGCTAAAAAGACAGCAAAATATATTAAAAAGGATGAGTCATTTGTGAGAAAGTGGTGTAAACGTTATACGGAGCATAAAAACGTGGACGATTTTTCTGGAAGGGGTAAAACGAAAACCACATCAAAAAAACAGGACAAAGCTATACTGGAGTTATTTAAGAAAGATCCTCTCATGACATTACGAAAAGCAAAAGAGAAATTGGCTGAAAAGGGTATTAACATATCCGTTTTCACAATTCGACAACGATTGGATGAAAATAATATAAAGATTAGGACCACCCTCAGCAAACCTCTACTGTCAACGATCCATATGCAAAAACGACTTGACTGGGCTACAGAAAATTTGGGTCGTGATTGGAACAATGTCGTATTCTCCGATGAATCATCCTTTTGGGCGTTTCAAAGTTCTAAACGTGCATGGTCAGCGAAAGGTGAAAGAGTTGTCGTGAGGACGGTGAAGCACCCGATTAAAGTGCATGTTTGGGGATGCTTCAATATTCGTGGATTCGGTCATTTGATAATTTTTACTGTAAATTTGAATGCACCTAAAATGTTGGATATTTATAAAAAGGGTTTATTGAAGTCAACTGAATCCTGGTTTGGCAGAGAAAATCGATCATGGCAATTACAAGAAGATAACGACCCAAAACACAGAAGTGATCTTTGTCGCACCTGGAAGGAGAAAAATAATATCAATGTGATGGAATGGCCCTCACAAAGTCCTAATGCCAATCCAATTGAAAACGTATGGGGCTTAATGAAAGCCAGGTTAAGAGGAAAAGATATAAGAAGTGCGAAGGAATTAAAATCAAGAATTAGGAAAATATGGAAAAATTTAACAACAGACTATGCAGAAAATTTAGTTTTAAGTATGGACAAAAGATGTCAAAGTATTATTGACAATGATGGTGATTTTATATGCTATTAAATGTATTGCGCGATAGATATTGAAATAAATTTTGTTTTAAAAAAAAGTTTTTTTTAGTTTTTCACTTCTTATTAAATTTATAAGGCGGACGCTCTTGTCAAACACACTGTATATTTCTGTATCTACACATTATATTTACACTAAATACTTATACAGGGTGAGTTTTTGTTTTGTTTTTTGTTTTCTTGGGCACTTAAATATCTCATTCAAATCGCAATATTCCGAAAAATTTTTTAAACAAAAATTGTAAGGTTTGCAAACCAAAATAATGGTAAACTTTAAATGGAATTGAACTTGAATGTCTTTTAAAGGTAACAATGACGTTTTTTTTTCAAAATGGCAATAATGGATTCGAATTTTTCAAACAAAAATATGAAATTTTTATTTTAAGAAATTATTTGATATAAAAGGCTTTATTCTTGATACAAAAGAAAAGGGGATTTCAAATGTTTCCATTTGCCCCCTCTATAATATCATTTCATATTTTTGATTTTGACTGCAAAATAATATTCCATTATAAAAAAAAAAAAAAATATAGGTGGCCATTTAAAAAATTAAAGCTATCTCGAAAAGACGTTGAAGATCGATTTCAAGGATAAGTTGAAGGTTATACCAATATTCTGACACATTTAGGCCGCGCGCAGACTAAGAGTGTAGCGTAACTGAGCGTAGCTGAGCGTAAATCAGTTAATCACTCACTGCGTAACCAAGCTTATTAGCCACACACTGAGAGCGTAGCGTAAATTTCTACTACGTATTTAAGTTTACTCATTTGTATGTCAATTGTCAAAGTGTTTCAAAATTTTTGCAATGTGTATTTAGATTAAAAATAAGTAAAGTAATATTTGAGTATTGATTATTTTTCATCTAGTACACATTTTGTTTTTATTTTACAACAGAATGCGACTGTCTGTCCGTTCTACGAGCGTAAAAATTCAATAATAGTGTATGGTTCCATTTTGCGCTATGCTACGCTCAGCTATGTTCATCTACGCTACTCTACGCTCTCAGTCTGCGGGCGGCCTTAAACCCTACAACTTTTGTGTAGAACATAATTTCATTTAAATGAGATATTTGGGTGTCTCAAGATAAAAAATTCACCCTGTATACATGTAATACATATCCTCGTATAATACTCGTCTTTTATTAAATTCTCTTTGACGATCATAAACTTTTAACTTTTAAATAATAATTTTACTTTAAAGTTTATGATGCGCGTAAATGTTATAATAAAAATAAATATATAAAATGTCTATGTGTCTATACGTATCCTATCTATACAATACAATATACGAGTTACATATATTACAAGACAAAATTTTGAACTCAACATTAATAAGAAAAATTACTTCATAAGAACAATTTAAGATTTTCGATAAGTAAACAAATGTAAATTTATTGAAAAATAATTTTCTCTAAAATATGAATTTATTCAGACAGCTGGTTTCAAATTCTTGATATTTAATTTGTGAACATTTTTCTTTTTACCTTATTTAAATATTGCCGATTTACATATTTTGTAATCTGAGACATCTTAAATAACATATTCATTCGTTATAATGAGTCTATGAGTCGGTTTTGAAAATTTAAATCATCTTATATTTTGTATACAAGTGTAAAAGATATCTAGCAGTTGTTGTTCATTATCCGTTTAATTCCCTTCGTGGAGCATACGACCTTTCTAAATATTCTCCATCGAACTCTATTACTATAGCTATTCTGTTTGCATCAACCCAGGTCTATCCGGTTTTAGGCCGCATGTAGACTAAGAGCGTAGCGTGGCGTATTTTTCTGAGCGTAAAAGTCAAATCAATTGTTTCTTATCATATCGCGCATACTGCAAGCGTAGCGTAAGTGATCAAGTTAGGTAAGTAAGTGATTAACTGAGTTACGCTCATCTACGCTCAGTTACGCTACGCTTTTTGTCTGCGCGCCGCTTTATTCAGTTCTGCCATTACTGTTCTTCTCCATGTATTTTTTGATCGATGCATATCTAGCCAGTATTATAGGTAAAACAATAAAATCAATAAATTTTTCGTATAATATGACCATCTTATACATATGTACATATATGAAATAAATTCTAAAATATTTGCATAAGACAAAATATTAGAGATTACATTTTATATTTTACGTATGTACATTTAATATAAATATCTAACATATGAGTATTATGTACGTATATGTATTATATACCTAAATAATTTTGTAATAACAACATATATGAATATGAATGAAAGTAATGAATATGTGAATCATCCTCATAATATAAAGTCATAAACTGTATATGTTTGTACGTATAAAGTACAGATTTTCTTTTATACATATTTGATTGTATACAAACACTTAAATATGTATATGTATGTATAGTACAAATTAATATGTACATATGTAAGTATATGTAACCCACATTTTCATACATATAACATTATACAGTTAACATAAAAATCTTTGTACTCTCCAAATTTAAACTTTGCACACTTGTGAGTCAGAATCAAATAAACACATTTTCAATATTCTTTTACACAAATAAAAAGTTTTACGAAACAAAGTTGTTTGTACACCCATATAAACACACATATATATACACGTATCTTTTCAATTTTGACGATAATTAGCATACATTAAGGAATTGTCCTTTCATATCCAATTTAACTCATAACTCTATCTTTCCTCGTTGACAAAAATTCAATTTACATATTAAAGATGAATTTTTGGATGACTTTTTGATCAAAAGTTGGTATCAATTTTTTTTCACAACTGAATGTTAAAATTGGTTTACATAACTTTAACATAGTGAAATTTATTATTTATTTTATTTGAAGAATTATAAACTTTTCTACTACATGGTAAAATACTACGTTTTTATTTGTCAAGAGTGTATTAGGAGGAGAGATCATTTCACAAAAATTTTAAATGTGTACAAATACTTCTGACGTCCACTGTATTTTAAT
Source organism: Villa cingulata (assembly GCA_951394055.1). Lineage (NCBI taxonomy): Eukaryota > Metazoa > Arthropoda > Insecta > Diptera > Bombyliidae > Villa > Villa cingulata. The sequence continues at coordinate 27,249,513 of OX596022.1, read as the reverse complement.
AAGTTAAAGTTAAAGTAAATAAGTATACGAATATACTTATGAATGTACTGCTGCCGTTAAATTTTCATTGCTTTTTCTTGCATATATCTATACATAATGTCTTTGTTTTTTTTTGAATTTCTATTTTTATTTTTTATACAATTTCCAAAGGAAATGAATGCAAGAATAAAAATAATAATAATAATCAGAGTAATAAAAAAGTAATTCGAAAAGAAAAATATAGAAAGATGAAAAAAAAAACAAAAACAAAGAGAAAGTAATAAGCAAAATATAACGTCCATATACGAGTATAATATATGCATGAATCTATCATCTTCATCATCATCATCATATCGTTATTCGTTATTATTACGAATGGACTACATAGTGTTTACAATTTGAAATTGTTTTCATATAATAAAGTTCATAAAGGATATTAATGTTACATACATACATACATACATATATACTACTTATAATACACATTCAGTTAATATTACATGCATAAATACACATTAGATATACATATAGATATATATATATGATTATGTAATATGTATATTTATGTGTATGTATAATTATTTAATGTATATATAATGCTCTGTTTTCTTTTCAGTATACACACACAAAAAAAAGTCGAAGAAAGTAAAACAGGATATTACATATTTTATACAACATCTATGACACTTATACTTATGTATATACGAACAGTAAATTGTATATGTGCACTGATTATTCACATTATGTAAACACATATGTATTATATGTATGTACATACGTTTATTTTATATAAATTTGCCTATATACATACATATATGTGAATATTACCACATATAATAAATATACTCTATTTTCTTGTATGTAGGACATTCAAATCCTTTATCAGAAAATCCATGCATGCATACCTACTTTATATACTCATACTCGTACAATCTTTTTTTTAGTCCTTTTTTTATATTTGAAACGTTAAAACTTTAATATACAATCCTAAAAGAAACTATATATGATGATATGAAAGTTTTGAATGTGAGCTTATGTAAACGAAACGAAAACAAAAACCAAAACGAAAAAAAATAATAATAGAATAAAAAAAAATAAATAACATAGAGAGTCTTATATAAAATTGCAATTCATTTATAAACAATATTAAATAGATCGCTATATATAGTACAATATATACTAAACTATAATACATTTATAGCTCATAAATACACATACATAGGTATACATACAATACGAGTATATGTATTATTATGTAGTACATATCGTATTACTTATTATATATGTTGTAGGTGCTCGTAGATACATCTATAGTCTATAGTTATTTATCATCATCACCATCGTTATCGTACATTAATATACTATACGCTATACGCTATACGCTCTTAAGTCTGCAAGATATCACATATCACTATTACATAAAAGTAAAAAAAAGGACTATATATAAGTATTTAAAAAGAAAATAGAGAAAACATAAAAAAAATACATGTAAAGAAAGCAAGTGAAATATGTATACATATATAGAGTATACTTGAATTATCCTTTTTCATTACCCTCTTTTTATTTTGATTTTTTTTTCTATATGCTACATCCTTACATTATACTTTGCTTACATACTCATATGAAATAAGATATATTATCTACCATGCACTAAAAATATTACTATACTGACATAAGTGAAGGAAAACAGTCATCTTGTTTTTTAGCATGTTTTTTAAGCACTTTTCACGTAGAATTAACTTGTCAGATAAATAGTGTGAGTATATGTAAGAGTGGGTGATGAAGAGCGAAATTATCTAATACACCTACATAATTTGTTAACTTTTTTTTACATTGATATTAAGTATAACTTCAGATTATAACATTTAACTAAGGTGTAACAATTTCAAAGAATTTTCGAAATGAAAGAATTTAAATAAAAAAAAAATTCACTTTTAATTGAAAATACTTAAAATTTACATAGTTGAATGATTTTACTAAATTTTAAATCTGAATAAGAGTACATACAGATTTTTTGTTATCTAAACTGGGGGTATCGGATTTCTTCTAAAATATTTTGCAGTTTTTTTTTACATGAAATTCTCTTTCATAATTCATTTACTATTTACATAGTAACTCTTTTTCCTTCTCTTCTTCTTTTTCGACGGCTGAAATATATAGTGTCTTTCACTGTCCAAATCAAACCTGAGCCTTTTGCAATGAGGAACCCGATTCACATCTGTCACGTGTGATCCATTTCCAATTGTTGATATTCAATAATTCTTGGGTATCCTTTCTCACTTCGTCTTCCTATCTTGATCACGGTCTTCGTCTTGGTCGAACATCATCCGTTGGATCAATGTTAATCACAATGTTTTCTTGTTCAAGCAAGAAAAAAATTATCCGATGTACTCGTATATAGAGAAGATGTGCGTATTGAAAGAATGCAAGTGCCAAAAGTAGTTTGCAAAATTTCGATCCGGCAATTTTGATGTTGAAGAAGCACCACGTTTTGGAAGGTTAGTTGAAGCCGATGAAGGAACTGAATAAATGTATTAATTGATGCGAATCGATGAATAACAACTTGTAAGATTGCTATATCAATAAAATATTTATTCACTATAAAAAAATCGTCCTTTATTTTCATTAAAAAAAACGAAATTACTTTCCAAACAACATAAAGAAACAAAGATTTCAAGTTAAATTCTTGCAGTGTAATGAGTAACTGAATGGAGTTGAGATTTATAATATTAAGACTGTCACCTTTTTATTTAGTAGTACGATTATTACAATCCTTCTTAGAGTAAGTATCACTTTACTTCACGTAAGAAAATGTTCACTTTTCCAGAAACTGTTTCGTTTAGAAAAATCTTCTGATTACATATTCTTATTTACTCCATACAAAATAAATACATCCCTGTTTGCAAATTATATAAAAAGGATACGTACATGCATTATATGCACACACAGGCATTATACATACAAATATAATACACACAAGACTGGTGTATTTTAATTGTGAAACCATAATATTCATCATATGTATACAATAAACATACATATTCCATTATGTACATAACCATATACATATTATGCGTATTTACTAGTGCATATTATATGTGTACATGATCACAGGATAATAATTATTACAGCACAGTATAGTCTCTTCTCTTATAGTATATATGCACATTAATATATAACTATGGATTTTAACTAAGTATGTATATGAAGTTAACAAATTTTCATTTTTTTTATACATACTTCTATGTGCATTTGTACGCATACAGCTGCTGCGTTCCTTTTGACCAAGTAAAGTACTCCCAAGTACTCGGGAGTAGATTGTAAATGGAACGCAATTTTTTTACTTGGAAGTAAAAAGTAACCTCAAATTTCAAGGCGTATACACATTTCTAAGGCAATGTAAATATTGGAGTGACAGTTGGCCGTGCTCAAATTTCAGCTATCATGTATTTCAAATTTGTTTTGTTGTTGATTTTAGATTCTCCATAACCTTAAACAATAAAAAGCAACCTATTGAATAACAAGTATAATAAAAATATTATAGACCTATTTCTTTAATCTTTAACGATTAAAACACAAAAAACTCTGACGGCGAATTTTGGCGTAACTAACCATGCAACTGTCAAGTAAATTACTCGAATACAAGAGGTGGTGTAGATGATCACGACTACAATTACTTGCGAGTACTTTACTTGGACAAAAGGAACGCAACCCAGCTGACCAAGTGAACTCATAGTGAATTCATTCTGAATTCATTTCAACCAAGTGATTCTTCACGTGAACGTTCACAGTGAATTCACAGTGAAGATATTTTATTTCAAAAATTTTTACGCTATGGCTGGTCACAGTGAATTCACTTAATGAATTCATTTTGTAATCACTTACTGAATGTTTAATGAAAACACGAAATGAATTCATATTGAATGCACTTTGTGAGGGTAAAATATCATTCACAATGTGAGTAATCAATGAATCCTGGCTCTAATTATTATATTCCTATTTTTCGATTTTTTTTTCATTGATTTAAATAAAAACTCTTTGATCACTTAATAATTAATCACTTCGTTATTTTTTTATTTATTTTACTATTTATTTTTAATAAACTAATATTACACAGAATTTAAAACACTTGCTTATTCCTTATTCTTAGACTCAAATAACTACATTTTATATCGCTTCAGTTTACAAATTAGTACATGAAAAAGAAATACAAAATTTCACTTTACGTTCACTATAAGTGATTCCATAGTGTTAGCCTTTGTGAATCGCAACCATTTTACGAAGATAAAACGAATGAATTCGCCTTGTCATAAAATTAAAACAATTAAGTTTACATAAATCGTCATTCATCAAATGAATTTTATATGAATATAATTCATATTTCAATCACTTGGTGTATTCATAATGTACCCATATTTTTGAATAATTCACTTATTTTTCATTTCGTGTTTTCAAAATGAATAAGAGAAAAATTATTCATTTTGTGAAGATTTTTGGCATTCACTATGAATTCACTGTGAACCTAGTTCACTGAATGGTCAGCTGGGAACTAGTAAATGTGAAGTAAATTAAACATAATGTATGTATGTATATATATGAGTGTTTTTTACGGTTTGCGTTAAGTAAATTTATACATTTAATGTTCGAATACATGTGTGTATTATATAAAATCATATGAGTTGTATAATTGGCAAAAGTTAAAAGCGAATTTTCTCAAACATTCAATTTTGTTACTATAGGTTCGTACTTGATCGTAGATGTATGTATATTTGTTATGTATACGAATACTCTCTTATTTTATGTATGTAGGTTCATTGTTCGAAAATAAATGAAAAAATAATAAAGGATAATAAAATAATATCATGTTTTCGTACATGTTTTACATGTTAATTCTTCTGTTCTACATAAAACCGCAACACATACAAAAACCAAAATAAGTAAAATAAATTAAAATGAATATGTATTAAAATAAATAAATAAAATCAAAATTTAAAAATTAATGAATTAAAGGATTTTGAAAACAGCAAAAACAAGAAAAAAAAATAATTGAAAATTGTTTCATTTTGTGGATATTATATTCAAAACAAACACCTTATATAGTATATCGTATAACATATTTTTTTTATTTATTTTCATTAAAAATATTTTTTTATTTAAAAAATAAAATTTTTTTTTTTTATAAAATTTTACAAACTTTCATCAACATATGGAAATTTTTTTACGTAGTGTTATTTTGCTTATACAGAAAAGCATATGAATGTATAATTATAATGATGTATTTTAAATACAAATAAAAGTAAAAAATATTAAAAAAATACAATTTAAAAGGATAAATGTATATAATGAGAATATTCAGTCCTAAAGGTAATTCGAAAGGTGATTCGCTTACCTAAATAGCATAAAATGGTTTGTTTTGAGATTTACGAGTTCTGCGTAAATGAACGATAATTTTTAGTCACGTAAATCATCCTTGTAAATAAAAAAATGTTATGTAAAGACAGCTTGTCATATTAACCAGATGAAATTTGAAAACTAAATTTTTGGTTATTTTTTGAGAGGATTGTTGAATTTGTATGACAAAATAAGAATTTGTGTGCAGAGTTCAGTTTCAATATTAGGATGGTTGTTTCACGATGTGCTTTCACATCATTTTGACTTGGGAGGTCGTAAAATTACGTGTTGTGTATACGTTTGAAATTTTAAATGAATAGCCACAATATTTTTTTTATATGTCTGAAATCTACAGTATGTATAAGTGTAAATTCATATAATTTGTACATATACTCATACTTATGTCTGCACAATATGTACGTACCGGTACAAGTAATGTGTGATATGTATAATTTTGAATTTTATACCACTTAAAATTTGTTTGATCTAAGGATAATTGTGTTTTATAATTGGAAATCTTGTACAACAGATTACGTTATTATTATATGTGTACATATGATCATACGTATATGTGCGTGTATAATATACTTGAACATATACATACTCATGTTAAATAGTTTACATACATATATACGTAATATATTTAAATGTATACTTGCTCGTATGCAATATACAGATTACAGATATATTATTGTGAATATATACAGTACACACTCGTACTTGTACACATTCTAATATGCATAATGAACAGAAAATTGTGGTTTATCCAGGCACATATTCTACTGATTATTTCTAAATTTAGATAATTATTATAGAAGAGTATATAATAATATACAATATGTATAAGCTATATGTTACAGTACATTATGTGTAAATATCTATACTTGTAGATACTTATGAGTTCAACTAACATGAAAATTAGCTTGAATATTTTAAGAATTTTCAAAATAGTATCTATAGAATATCTTAATGCATATGATATATGAACGTACCGAAGGATATGTACGTAGTACGTACGTATATATGAGTACTTATAGGTTACACACTCACATAAATTCCCTATAAAATCAAACCATAATTGAATAAATTTTTATTTATTTAGCTGAAATTTTTTTTATCTAATTTATATTCATTACCAGAAAAAAAATCAATCGAAAACATTTGAATTCAAATTATTTAAAAATATGAATTTTATCCGACGGAAGAAAGGAGGAGTAGTTTAAGTGGGTTTTACTTTGACGGTCGAGTATGTATGTAGAATACTGATCATAAAGCCAGATTCAAAATTTGGTGACATATAAAAATTAAGAAAAATAATCTTCATTACTCAATGTCAACTTTCATCACGCTCAGAATTTACTCAGATTTTAAACAGTTTGCCAACTTATTCAGAATAAAGGAATAAATAAGCTCAACAGAGTAATTTAAGTTGCCTATCATATCATATAATTGAATTTGTTTCTCCTCTAACAATTCTGTGGTTCAAAATTTGCAATAAACTATAATTATATAAATGATATGAAAAATTTGGCAGATATCACTTCAATTGTTAAGTCAGGGTCATGATATGGAATTTTGTACTGTTAAAGAAGAAGATCGTAAGGTCTGGAGAAGTATTCTACAGAAGGTCAAGGCTCGGAAACGACTGTAACATCGATGATGATGATAAAAGAAGAAGACAATATGAAAGCTATGTGTAGTAAAGCTAAATTCATTTCAAGATGTACCCAGTTGTACACTTGAGTATTTTTTAAAAATACTTGGATGATTGAAAAGTCCCGGGCCTTACAGAGAAGGACAGATTTTTTTTTTTGAAATTTTGAAACTATTCTTCAAAGTAGTCATCTTTAAGCTCAATACAACGATTCCAACGGTTTTGAATCAATTCGATACCTTTTTTATAGTAGCCTGCGTCAAACCCTTCAAATTAGGCTTCCGTTTGGGTTATTACTTCGTCATTCGTGTAAAAGCGCTTACCAGCGAGCCACGTCTTCAAGTTTGGTAATAGATAATAATTGAACGGAGCGGTGCCTGCGGAATAAGTGGGATACGGAAGTATTTTGTAGCTTAATTTGGTCATAGTTTTACTGCCATATGAGCTGGCGCGTTATCACACAAAGTCAACACACGCGGCAGCCAACGCGCATACAGATTTCGCATATTCAAATGATGGTATAAAATGTTAAACACACGTTCTGATGAGATCTTTACGACGTCAGCTATCTCACCTAATTTTTATTTTCTATCGTCGCTCACGAGAAGTTCGATTTTTTCAATCATTTCGGGAGTAGTCACCTCTGACGGTCTTCTTGAACGCGGTTCATCTTTTGTACTAGTACGGCCAAACTTAAATTCTTGCATCCTCCTCTTGACTGTTGTATTCGATGGAGCAGAGCTGCCATAATACTTTTCAAGTTTTTCTTTTGTTTCTTTTGCCGATTTTCCCCTTAAATAATAATGTTTTATGAGGACACGAAATTCACTTTGTTCATTTATTTTAAAAATCACTGAAGTAATACACTTTTAAGAGCGGTTAAACACGAACTAGCTGACAGATGTTCATGAAACTTTAGAGATGATTTTCTGAAGAAATGTACTTGTCAAAAAAAAAAGAAAAGATTTTGATATATAGTACGCCACTTATAAGTCAGGCCCGGGACTTTTCAATTTGCCTGTTATTATCTTAAAATTAATCAATAAAGAGATATGCTTTCTTGTGAAAAGGAATTGGAACACACATTTTTTTTTTTTTTGAATTAGAATCATTTCAAAAATCATTCGAAGGCAATAAGAAAATCTAATCTAATATCTAAACCAAAAGTACCAAACAATCCAATATTTATTTTTTTTTTGATTTTGTTCTTAAATTAACAACCCTAAAAAGTAAAATGAAAATGAAGTTTCAACAACTTTCACATTTAATTTACGAATATCTCCAATCCAAAGTAAAAAAGAAGTATCATCTAATTTATAATTATGTTTTCAGTTCCTGTCATCAACGTACACACGTATAAATGTACATTTAAATATTAATTTATTTTATAGGTACATACTATATGAAAGCTTCTATATCTACATATCTTGAGAAGTTACAATAAAGAATTGAAAAATTATTTTTACCAAAATATTGATTCAAAATAGAATTTAAATTCAACTTTTGTAAATACAAGTAGATATAATAAGTATCTATAGACATACATTTATATGTCCCGATAGATACATGTAAAAATCCCGACAGTAATTTATTTATCTGTACGTCTTTGTATTAGAACTGGTGTCTGTACAAAAAAATTTACGCCTGAATAAATTTTATGCTTTATTTAATGCTTCATTTAATGATGATTTCTTCATAAATTATATAAAACCAAAATAAATGACATATCCTTTTTTGTTTCTTTTAATTTTTCTCAAATCGAAATTATAACTTTTACTTTAACTTTAACTTAACATTGAAATATTACAAAAAAAAGGATAATAAATATTTTATATTATTTTTAGGTATTTTAAATTCAAATTTTTCAACATCTTTGATCATTTTCATTTTTACTTTATATCTCAGATTCAGATACACATATGCAGGCATAATGTACAGACAGTATTTAAGTATTATCCCATAATAATGTACACATATGACGTATGAATAATACACATTTATGAATTTTCAAGGATATATTCTTTATAAGATTTTCAAATTCCATTTAATTTTTGTTCATTGCTTAATAATGAATTTTTTAAGTAATTATTTTAACTTAAACCATAGGAAATTCTTTTGATGTTTTAGTTATATATATATTTTTTTTTTTACTTTCAATGATAAGCTCATTAATTTATTCACGTATGTATGTATATGTACATTTTATTTAACGAACCTACGTAATTTTGTTTACGTAAAATGTGATTTAAGTAATTTTAATATACGAATGGAAGAAACAAAGTTTTAATGTCTTTTACTACTGTTTCATTATGTTTGTACTCATTCAGACACAACATTTTATTTATACATATGTACGTATAATATGTATTGATTTTTAATTTCTTTTTCTTTTTTCTTTTTTTCTGTGATAAAATTATGAAAAGAAAAATTGTCTTTAAAAAAATATACACAGAAAACAATAGAAGATATCACATATCTATCTTTCTTTTTAAAATGACATTCAACTAGTAAAAATCAATAATGATAAAACATATAAAAAATTATAAAAAAAAATACATATACAATATATTTAGTAGTAAGATTAGATCGAATTACATCATTAGTCCTGTGTAATGTAATGTAATATTTTTGGATCGAATATCTTTATACTGCACATACTCAAATCTGTATCTAAGTACATTCATATATTTATGTGTATAAGTGTGTGCGTGTTTATATTTATTTTGATACCTATTGATATACTATACAGCACATTATTGATGTATGTACAAAAATATTTTTGTATATGTATGCACATTATATGTACACATTTTCTACATGTTTTCTGTATGCGTCCTGTCATATATAATTTTATTGTAAAATTTTGTAAATTTTCATTTTATAATATTCTTGTTGTTTTTGATTTTTTAACAGAAGAAAATAAAATATTTGTACATTTTTTTTTTTAAATGCTGTACGGTACAGTATGTGTGGTAGAAAAAGAACACATAAAAAAATGAATACATAATACATGCATAATGAAAATAAGATACCCCGAAATACATATATTTGCTTGTTCAAGTCTTATATACTCGTATAGTGATGAACAAAATATTTGCAACTGGCTTTATAAAAGTAGGTATTCAAATACAATTATTTCGTAAAAAGATAAAGGACAATAGTCTATAAGATCTCTTGTTATTGAATTAAACTCATTTCTTTGTATTTTGTACCAAATTGTCAATTGCATTTTTCAAACACTAGATGACGTTTCTGATATTTCAGTTCTGCTAAACGGAAGTATACTCGAACGACCATCTAAAAATTTACATTTCTGTTGTTGTTGTTATTTCAGTTGTCATGTTAATTTTCTTATATTTGAATTTCTGTGCAAACTGAGAACTGCCAAACATCAACTACGAAACTATGAAACTACGTAACTTTCTGCCTTCGTAGTAAAGAAGAAACTTCGCAGCTCATAAATGTGTGGAAGTGAACTACAAAAACTACGAGGACTAAGAAACGTGACATGAACCACTTAATAATTCAATCATTGTCGTTCAACAATTCAATCAGTAATCTCATTCTTAAGAGTAGAATTCGACTTTGAAAAATTTCGAAAACAACGATTTTACATGCAAAAAATTTTAAAATATGACTTTGCATACCTTTTAGGTGCTAATAAAAATGGATTTTTGAATACTTTGATGAAAAGAAACATGATTTTATTTTGTTAATAAAAATGGAAATATAACAAAGATTTTTATACTTTTTTTGTAAACTCTTCAGAAAAGTCCAAATTTTATTTTGATACCAAAATCATATAGATATATGAAGATTTAATGTATGAAAATAAGCGTCAAAGTTGAACGATTTTTCAAAAAAAAAAACTCTCTCCTGTTTTAAGAACTATAATTAAATTTCAGGACCTAAAATCAAAAATGTGCTATATTCAAGCACCACAATATCCTGCAGGATACCTATATTCAAAATTTCAAAGAAATTGGTTAATCAGTGTTTGCGCTGTACGACGTGCATTTGGAAGCCAACAAATCACAATTTTGATAACTTTGATATCCTGTAAAAAGAAAGCAAGGACATTTTTAAAAAAAAGTGCTCCATTCAAGCACCATAATTCCTATCAAAGTATCTATGTTTCAATGAAATCGGTTAAGTAACTTCGGAGATATGTGGTGCACAAAATAGCAGATATCTCGAATCCTAATCTTAAGCAGGGTTAATTTTTTAACTATCATAGTTAATAATAAACCATATCATTGCAATTTCTGAACGCTTGAAAGTTATGCTGGTAGTTAGGCTCGTTTTATCTATGATTGACTCTAGTAAAGTTTTTGGAAAGCTTTTCTAATTTCTAGTTGCAAATTTTGTATGAGAACGCAGCCTTATTCTTATAGTTTTCTATGCAATTTGTTTTTATATTTCACAAATTCAATTAGAAAATAAATTTATTCCATTTTATAATTTAATGTTCTTTAATTTTTGCATAAAATACTAGTATATATATGAGTATTAATTTGAATATATTTTTATTGAGTCACTTGAAAATGTTTTGTTCACCACTGTAGTATATGCGTATTCACATTATGTACATAAATATTTTATGTTACTTTTCTTATCATTTTTTTTTTTTTAGTTTTCACATCATTGATTACATGTTAAATGTATTGCAAAAATGAATAAATGGAAAAAAATTAGAAAAAAAATATAAAATTTGAAATTTTTTTTGAAGAAAGCATAAAAACAAGTCACATAAGAAAATGACTATAAAGAAAGAAACTAGGATTGTAATATAATATGTACAACACAAATACATAATACTGTACATACTTATTTATATTATACATAACGTGTGTAATGTGTATGTATGTATGTGTTTAGATTGTAAAATAACTTTTATGATAATAATTTAAAATATTCAAAATATTAGAAACAATCATTTGCTGAATTATTTTCAAGGATAAAAGTTTTATATACAAATTATTAATAAATATAATATCATTAAATTATAAATAAAGGATGATTATGTGATTTTCAAAATTTATGTTTTCGGAAAGAATCACTTAGAAAGTTTTACCAAACTTTTATATTATAGTTTCATTAAATTTAAATTCGAAATAAAAAAGGCCAAGGAAATGAAATGTACATACTCGTATATCAAACAAAAACAGGAAACTTTCTTCAATAATTTACAAAGAAAAAAGGAAAAACTGTTGAAAAATTTTTTTCAGGGATTTATAAATTTATATACATATATACTAAATAAATACTTCCATAGTATAATTAATCGATTAGAATTTATAAACAAATCAACTAAAAATAAATACATACTCGTATTATGTACTTAGTACATATACACATACATGAACTCGTATGTTATATAAATAACTCTTCGTTCAATTTGAACAGATTATGTGGTTTGATAATATAAAATTCGTACTTTGTGGTTTTGTGTTAAATGAATGCATTCATACATAATAGCACATATTGGGAAGTAGATATTATTATTTTTGGAAATAATATATGTACATAAACATACCTTTAATTTGAAAATACATTTTAGACTACATATATCTACATATATTACATTGTTTGCACTATCGCTATCGCATGTAGTAGATATTGTTTAGTTTAAATTTGTGCGGCAATAATAAATATCTGATTGTATATACTTATAGGAAATTTTACTGCTATAAATAAGCACTTATCGATTATAAATAAATCTTATTTTTCTTGAATTAAAGAATGAATGAATGAACATGATTATAAAATATAAAATACAACAAAATTAAAAATTATTCGTACATATGTATATTTCATGTACAGCGTACACATATGAGTTTTAAATCGGTTTGAGGATATTTTGTGGAGCGTTTTGTCTTTATATTGATTGAAGTAAATAGAGACACGTATGGGTATCTTTATTATGGGAGAGATAAGAATTGGATTTTTTATAATGATTAAACTATAAATTTTGTGTTGAGAAAATTATTGTGAAAAATGTCTAAGCTAGTGTAAACGTTTTAATTTTATTATGTACATGTATCGCCAAAATGTATGTATGTATGTGCATGTGTATATGACAGCCAAAATGATCATTGAAACAATTTCGTGTGCTAGACTGACGAAAGCGAATCAATGATCATTCTTCTAGTCTTCATTTGTGTGAATATAATAATTCAAAAACAGCCTCACACAAAAGGCTTTTCAATGATCATTCTGGCTGTCATACATTTTCAATTTTATTTTTGTTGTCATATTTGAGATTATCATAGTCTTTATATATCACAATTTTTACTGTGAATTTTTTCACAACTGAAAATTTCTTTTTTGAAACTTCATTCGAACTCGTTAAAATAAAGATGTAATGATTATTTTAGTTTTTTTGTGGCACCAAATGAGTGACCATTCGCAACCAATTATCATTGATTCGCTTCGTCTGTCTACCATATTAGGGGGTTCTGAATGATCATTCACACAATTGAAGACTAAAAGAATAATCATTGATTTTTTCGTGTCTATCTTAACATAAGAGACTTAAATTAAAAGAAGAAGATGGAATTTCAGTAGGTATCTATTCATATGTATAATGTACAAAAGGTATATACTTAAATCTTTTCTTAAATCTTTGTTCATATTTCTTCTTGATTTTAATCTATGTAATTCTTCTTGATTGCCCAATCTAATTATGTAATAATTTTTAAAAAACTATAATATAAATAATATATAGTGTTTGTGTATATATCGGTATAGTAACTCGTATGAGTGGGTATACTTTAATTATTTATTAATTTCTTGAAATGTGATAAAATTATAACAAAATTATTATATAACATGTAGCGAATAATTGAAAATTTAATATGCTCGTATCACACAATTGTCAGTCAAAAAAGTTTGAATTTTAAGAAATGACATAAAATTTTTGAAAATTACATTTTACCTTCCTATACTATTTTATCATTTCCAATATTCTATGTATCTTTTTTTTTTGTATATTTCATGTGAAATGTGGTAAAATTTTCAACAAAAATTTGCAATATAGCTATTATAAATGTATGCATATGTAAATATGTAGTTAAACACGTACTTACAAATGTACACAATATGTAAGTTAAAATTTTTTGTTTTTGTAAAATCCTTCAAAAAAAAAAAAACTGAAAACTAAAAAACTATAGAAACCGCATTATAAACACACACGTACGTACATATATTGTATATAGTACAAATGTAAATGGTTCGTTGACTTTTTTGACAAAGTTAACGAAACAAATTTAACAGAATTATATTGTTTTAATCTGTTTCGTCTTACTAAATTGTGTATAATATACATAACATATACATTTATATATAATGTATATTTACACGTATGTACATACATTATATGGTTGTAATAGATTTAAATGTTTATTTGTTATAAAGTTTTTTGTTATAAAATGATATACGAATATGTTCTGTACATTGATATTTGGCACAACATATAAATATAATTCCTCCTTTAAATATTATATACATAGATTTGAATATTGTATTATATGTGCATATATTATGTAGGTATCATATAAACAAATGCTGATAATAAAATGAAATTTTTCATGACACTTTTATTTACACACATACGAGGTGTGTTCTAGAAATAACATTATGGGGAATAACGAAGTATCGTAGCGTGGCGTTATGACTTTTTGAGTGCAAGGTGTTTATTGTTCGTGGGATTTTTAGAATGTGTGATTTTCGGGAGCAACGATGCAATTTTTATCGAAAAATTTAAAATTTCTGAAACAAGCTTAAGGAGATGACGGTCTGAGTCGTACGCAGTGTTATGAATGATTTTCTCGATTCAATATCCAATGGTCATCAATCGATTGAAGATGATTCGTGATCAGAGTCACAAGAATCCTGATCACTAGATTTAGCTTCTTTTGACTTTTTTCTTATTTCTTAAATTAAAAATCAGTGCTAAAAGTATAACCCGTTTCGATTCGACACCATTTTTGACATTAAATAAATTCGTAGCAGTCATTGAAGAACATTTCGAAAGAAGCTGACAAGAGCTTTCTTGTAAAGTGGAAACACAGCTGGAAAAAATGTATGAATAGCGGGGGGGGGGGGTAGTACTTTTAAGGAGACAAGGACCAACAATATGTGTAAGTTGAAAAGCAAAAATTTCAGAAATGAATTTCGATTATTTTTTGAACAAACCTCGTATGTAATATATAATTTGTAATTTTACATTTATTTATTCATATGAGTATGTTTAATTTTGTTTTTTGTCTGTAATATATAAAGACGAAGAAATATCATGCAGACATGACATGCATTTATCATACAATGCATACAGTACTCGTACAATATAAAAAGAAATAAATGTTGACTAATGTATTTTTCGTACACATGTATAAATATATAAAACTATTTATATACATATGCTATGCATATTATGTATTGGTGTGTATTTGTCTACGAATTTTTAAAATAACGAAAGGATATATAACAACTTTTATAAAAAATTATTGCATCATACATAATAATGCATCGTATACGATGCGAATATGATAGTAGTGTACTGTACTACGGTACTACTTAATAAATAAATAGTAGAAAAATTGCATGACCGCATACAAGTAGAAATTTTCACTTAACACTTTTTTTTTTGCATTTTTATACACATACACATATTATAATGATGGGACACTTACTAAGTACATATCTACTGGAGTATGTATATATACGTATACATTTTTTTGTTCACATAAATACGTATAGTGGATGAGTATAGTATAGTTCTTTCAATTTTATTCAACGTCAATGTTCTGTTGACTTTTCGAATTAACTCTGCAAAATCAAAAACATAAAAAAGGAATCTCATTTGTGCATCATAATACTATGTACAACTGTGCTATGCATACTCGCGTAATACGTTCACGTGTATCAACATTCTCTTATAAAGTATCGTAGAATTTGTTTTTCTTCATTATTTTAAATCATCATTTTTATTTTTTAAATATTTTTGCATTCCTTAATTTTATTATTTGTTCAGTTAGTTTCCTTCACGCGAGAACAAACTGTTAAAATTTAATTATATTTATGCTTACATATGTCGATACATACATGCATGCATACACATAAATAAATCTATGTATGCAGAGACAGTACAGTAAACTTTTTACAATTAATGTATCTACACATCTATATGTAAAAATGTAGTCAAATATATGTATGTATGTGGTGTGAATACATTGCTTTTTCATCCCAAACAAATTATATATATGTATTCTATAGATACATAAATTATACACACACATTATATATGTACTTTCTTATTCATTAAACGTGTAATTTATAAAATTATAAGGATGTACATATCTTTCTGATACATATTATATGCTCGTTCCTTCACGTACTTAAATGTTACGTATACGTTTGTATGAATTAAAAAAAAAGTATACATAATGCATGTACACCTCCGCATAAATGATGCATTTTTGTGATGTGTGTACATACATATATGGGTATTCAACTAATTTGTGGAATACGAGTACACATGGAAAGGAAAATTCATTAAAAAAATAATAATGATAATAAAGAAGAAAGACTAAAAAGGATAGTTGTATTTTACATATGATATTCATTAATTATATATATTTGTATATACATACATAATGTACAAATTATAAAAAATAAATACATAGTTATCTGTATTAAATAAATTTATAAAATTATTATGTATATCCTTAAAGTTGTTTTGTGTAAAAATTTTTATGTGAAAAATATTTTAATAGTAACAAATATTGCATACGTAACAGGAGGGTGGATTGTTAAATCTTTAGAAAAACGCCATCTGTGCCTTTTTAAAACGTATTTTTCTTGTCCTTGTAAAGAATGTTCTTTCAAATCAAAATTGTCAAATATTTATGACATTTGATCAAATAGTTTCTTAGTGAGAGTCGTTGTAAAGTCACTTTCAATTTTTATTGAATATGAAAAAAAAAATGAACATCGTGATCAAATACTTTCATTTAAAAAGCTTTAAACGAAAAGAAATTATCGATGAAATCAAAACAGTGTTAGGTAAGTATTTATCTTCAAATGAAACTATTTATAATTAAGTAAATGAATTAGAGCGTGGCCACGAAGAAGCACAAGCGAAGATGAACATTTAGCAAGGCGAAAAGAGGTAACAACATTTAAAATGGTCAAAAAAGTCTATAAAATCGTTTTATGAATGATCGTCATATTAAGTTGGTTGACATTGCTAGCAGTGTCAAAATCTCATACAATCGCATGTAAACAACATTATACACGAAGAATTGCATTTGAAAAAGCTGTTAGCAAAATAATGAAGTTGGGAAAAACGTTGGAGAAAGTGTGTCAAGCTGCTAAAAGGATATTACATTACATTAAAAATTAAAGTCGATTTTATTTGAAAAACTTATATTTTGTACTTTATTCTAAAGACTTATCAATCCACCCTCGTATAAATACTTATATATACTTCTGTATATGTGCATGTACGTAGATATGTCTATTAAAACCAATGCAAATAATTATCATTATAATTATATATTTACGAGTATATAGATATTTATATAATTAAATTGTATGGATAAAAAAAATACAGAAAAAGGATACTGTACTATAATAAGTTTATTATATACACTCGTATTTATTCTTTTATATACTGCATATGCACGTGTATATACTCAGATACGTATATCTCTATTGTAAGTTGTTGAAATTGAAAGGATCATATAATTACTATTTTTCGCTTTATATACTTACAATACATATACTGGGTAGCTATTATATATCTTTTTCATTTTTTTGTTTACAACAGAACCTAAAAAAAATAAACAAATAAATAAAATAGTGAATTTTTATTTATTCATTTTTTCATTAAATTTTTTTCTCTCCAACGTACCTCATATAGGAGTCCACATATGTACATATATGCATCAGAACTTTTTAAATTTTTTGTTGTATATACGACCTCTTATGTTCCATATGTGTTCTCTATTATATCATGCTGTTTCCTATTTGAATTTTCTACAATTTTCCTCTTTTTATCTGTAAATTCATATGTTGAATACGAGAATAATAATATGTAACAGTAAAAATAATTTAATGAATACGAACGATATAACTTTTTATTATAAAAAATAAAAAAACTGTCTATAGAAAATGTTACTGAAGAAAAATTATAAAAATTATTATTATTATTATTTTTATTTAAAAAAAAATTATTAAAATAAAATATACACACAAATGTGTATATAGAAGGATATTAATATAACATGGTAGGAGTACAATCAATATTTATATTAACATACCATTTTGATACCCTGTTGGGTTGAAGCTATTTCATCAAATTTAAGTCATGCCACAAGCTAATGTAAAAGTGTAAATCAGTTTTGGCGATATTTCAGAGATTATTAAAGAATTTTAATACCGAACATATTCTACTTTGTCTTAGCAGCTTTGTGAGTAAGAATAAAGCCCTCCTATTCCTATCGTTATCTGTACCTTGACTCGGTTTCTTGCCTAATAATTGGCCAAGAACAAATGAGAATTGCTGTTATTTTGTATTGATTTCTACTTGTAAGATTGAGCGTTCCTGTTTAATTGAACTTTGATTGGGTTTTTATCAATGTTACGAAATTGTGGTTTCTTTTCGACCTAATGTTAGCCACCATCAAAATCTAGAGTGACCACATTTATCGTTAAACAATACTTGAAGGCCGCTGAGGGGAACCATATCTGGTGAGAGAATGGACTCAAATGGAATCAGATGGAATGGAATCGACTTGAAATTCCCACCTTAACTGTTTTAAGTATTATAACTAAATTACAAGAAACCGCTTCCATAGCTTTAATACTTGTGGTTTTCGTTAATACTTGTCGATTAAAATCAGAACTGTACCTTTTTTCATTTTGAAAAAATTTTAACAATGCCGCTGCTATTTTTAAAGAACATATCTTTTGTTAACTATTGAAGACAATCACTATATTTCAAAACTGTGTTTTTTCCTATAAAAAAAGACTACTAAAAATGTGTTATAATTTTAACATTCTTCGGTTTGTACTACCGACCAATCATATTTTCACATTGTACTCGAAACAACTTAAAATGGAAAAGTTGTAAAGTTTTGATTCTTGATTGTAATTACAATTTGATAATTCAAATTACTCGCACATTATGGATTTGCAAATGTATATTTGTTTAAGAATATATAAAATCACATAAATTTCAATATAATACTCATATTCACGTCTGTATGTGTGTATATTAATGAATTGAATTGAAAAAAATACACGAATCAAAAATTTTATAAAAATTTCAAGGATAATAACAACTGTAACAATATTAAATTAAATAAAAAATAAATAAAAAATTAAAGTATTGGAAATAACTTCAAATTTTTAATTAATTAAAATTTGTTTGTATGTATATTGGAACTGATAAGTACTTATGTATGTTACTACATAGTACAATATGTATGTTACTTCAATAATTAATTTATTTAATTATATGGATTGTTACCATACCAATATTGATTATAGAAGAGTGTGTAGTGGGTTTGATTGCGTACACTACCCCATAGTGCTATGTATTCTCTTGAGTATTGGCATTATACACTTTTATTCATGTATATGATTAAGTTTTTAATTCATAGAATCCGATTATAAAGACCACAGTGGCTTACAAAAAAAAATTTTTTTTATTAATAAAATAATATAGAATAAAACTTGAAAAGATTTTTTTGTTCAATGAGATTTTAAATATTTTTTTCAGTTAGTTTATATTTACGCAAATTATATGTAAAAAGTTCGTTAATTTAAAAAAAAAATCACATTTTCGAAAATAATCAATAAAATGAATGAATTAAATGACGATATGTATGTATGTTTCTTATTTGCATTTAAAAACACACATTATTAACATTATTAGCTGCAAGTTCCCTTTTCGCTGAAATTTTTCGGTTATACATTTATTTACTTGTAATATAAGGCCCAAATTCCATTGATTATATTATAATTTCATCATACATATACTTGATAAATCCGTCTATTTCTATGATTTATGCCACTACTACTTCCATATTTATTTGATCAAATGAACTTAGTGCCAATAAATTCTACATTCAATGTAATGACTTCAACCCGGATTTCGACTTTCGACTTCACAGCATGCTTAACATGTAAAAGTAGCCGTTTAATGCAAGTTTACTGCATTGAATGTAGAAGTTCTAATAGATATCCATTAAATCAAAGTCGAAGTTGAAGTCACTGCATTGAATGTAGAATTGGCATTAAGTAGGTACATTTGATCAAATAAATATGGAAATGGAACCAATTGCATACAGTTAGATCACTAATTTCAAAGAAATATACGATTCTTAGTTGACAATTTCAATTTCAAACCACCGTAACTTTCACACCCCAACTACAGCACTTACACAGCTACCCAAGCGCGATTATCATAAAGCACGATTGGAGACTTTGGACTATTACTACCCTACACAAATACCATTCGTTTCCACGATATGTAGTTTTGGCAAATATTGGGACACAGACGTCTAATTTTATTTATAGTTATACATGTATAGATGTACGCATATTACATACATATTACATACTACCAATGACCAATACTATATTATATAATATTGGTCTTTGATACTACACTACATACACACACATATACTTATACTTACATATAATGTATGTATGAAAATATTTTTTATTTAAAAACGTAACATAATATGATGGCATATAAGTATGTAAATTTTTTAATAATTTTTTGAATTTATTGTTTATTATTATTTTAACCTACATATTAAGTATATTTTAATTTACATAGCAAATAAATTGAATATAAAGTATATTACTAAGTGCAATAAATAATTGATATAATATAATCATATTTGCAACACATATTATTCATATGTAGTTGTTAAAGGTTATAAATATATGTGTACATATATAAATATAATTAAAATTGAAGCACAAATACATACATATACATACAGATTGCAGACATAAATGGTGTATGGGATGGCGATGGGTACACATGAAAGATAAAATAAAAAAAAAATAAATTAAATTACTTTTATTATTTTTTCTATATATTTAATTTATTTTATTTTATTTTTGAATGCGTACATACTTAAATATACGATTTACATTATACAAATATAGAGAGACCTCTTGTACTTACAAGCTCATAGTTCCAATCGACAGAGATTAATTCACTTCGTGATATGAAAACCAAATAATTTTGATTCGATTTTTTTATTTGCATATTCTATAAATCTGTGTATGTATATTCATATATATATTTTTATATATATATATGTAAATCGTATAATTTATACGCATGCATGCGTATTGCTTGCTATATGTACTTACATATAATATACAATATACTCATACATTATAATGGTTTACTCTCATAAATGTGGAAGGAAGGCACTTAAAATGCAGTAGTCGTATAGTCGTATTTGTATATGTATAATATACAATATATAATATACAATATAATATTGAATTGATGTTTCATTAAAAATAATTTTCAATTTTCACATATATAATGTATACATAAGTATATAAATGTGTGTGTTTCTTATGTACGTACATGTAAACAAAAGATGAAAACTACGAAAAAAAAAGTTTATTTTTATCGCTTATTGTTTTCGCTTTTTTTATTACATGCTCGTCGTATGTATGTAATGCACAAATACATAGTATACATACATACGAATATACATATATATTACAAACATTTTGTTTATTTTTCCCATGTAAATTAGCAGATCAGAAAAAAATATAATTTTTATTTAAGATTTATTGACCGTGTATAGGTAGTATAATATATTTTGATCTCTGATATTGTACACATATGTAATAATATTTACATATAAGTACCTTACGACGACCTTACCTTATTTCTTTACATTATTTGTTTCTGTAGTTCTGTAAATTTTTTTTCTTGATTTTTTCTTTCCCATATAATGTAAGTATATGTATGTATGTAAAAGATTAATAATATTGTTAAAACTAAAAATGGTTTTTTTCATTAATAAAGTACGCAAGCATTTACGTACCATTATATCCATTTATATGCATTTGTACAGAGATATTATAAAGAACATAAAAATACTAAATCATAAAATAAATATTTCAATTAATTATAATTTAAATATAAGAAGACAACTAAGACATTAAAAAAAATAAAGACGATGAAAATATAAATTACATTATTTTTTCAATATTTTACCAATAATTATAATTTTGTAATTGTAATATGATTTATAACATATACAGCAGCTTCAAGGATATACAAAACAATATTCGAACAAACTATTAAATGAAAGCAGTTAAATTAAAAAAAAATAAAAAAATAAAAAAATGAAAATGAAAACAAAGTATAAAGAAATAAAATCCTAAGTAATATATGCAACATATACACTCTGCTTCACTTGATTACGGCCACTGATCATTTTAGCTTTTGTCCTTAATAACTGCAAATATTTCCTACTAAGTATTAATTTTATTGCTGCTATTTGTGAACACGCATGTTATGAAAATAATCACAGCAAAAAAATTCAGAAAAATAGTACAGTTTTTTGCACTTTACCGGATAACTGCGATCCTCACAAAAAACATACATTTTCAATGCGTCACTTGATTACCGCCACTAATGAATTTGTCTGCGCTATTGTTATAATTATTGAATAATTATTTTATTGTAAGAATTTTTCGTTGATTTAATAAATAAATAACTAATTTGGTTGATAAATAAATAAATTTTTCTGAAAATGGGTGAAGGAAAGACATTGTAAGAAGATGAGAAAGCGAAAATCGATATTTTGAATCAAGAAGGGTATTCTAATCGCCAAATCGAGGGGTGAAATGATAGGAAAAGAATATAAGTTGGTTATTATCTTAGAAATATTGAAAACTACAAGAAAAATAGAAAAAAGCGAGTTGCAGAAGCAACTACGCCTCAAGATAAGAGAGCAATTCCCCGCGAAGCCTCCAATTCTAAGCTATCTGCATCAAAAATTAAGGCCAATTTTGGAGCTTATCAACTGTACGTCGAATAATTAACAGTACACCACATTTACAATTACAAAAAAAAATACAAAAAAAGCCTTCAATGAACTCATCACTCAAAGAAAATTGACTAAATTTATCAAGAAATGTCGTGAAAGCAAGAGTGGAACCGGGTTATATTTTCAGACGAAAAAAAAAATTAATTTAGATGGCTCTGATGGATTTCAGTTTTACTTTTGTGATTTAAGAAAGGAGCAACAATGTTTATGCAAAAACCATAGCAGACAGGTTTGTAATATGGTTCGAGGGGCGATTTCACATTATGTTACGGTTGATTTAGTTTTTCACGAAACTAAAATGATAACAGTGTCATATAAAGCCACTTCAAAAGCAGCATTTTCCTAAGTTTGCAGATCTTTTTGGTCCTTTAGCTTGGACTTACCAACAAGATAATGCATTGCATCTATCCACATTGCAAGAGTAGTTACATAGTGGATAAAGATTAAAAATGTTTCATTGCTGCCGTGGCCACCGTATTCGCCGGATTTAAATATAATGGAAAACGTGTGTTATTGAGAACAAAAGTTAAAATAATCAGTGGCCGTAATCAAGTGAAGCAGAGTGTATGAATATGTATTATGTATGAATGTATGTATGTATTGTTATTCGAAAGTGTTTAACCTTCACCATTTGTTTACTTTTTTCTTTTCATTCTTCACATTTTACATTATTATCGTTTTTTAATTTTCATTTCGTTTCTTTTTCCATTGAATGTTTTATTTATTCTTTAAATTTCATATTTTTGTTGTAAGTATATTTTTTTTTACATTTTACAACTTATGTGTATTCTAAATGCATACAATTAAAAGTAAAAGGAAAATGATGTTTCTTGATAGTATGTACACTTCACATACATATACATATGTGTTTACAATATATTAAATAGAAAACCTTAGAACTAAACAAAAATTAATTTCTTACAGAATGCGTTTATTCATTTTATTTCTATGTACTTAAAATTTTCGGTGCTTTTATATTAGTATATTTTTTCTTGTATGAGTAATAAATATATATGCGGTATATAACTATGTTACTGCAGTATTATGAATTATAAACAAAAAATATAAACCACAATAGATTGTCCACTCGGTTTGTCCGTATTGTAAGAACATTTTTATTTACTATTCACAGTCACAGCCACACAAAAATATGCACATTGTTGTCATATATGTGTATATGAATAATTAATATGTATACGTACAGTATCAGTATACCTACATACCTAATTCCAAGATTAATAAAGAAAATAAGGTGATAATAAGTCAATATGTAGCAGTTTCTTCTTCAGCAAGTATAAATTTACATATGTATATACACATTGCAAATAATTTTAAATGAATTTTCACAAACTGTGTATATATACGTATATTTCATCATTTTATCGCATGTATTGCAATGGTATACCTACATCAAAAAAATTGTATGTTTAATATGAACGATTACACATATAATTTACACCTGTAATGTAAATACATTTTTTCAATATGTACATTAAAAAGTTTTGTTAACAATAAAAGAAAAGAAGCCTCAAATATGATCGTCGTCATCGCCTTGAATCAACACCATTATAATGCACACTCATATTAATGTTGAATATTTAAATAAAGATTGAATGAGAAAATTAAAAGAAAAAAAAAAAGAAACTGTTCATCGTATGTGCTTACATATTTTACATATTAATATACATGAATATGAAATTTTCTTGTTTTATTATTTTATTTCGTTTCTGTTTCATTGTTATTTTCATATTTGCCGTCTTGGACTATAAATGCGATATGGTGAAGCATCAATGTCAAGTATTGGACCTTCTATATAGCCAAATGTACATATCAAGATATGAGGTATTTATGTGATGGTATTTTAATTTTCTTTTCAAATTTTCATAATACGTATTTACATATACATACGCGTACATCATGAACAGTATAAGTTCACATACATACATACTACATACAAACTTACACGCTATATAATAATACAATAAGAAAAATGAATTCAAATAAAACAAAACCAAGAATCTTTATTTGCAAGCGAAATCGAAACAAAAAAAAATTCTTACTTGCTGCTGCTTATATGAGAGTGTAGATATGTATACAATGTGCCATAATGTCTTAGGACTATGCTAATATTTTGTTAGTTGAAATTTTTTACTTTTTCATCTTTTAACAAACACATAATTGTACGTGTTATCAACATTTTTACATTAATTTTCATACTCATCTCATATTTCATTATAAATATGCAGTGTAAATACGTATGTCTACATAACATTCATACGTATATGTAATTATATGTACAAATCTGCTTACATAGTTGATTTGCATACTCGTTGTATTTACATAGATGCATCATTTATGTAAATTTTCATTTAACAATTTAATTGTCCGTTTTGTTATAAAAAAATTATCTATTTGATATTTATTTTTTGATTTAAATTAATATTCATTTTCTATTAATTTTTTAAATGATCGTCTATCAGTAAATAAATTTTAAAAATAATTAATAATTGCACTATAGAGAGGTACTAAATACTAGTAAATTGAATAAATGAAACTCCAAACAAAAATGTTAAAGAAATGAAATACACACAAGAATTCATATAATGATATAGACAGACGGAATCAAGTCAATGATCATTCTTCCAGTCTTCGTTCGTGTTAATTATCATTAAAAAAATCCAGTGACACAAGACACTATTTCAATGGTATTTCAGGTCTTATATTTTTTTTTAATTTTCAATTGCTGTCAAATATTGCTCTCTTTTTTCTTACTAATTCTCACAAATTTCCAGTTCACCATCTTCATTCGTCACTGAATGAAGTTCATGAAACATCATTCGAACTAGCTATACTGCAAGACTGCTATGAAGTTAGAATGAAGAACTGACGTTCGTTTGAACTTACATTGACATGACAGACGGCAAATGAATGAAAATACACAACCAAATATCATTATTATCATTGATTCGCTTTCGTTTTTCTAGCACATAATAATACGTAATATGTATTTTGTGTGTAAAGTATTGTGACTGATAAATAATCACGAAGAAAAATAAAATACATATGTATATCTTCTTTTTTTTTTCTTCAATTTTAATTTTCAATTTTATTTATTAAAGTATGTATATCTGTCCATTAAATTAAGATAAAATTTTGAATTATAGATATAATTTTTTACATATTCATATACATATGCATAAAAAGTTAAAAATATTTATATGTAATATACATTAATAAAATTAATATGTTATATATGCATGTATACTCGCATATGCATATTTTATGCATATGTAATTATTCGAACTGTATAAACAAACAGTTAAAACTGAATTAATAATTGAGATTTATGCAAAAAATAAATTTATTTTTATCGATTTATTAGATATAATCATCACTTACACATGTGTACATATATCATATAATTAACATACATACATATGGATGTACAATGTGAGTCGTCTATTTGCAAAAATGTGTCTATTCCATTTTTGAAGAAAAATTTTTTAATCTTAATTTCTAAAGTTTTTCTTGTTTTTTATAAGTACGTGAATATATTTATTTCCATTTTCACTTCTAGGCTCTTTAAAATTTAAGTAGTACAGATATACACTAGATAGGTCTCATCGAGGCAAACAAAAAATCTATATATATTTCCAGCTAAAAACATAACGCAATTTGTATAATTATGAACAAGAAGAATTCTTTTGGTTTTCTCAAAATATTATAAAATGGAATAGACACACTTTTGCAACTAGACGACTATCCTGTATTTATTCACAAATCAATGTTAAATAAATTAAGAATGCAATTTATTATGCGATTTAATCTATATTTAAAAATCTAATAAAATTTTTGTTATAATATACGCGTTCAGCATTTATTTATCTACTACATGATGTACATTATATTCGTGTGTATATTAGAATGTAAGCTTTATTTAATCATTATTATTATTATTTGATTTGATTTTATTTTATTTTATTTTTTTAAATTTAAAATAACTACACATATACATATATATATATATTAATAATGGATTAAATATATTATAGATGTGTATAGGTGTTTACATGTATGTATAAATGCATATAATATAATGTTTGTTTTACAAATGTAATCAATGATGCAATTATAATAATAAAAGTTAATTTTAATTTTTATTGTTTTTATGTGCAATGCAATAATGAAGTGGCAATGGGTATACATATACATACGATAATAGATACTGGTACATATATTATATACTCGTATATTATACTGGTACATATATTATATACTCGTATGACCGACTTGTATATACATGGATGTGTATGTATTTACAGTACATATTTCATTCACATATATATTTTATAAACAAATTTTTATTTATTTATTTATTTAAATTATTGATGCAATTGAATAAAATGAAATTAAATTATTTTAATAAATGATTTCTGATAAACATGTATGTATATAGAATTTTTTTTCTAGTTTTCATTTTTAATTTATTTAATAAAAATTTGTTTTTTTTAGTTTTTAATAGAAGTAATATAAATGGATAATTGTGAAGGATAACAATAAAATTTAAGTAACTAATGAAAACTATATACCTATTTGTATAGTACATAACTAGTATATGTAATTTTTTAAATATTTAAATTGGCACCCAGAAAATTCAAATATCTACAATTCGAACCTACAGCAACGGCCAAAGAATTAGAAACACTATTAGATAGTAAACACAATGAGATTTTTTTTATCCTTAATGAATAAATATCCGTCCAAATTATTGTAGGCGTAATTATTCTTTTATGACCTTAATAAATATGTAGTGGAAAGACCATTTTTTTGTTATTTAAAAAAGAGGTACAAAAAATTTCAAAAAATTGTAAAATTTTTAAAGGACAACGAATTAGAAACATTTGGTTATCCATTCTTAGTTTGCTTATGAATGTGTTTAAACCGAACTTGTTTTAATTGAATTTAATTTTGAGTAATATTTTGTGAAAAAAGGAAAAATAAAAACAATTTAAAATGGGAAAATCCGAAAGTCGTACCCCGGAAATGCGAAGAATAATAGTGCAATTAAAAACCGAAGGAATGTCGTATAGAGTAATTTCAAAAAAATTGCACTGTTGAAAATTACTTGAAAAAAAATTACTTGTTGTTGAAAAGTGAAAATGGAGTTCGGAGCTATTAAATATGTGGAAAAACATTAAACGTGAAAAAATATAAAGAAAATTGCCACCACGCAAAAGTAGTGAAGTTTTAAACAGAGCCATTGTGAGGATATCGAAGAAGGATCCAAGGAAAAGTGCAGCAGATATCGCACGAGAGCTCTTCGATGAGAGAAAGCTATCTCCAAAATTGTCTGTTAGGACAATTCAAAGGCGTTTGGTAGAAGCTGGACTTCACGGAAGAGTTTCACGAAAAAAAACTTTTTCGAATCTCGATGAACTATTCGAAGCTGTGAGAGAAGAATGGGAACCAATTCCAATAGAACGCTGTAGAGCCCTTATACAGTCTATGGAATCCAGGTGCAAGGCGATAATGCGGCAAAAACGATTTCCGACTAAATATTAAATTAAAAAAAATATTGTTTTTATATTTTAACCAATATTTTATATAATAAACAAATTTTTTCCTATCCTAAAAAACGTGTTTCTAATTCGTTGTCCTTTGAAAATTTTACAATTTTTTGAAATTTTTTGTACCTCTTTTTTAAATAACAAAAAACTGGTCTTTCCATTACATATTTATTAAGGTCATAAAACAATAATTACGCCTACAAAAATTTGAACGGATATTTATTCATTAAGGATAAAAAAAATCTCATTGTGTATACTACCTAATAGTGTTTCTAATTCTTTGGCCTTAGCTGTATATACTTATTCTTTTATCTATATGTAAAATTAACTAGATTTCTATCAACTTTAAACAATTTTAACTTCCTCATAATAACTCGCCGTATTAAATTTTTTACATACATTGTTAGCATTTAAATCCGTAAATATATAGCCACTGTATGTAATATATGTAATTGGTGATAATATTCGATTTTTGAAATCAATTTAAAATTTTACGATTTGGAAAATATTACATTTTATGAAAAGTTGAAAATTTTTTTCTCAGAAAATTTTGCACAATTTACTAATAGGTTAATTTCTATTTGAATGAGTTTATTTTTTTACCTTACATTTTTACATATACACCTACTCAAATTCGTTCGAATTTCTTGATAAGAAAGAAATATGTAAGTGTTTACGGACAATTTAAACTTTCTACATAATGTGGTGACATTTTTATTTCCATTTTTTTATCAGATAAATATTGATTGAGAAAAAAATTTTATTTTCCTGTTATTGTTGTTTTAATTACCTTCTTCTCCTTCAATTTTATTTTAAATAATGTGTAAACGGACGATAAAAAAACTACATATGTGTGTATCTGTGTATATATGGAAAATGAATTCATAAAAAAAAATTACAAGAAGAAAACATTAAAGAATATGTACATAAATACATATGTACTCGTATATAGTAAAATTAAATAAATTGTAAATATAAATATTTTTCGCTCGAATTAAAAATTTTACAATAAATATCGGTTTTTGTTCTACGTGATTACGTGCTTTATTGTAATTTTAAGTATAAAATGAAAAGAGTAAATAAAAGCAAAAAAAGAAAAATAGAAATTGAAACATAGAAGAAAAGCTATAGAAAATATATGTATTCATAATTCAATGTAGATATGAAAATACTTATGAATCACACTTGTATTAAGAATTCACTTTACCTACTATACCTTTATAAAATAACAATATTGTATGTACGGTGCCATGTATGTAAAGATGATTAAGGTATTCTCACACATAATAAATAAATTTACAATAGATTTAATGTTCAAATTAATCTGAAATAAGTCATACGAAATTAGAATGAAGTCCATTGTTGTTGTGTTGGTGTGAGATGAGCAATAGTTCTAATAGCTTCTTTAATGCTGGTAGCATGATTCAGTACTAAAGCATCGGATTTATTGTTTATATACGAAATGATTTTTCATAAATGCATTTTCTATTCAATATCTACAGACATTAATTTGCATCTGCCCGTTTGCATCTGAAGTAATGGACCTAGTTACATGGGTAACGGGTATCGGTGGAATTGGCATCATTACCATGCACATAATATAAGCAATGTAACATTTATACTTATTTTTGTATCAAACTTTAACCGGTTAACAACACAGTAGTATTAAAGTTTTCGTTATAAATAGTGCAACATGTTGCTTGCACTATACAGTATCCATATTCAACATGTGTACATTTATAGTGACTCATAAATTGCAATCAAAAAATATAAATTGCTTTCATATATAACTTTTTCACATTTCATCTCTATAAAATACAAAAATTTAGAATTGAAAAAAAAAAAAATTCTTAAAAGAAAAAATCATTAAATCTTTGTAACTTTATGTGCCTGCCTATGTATCATATTTTTGAATTTAAATTTCTGATATACAGTCTGTTTGACAAGATCGTCCGCTCTACCTTTCAACGAAAAAGGAATTACCTGGAAAAACGTAGGTACAGGATTAAGTAGAATACCTTGTAGTAAAGCGCGTTATAAAAATTAGCCTCATTAGTTATTCAGTTTTCGTGGTGATAACAAGTTTCTGAAATGAGTGCAAAATACTTAAAACGATTCGAAGCAGTTTTCTTATGTCAGCATCCGAAAGGACCTCAGTGGAGTGCTAAAAAGACAGCAAAATATATTAAAAAGGATGAGTCATTTGTGAGAAAGTGGTGTAAACGTTATACGGAGCATAAAAACGTGGACGATTTTTCTGGAAGGGGTAAAACGAAAACCACATCAAAAAAACAGGACAAAGCTATACTGGAGTTATTTAAGAAAGATCCTCTCATGACATTACGAAAAGCAAAAGAGAAATTGGCTGAAAAGGGTATTAACATATCCGTTTTCACAATTCGACAACGATTGGATGAAAATAATATAAAGATTAGGACCACCCTCAGCAAACCTCTACTGTCAACGATCCATATGCAAAAACGACTTGACTGGGCTACAGAAAATTTGGGTCGTGATTGGAACAATGTCGTATTCTCCGATGAATCATCCTTTTGGGCGTTTCAAAGTTCTAAACGTGCATGGTCAGCGAAAGGTGAAAGAGTTGTCGTGAGGACGGTGAAGCACCCGATTAAAGTGCATGTTTGGGGATGCTTCAATATTCGTGGATTCGGTCATTTGATAATTTTTACTGTAAATTTGAATGCACCTAAAATGTTGGATATTTATAAAAAGGGTTTATTGAAGTCAACTGAATCCTGGTTTGGCAGAGAAAATCGATCATGGCAATTACAAGAAGATAACGACCCAAAACACAGAAGTGATCTTTGTCGCACCTGGAAGGAGAAAAATAATATCAATGTGATGGAATGGCCCTCACAAAGTCCTGATGCCAATCCAATTGAAAACGTATGGGGCTTAATGAAAGCCAGGTTAAGAGGAAAAGATATAAGAAGTGCGAAGGAATTAAAATCAAGAATTAGGAAAATATGGAAAAATTTAACAACAGACTATGCAGAAAATTTAGTTTTAAGTATGGACAAAAGATGTCAAAGTATTATTGACAATGATGGTGATTTTATATGCTATTAAATGTATTGCGCGATAGATATTGAAATAAATTTTGTTTTAAAAAAAAGTTTTTTTTAGTTTTTTACTTCTTATTAAATTTATAAGGCGGACGCTCTTGTCAAACACACTGTATAATAAACAAAGTTTACAAACATTTATCTACTCTTTAAATTTAAAAATTTCTCCAAGATTTTTTATCTGAAAATTATTCAGAAACATATCAACATCAAAATCGATGTAACAAACTGCAAGAGATACATATTAAATTCAATTCAATTGAAATGAAATGCACGAGTTTTATAAATATTCAACTTTATGATGAAACTGGCGGCGAGTCAAGTATATTCATGAATATCAATAAATTTAAGAGAGAAAAACTTATTTTATGTTTTCTACTGCACTCATAATTGTAAATAATTTCTTATTTCTGATAAAAACGTAAACTGCACGAAAAAGTTTTGTTCAAATTGAAAGCTCTCTGAATCATATTCATAAATATTAGTTTGAGCACAGTTTGTATACATTTCATGTGCAAGATTGACTCTCTTTAAAATTATTTGATAAATTATATTTTTATCTTAAAAATATCGATAGGTACATGTATCTGAATAGATGATGTTGTGTAAATACTCAAGTAATATTCGTAATATAAAATTCAACTGATATAATTTTCTTGTAAAATCTGTAAAGAGCCCAAAATACATTCGATGCGGTCGTAAGTTGTGAGTCGTGAGTTGTAAGAATCTTATAAAATCACAACTAATAGAAAATGTACAGAATTCTTACAACTTGAAATACATTCGCTGCGGTCATAAGAATTCAACGCAAAGATTGTTTCGATTTGAAAGTCATGAGCATAGTGTATAAATCATTAAATAGTGAATGCACAGAGAGTCAACTAATACATTCATGATTTCCTCTCTGATAAATTCAAAAAAATCCCTTTTAGTTAGAAGTACACGCTATAATGACCGTCCCTTTAATGTAAATTTCTTATAAATGTGGATGAGAAAACACTATTGTACTAAAATTTTGTTTATATGATTACTCATGTTATTTTAATACATACACAATTTTTTATAAACGCGTTTTAAATTTGGAACCTCAATGTGCGCTTGTATTTGTTCTTAAATTTTTAATCATATACAGTAGCCCGAAAAAGTATTCGCCTCTAACACATTTCATGAATTAAGTGTCATAGTTAAAAAATCAATCATTATTATTTTTTTATTATTCTTTATTTTGTTTTCGATGTATCAAAACATAAAAACGCAACAAAATTCCTTTATATAACAAAATAAAAAAAATCATTTTCATATTTCATATTACTATTTTAATGAAATACAGTTTGAACACCATGTTGCGTATTATGTATTATATATTACTTGTTTTTTGCTTCATGCTATAATTTTTATGGTTGATTTAAATTCGAGTAATTAGTACAGGCATTGTAATTTGGTAAGGGTTGTAATTATTTTGATTAAAAAGTACTATTTTTGTATAATTGAAAAAGAAAAACTTTGCAAACCATAGCCCGTAAATCAAAAGGAATAACTGTAAAAAATAAGAATAATGAGAAAAATAATAATTGATTTTTATAACTATGACTTACAGCTACTTAAATTACAATTCATGAAATGTGTCTGAAACGAATACTTTTCCGGGATACTGTATGAATAATCGTGTAACATGTATAAACACGTTTTAGAATATACGGAAATTTCCATTTGGAACCTCATTTTGAGATTGTAGTAGTAAACAAAATCTAATCATTTCTAGTACAGGGTGAACTACAATCTATTTGTGAAAAGTGTAATAGACTCAATATTAAATGAATAAATTCTTCAATGATTGATCTTAACCGCTGGTTAAGTTTTAATGCATTGAAGATAATATGAACTATATTTAAATAAAAGTAGAAATGTGTTATTCTGAATTTCAAGGAATTCGGTAATTATTGATATAAACCATCGCGTTTAGTTTAATAATGGAGAAAAACACAAGTATGTTATAGATTGAGACAATAATAATTCTAAAATTTATTATTTATATGATTCACCTCATTTATTAAAATCTTTTAGAAACAATTTTGAAGCATATGACGTTGAATTTGAAGGCAACAAACGCGCTTCTTGGCGAGACATAATTTAATTTTATAATTCTGAGAAAAACAATCGATTCAGGTTAGCTCCCAAGTTAACTTACAACCATATTTACCCTAATTCTTTCAATAAAATGAAAGTTAAACTAACAACCCAGGTTGTTAGTGCCACCGTTTCTAGTTCTCTGTATACTTTTGCTTCTTTCTCTTCATGTAGTTCCACTACAATTAATACAGCTGAACTTATTGAAAAGTTCGACAAATTATTTGACATTTTTAACTCATGTAAATTTGATGACCCTAAGCAATTTCGACGTCCTTTTTTTGAAAATGATGAACAATTACAATTTTTAGGTGAAATGTACGAATTTCTTAATACCATGCGATTTTATGATGGTACAAAAGATGTTACAAAAACATTAAAATTTATAAACGGATGGCAACAAAACATAAAAGCGCTATTATTAATGCACAGCGATTTAAAATTGGCTGGAGTCCCATATATTTTTACAAGACACCTTAATCAGGACGCCCTGGAACACGCTTTCGGTGTACTTCGCAAACGCGGAGGTAACACAAAACTCTTAAGCCCAATACGCTTTGCTAATGCCTTTAAAAAGTATTTTTCTGCGAAATATATGGAAAATGTCCCATCATCTGGTAATGTTGAGCCCCTTGAAGAAATGCAATTGTCTAATACCGATATTTTCCAAACACCTCCAAATACGTGTAATCCTCCATACACTTTCCATGTAGATATAGACTCCGAAATAGACTTTTGTACACCATCTGTCCAAAATGCTTTCTCTTATTTTGCAGGTTATCTGTTAAGACGGTATAGACAGTATCACAACTGCACAGCACCAATACCGGATGAAAGCAGCGCATCTAATGTTTTTATAGACTTCAAGGAATATTCAAATGCAACACTAATACGCCCCACAGAAGAATTTTTAGCACAGCTTAGGAATTTAGAAATAAGATTTGTAGAACATTTTAACAATATATGTATAGAAAATAATATAGAATATAAGTTGTATAATTTGTTAAAAAATAACATAGACTATAATTGTTGTGTAAATAAAAATAATGAATATTTAATAAAAATGTATATTAGAGTAAGAATACATATGATAGTTAGACATTTTAGTAAAGCATTTAAAAAATTTGATAATGTACATAAATGGTTAGTTGTTCAACATTTGTAATTAAAAATTTTAGATATTACACCCTGTGTTTTATTTTTATTTGTAAATATTTGTTTTCCATTTCTTTTCTGACAATATTCAAATTGTTTCTATCACCTTTTAGCATTTTCATAAAAATTTGAGAAAAACACTTTAAAAATTATTTTCAAAGAGAGGAAGCCACGCCATGTGCACCTACTATGTAAGAATATAATTCTTTATTATATACTATGGTCATGAGTTTGCGTTCGAATAAAATGATGAGAGAAAGCTTTTTCAGTCTTTAAAATAATTTCGAAGTGAAAGGTTATATTTTTTCGTTCGCATTTTGATTTTCACGCTTTGCCTTTAAAAATGTTTTTATATGAAATGCATGTTTATTTTTTTCACTTTCAGTGTTTAACGGTTTTGTCCAAACTCTTTTCTTTTGTCTTTTTTTAGCAAGCTATTCCTAATGCTAATCCCAATACCAATTCTATATTTTCACCCATGATTAAAAATTTCTTTAATTAATTAAAATTTTAAAAATTTCTACAATTAATTAATTGGTGTATTTATTAAAGATTTTCTTTATTGTATTTTTATAAACCAATTAATCTAATATTCATAAACTAAACAAATCACATCTAATTACAATTTTCAATGATAAGTTTAAGTTGTCTTACAACTCACGACCGCAGTGAATATATTTCAACTCTCTTGTGGTAGTTTAGAGCTTTTGCTTACGACTCACGACCGCATCGAATGTATTTCAGGCTTTAATGTATTTTATGAGAATTATTTTACAAGTTATAAGGTTGTTTCATACATAGTCTATGGTCATTATGTACAACAGTAGTTATGTTCAATTGAAGAAAGACAAGTTAACAGATTTACAGAGATTTAAGTATACTTACCTGAAAAATGTGTGAAATTCTTGGATGACTGATCGATTAGTTAATCAACTAAAATTATGTCATTAGTAATTATAATCATTTTATTGTCTCTATTTTTCCTGCTTCGTATTTTAAGAAAAATTTCAACAATTCATTATCCCCCTTCTTTATATTATACAGCTATTTATTCTATTGTTTTTAATGCAGTGCAAAAAAATAATAAAAATAAAATTCATCTGTATTTTGACTTATTTTTATTTACTTGTTAGTATTTATTATTTTTTATTTAAAAAATGTATTTTTTTAGTTCGAAATATGCATATACACAATAAATTTATTCAACAAATAAATGAACCAAAAATTAATAAACAAACAAAAACAAAGAAAAAATGAGAGGAAAATATCAACAATACCATCTGTCGCTTTAAAAACTAAAAGATAAAATTTTATGTATTTATAAAAAAAAAAAAAAAAAAACAAAATCAAAAAATTGAAAAATTAACGAATATAAAGTACTACGTACTGCCACATTATACTAGATTACACATTTCATACGCACATATTACCTACTTATGTATAATAGTAGTATGTACATGGAAATACTGTGTTGTAGTGGTGTATGGAATAATAAATTTTCATGTTTCATTATATTTTCATTTAATTTGATTATAATATTGTATTTTATATGAGTAGTTCATATAAACGAATAAAAATATTCAAAAATTAAAAAAAAATAAAAAAAAACATAATATCTACGTATATTACATACACACCATTCTTGTGCACTCAATATAGCTTTACGCAAATTTTACTTTTATCTTTTATCATATCGCATCTGGTATACTCGTGGTATACTAGGGTTTTGTTTTCAGTGCATTATACATTATTTGATAATTATTTGCAGAAAAATTTTCATTTTATAAATAACATATAGTATAGTTTATAAAAAATGTACACTTTGACGAAATTTTACGAAAAAATGAAATTCATTTTGTTTTTTCACAAATTTTTAGAATGCACAGAAGGTAGGATAGAAGATGATAGAAGTTTACTGCGAGGGTGTAGTGCTATTGAAGTAGAAGAATCTATGTAACTGAATTTGTTCTAAAGCCCTAGGTGGACCAGAGCTGTCACAGAAGTGATTTCTTAAGCCGGAAGCAGAATGTGTAGCTGTAGTCTGTAGCTGTAGTTGTAGCTGTAGCTGTAGCATGAAGTAGAAAAGTTTCTACTTTGAGCAGCAGCTTCTACTACTACTACTGCTACAGCTACGCATTGTGGCGCTTCAAACTTACATTAATGCAGTGCTACATGTTAATGCTCGTAGTGCTACATGTACTATATACTACAGCTACACATTCTGTTTCCGGCTTTAACTTTATTACTATATATCTGCACCTACAATTTAATGTGGATTGCAAATTGCAAACCATCGAGTTGCTGGTCGAGAAGCACTCTCATTTGCATGATAGTGCTTAAATTGGTATATAGTACATTACATAGTACTCTAATACTAAATTCTAAAATCTTGGTAGTGCTCTAATAATTCTTTGTGTTACTTGTTGTCAGCAAGTAGACTATACATATCAGTACTTCTAAGCTCTTTTTCCCTTTTTCCTTTTTTCGAAGCTGGTACCTGGTACTCATTCGAAGATGAGTGAATTTATGGGGATAATAAAAGATGGAAATAGGCAAAGGAAAATTTTTTCTTACTTTTTTTTTTAACACTGTGCTATACCCTATACAATCGAATATTCATTAAATTCGTTATAAATGAGATTTTAGTGAATGTTAGAAACATTTTCTGTATCAAATTTCTTTGGTTAGATTTTTTTTCCGATTTTTCTGTAAATAATACCAATAAATTTAGTAAACAAAATATATTTAATTAATATGAGCATAATATGTAAGATAGAAAAATAAAAATACATGTATATATATCGAATAATTGACTGCCTACATTGTGTACACACATATGTGTACGTACACTGTGTTTGTATATTTCTAAATTAATTGATGTATTCCATTATGAAAATTTTTGTAAATAAAAAATTACGATTTTTATAGTATATGTTGCTTTATCTGTTTTACCATAGGATATACGAGTATACTACATATACTACATATTATTGTACATATGCACATGAATGTATGTAGTTGTATTTTGTATTTAAAAAATTATTTTTTACTATAAAAATTATCCCCTATTATATACATATATGTACGTATCTCTCATTTATAAAATTTATACAAATATACATATGTTTGTGTAACTTTGTATGTAATTATGTATATATTTATGCATTATCATAAATATATTTCGCGTGTATTTTATATATTTTGTGTAAAATTCATTTTTCTAACTGCTGTTAATTTATTTATTTTTCTTGTTCTATTTGTTTTTTATTTTTTGAAATATTTATCGTATTTTTTCAATTTATTTGATGAATACGTCAATAAATTAAAAATGAAAATGTAATTTAATATAATGAAATCTGCTCCAAAAAAAAAATATATAGATAGAAAAAAATAAATATATAAATAAATGAAAAAGGATATTTTGTACGTATTATACACATGTATATTATTTGTAGAAAATATTAAAATGATAATGGTAACCATGGCTTCTAGATCAGAGATATTCCAATTAAAAAATGCAAGCTGATTTATAGATACTGTACATCTGTACATATTGGTACGTTTATGGTACGAATAAAAGTTTTTGTGGTTTGGAATTGATTTTCATTTACGTGTATATATTGAATTTTTATATTCATCTTAATTAGAAGGTGAATCTTGGTTAACTTTTTTACACTATTCAATTTAAATATTAATTTTTTAATAAATACCCTTCAATGCCCATGTCTGTAAAACGAGCATAAATTCAGGATATACATATACATATATACATTGTGCGTGAATAATAAATGAATTTAACTTCAAAAACTCTGGACTATTATTGCATTATATGTACATTAAGTATTTACAATCACATTTCGAATATACATACATTTCGAAAATGAATATTTAATTGAATTATACTCTAGAGCTGCTTTATGTAAAAAATATATTTTCTTAATAACATGACTCAAAATGTATACGTGCACACAAAAATATCTCTATATGATATTCCGTAGATTTTTGTCGCGGGAATTATTCAAAAATCAAACAAATCGAAATATTACCTACATATTACACAAACATAAAAATATATATGAAGAAGCAACCAAAAATGCAAGTATTATAGACTACAAAAGAAAAAACAAATAAAATGTTGAAAAAATATCACTACTGAGATATCACTGTTATACAGTATCGTACAGAGAATCTTTTTTAATTTTTACATTTTTCATAGTTTAGTTACAGTTACATGTATATATTTTATAGGTACGAAAAACTGTTTTACTCCAAAATATGAAATTTAAAAAATATGAAAAAAAAATACCATTAAAATATTTTTGTTTTTTCTTTAAAACTGAGAAAAGTTTTTTCAAATAAATGCAACAGTTTTTACAATAATTTTAGTAAAAATATCTACTTACGTTCATTTTTAGGTACATAATGTATCTATGTTTGTAAATAAGTAAAAAAATGATCTCAGTACACTGTAAGTATCTAGAGTAAGGATAAATGAAATAATAATGTAGATAAACGATAAACGACACTATGTAAAGATTTAATTTTCGTAATCGTAATGCTGCTATGCTATGGGAAAATTAAACTAAACAACTAAAATTTAATAAGTAAAATAAAAAATGATAATAATTATAGGTGTATCAGGGAGTAGCAGTTAAAATTAATCTGTTACGTTTTCAGGTTTTATAGATAAAGAATATACATAATTGTACACCTTTACATATCTATTTAAATTAAATATATAAACTTTTACAAATACATATGCAACTGAGATTATTCTACAAAGAATAATGATTATATTGTTACATATTATACAAAAAAATAAAAAATAAAAACACTCAATAGAAAATTGAACAAAAATTTTCTCAAGTAAATACATACTTATTTTTTTTTTTTTCTTAAGAAAGTCATTTGATTTTATTTTTTACGTTTTGTACAATAATACCTATTTTCTCTCAACTAGAAGCTTAGAATTAAGATGTTACATACTGGTATATATGAAAGTATATTTTGAAGATTTGAATTGTTCTTTTAAAAAAATATAAATATAAAAGTATACGTGTATAGGACATAGAATTTCTTAATAATTACACGTGTAATATACAAATAAAGATAGACATTAGACAGACATAATTTATATAGAGTACAGAAAAATAAAAGAAAAAAAATAATTTAAATTGAATTAGAGAAGTTTTTCGAATCGAATTTCGAATTGAATTTGTCTACAAAAAAAAAAAAAAAAAAAATACACAATCTATATCATATATGTATGTATAGATACTTACAAAATTGTACATCAAAATCTATACATT
The DNA here is from genome assembly GCA_951394055.1 of Villa cingulata. NCBI lineage: Eukaryota > Metazoa > Arthropoda > Insecta > Diptera > Bombyliidae > Villa > Villa cingulata. The sequence continues at coordinate 27,209,136 of OX596022.1, read as the reverse complement.
TACCAATTCATATACTGTATGTACCGACGTTATGTATGCACATATGAAGCAAAGCAAATTCTGTAAGTGGTAATAAATTGGCCAAAAAGAAGAAGAATAGAAGAAGAATCATGTAAAGTGTATGATTCAATATTTAGTGTGTTGTATACATAGACATACATACAAGTTGGAGCTCCTTCTTCGCTTTATTTTGTTTTATTTTTTTTTTACTATACTGAATCCTTCTATAATAATATTGATGTATGTATGTTTCCATGAAATTTAATACGTACATAGATGTACGTGTCGATAAAAATATTCTAGAGAAAAGTTTACGTATACGTTAACTCCCAAAAATACCCATGAACTATTTGTATCAATACACATACCTCTACACGTTTTTATATTATGTAGTAGGTAGGTAGGTATGTATAGTACTTATGTACATTTGTAGAAGAAATTATTTGGCTCATAGTCCTTTAAAATTCCCATATGTGTTGCACTTTTGCCATACAAGTAGTATGTAGTAGACTTATTGCTAATACTGAAATTGAATTGAATCGAATTGAATTGGAACGGATAGAATTATTATAGAAAATAACAATTTGAAATTAAAAAAAAAATTTTTTGTATACATATATTGGAATAATAATAATTGTGATAAAAAAACGAAACAAAAGAAAAAATAAACAAAATATAAAACAACTACAACAGATATAAATTCTGATAACTAAATTGTAGATCGATAAATTTTATCAAATTTTTCGTTTTTATTTTTGAAAAATCGCTATTACTGTGGAATTATTTCATTTTATTATAATTATTTAGGTTCTGTGCAGATGTGCTTCGAATATTGAATTATTTTTTTGTTTTTTCAATAAGTTTGTAAATTATTTAATGAGATAAATTATTTGAGAATACTAAATTGACAGTTTGAATTGAAAATTTGCGGCTTGTTCCTTAAAATAAAGGTAGATACGAGTAATAGATTTGTACGCAGCAGCATACATCATACATCACATCGGAGCATATTTAAAAAAAGAAAAATAACTTAAAAATCTTCTAAGTCTTCTTGAATTCTTGACAAAATCGAACAAGAAATAAACTTTTAAAAGACAATACGTCTGAAAACATCGGTTACTTGTCAAAATCATTTGTCTTCTATTAGCAAATTAAGATTTATGGATGTAACTATAAAATCTATTTTTGTTTAAGAAAAAGCTCCAGAAATTTATATTATCATTGAAAGCCACGTATTTATATCCTACATTAAATAAATTGAATTTTTAAAATCCTTGTACAGAGATCTAAAACTATTCTATTGTTTTCCTGTCTTATTATTCTGATAAAAGTTAATTCAACAAAACATAACGGTTCTATATACGAGTATAAAAAAATAAAAAATAAAATTTGGAAAACGTTTAAAAAAATCGGCACAAACAAAGAGATACAATATTTTATCATGCATTGTTACAATATAGCTAGGGTATTCACGATTGGGTGTACTTGGCACTGTAACGCAAAATCAGAGAATGTTGTGATATTATTTTGATATAAGAGCTATGTTTCATTGGGCTGCATGAAGTACTCGAGAATACTTGGCGAATGACTTTTTTCAACATATTGGTTTCCTCTGAATAATTCGGTGTGAACGTTACCTGACAACTGGTAAATTTTGGTGTTCCACGAACCTTCCATTAAACTAAAGCACCCTAAAAAATAAACAATTCCATCTGATATTATTACTGGCGCAAATATTGAACTCATCAAATCTCAACAACTTGAATTTAGACACGTATTTACATTTAGGTTATTCTAGTGTATTGAAATAAATTACACTTTAAAGCTTTGGTTTTCAACAACCATCAACACGTTGAAAACAGTTAAGCACCCCTTGCAAGTAGTTTTGCTAGTAGGTAAACATACAACATTTAAATTCAGTGTTTGATTAAAGCAGCTTCATGTTTTTGCATTTTAAAAATAACTTTTATTGATCCACATATTATAAATGGTCAGTTACTGACAGAATGATATGAATGACCGACAGAAATGCATAAATATAAATTCATTTTTGCTTAACAATTTTAAAAATACACTGACCTCTAAGCCATTTTGTAGTCACATACTCGTGAGTACCTTGTGCAGCCCAATAGAATAGAACTAAAATAATAGCGTAGCAACTTAAATTTTTACATCTTGTACAGAAATACAATGATAAAAGACCAAATACACCCAACCATGAATACCCTCACTATACAAATGGGATACATGTTCGAGGGAAAAAAAATCTTTAAAACGTATATAAGAACATGTATATTGATCAAAAATAAAAACATATTTTTACTTCTATATTTTTAAAGCTCAAAGTCATGATTATGTTATCGAACTACAGCTTTTAATGGAATATGGAAAGATTTCTACTTAGAAATAAATTCCAAAAAAAATCAAAAGAAGAAAATTCTTTTTAATTTTTATTTTTAATGAAAATACACCGACATATAATGTGTACATTTTCCTAAATAGTCTCGTATATACGAGTATTTGTGCATGCAAGCATTTTTTTTAAAAAAAATTTTAAAATTTTTGAATATCAAAAAAATAACAAATAGAAAAATTTGCACATTTATTTTCAAATACTTATGTACAGTGGTCGTCCAAAATCTTTGTAAAACTTCAAATTTCTGTAAAATGTTTTCTCTTCCTAATAAACTCTTGACAAGTAAAGACGTGTTTTACATTAATTCCTCAAATAAAATATATAATTTGATTTCATTATGTTAAAGTTATATCAGTCGTGAAAAATGTTGGTATCAAAAGTCATCTAAGTATAAGATTCATCCTTAATACAGGAATTTAATTTTTATGAACGGGAAAAGATAAAGGCATTAATTAAATTGTGTATGAAATGCCAAAGTGTCTTCCATAAATGTGCTACTAAATCAAAAAATAGTTTTCATAAGAAATAAATTTTTGTAACATTACCCAAAAGAACCGCATAAAAATTATATGGGATCATATGGGTGTACAAACATTCATAATTCGTAATTTTAGAACGTGTTTTAATTATTGTAATTATTTTTCTATAAGTTTAGAATGAACAGAGTTATGAAAACGAAATTGAGGAATAATATTAAGAACATTTCAGGGTTTCGTTTGTGAAAAACATGGAAAGATGTGTTCATTTAATTTGGATACTTACAGGTATTCATAGTTTGAATTTGAAGGTACATATACAAAAACTTTTGATATCCAATGTATGTAAGTATTTACGAGTATACATCGAATTATGTTCATAATACAGTTATTTTGTGTATCGCATGAATGGATATTAGCAGGTATGTGTGTATGTATATGTGTCCACTAAATACTTAATAGTATTTCATTGTTATTTTTATCATAAATGTACATGAGTATATTGACCAGAAAAATAGGAGCATTTTATGTACATTAGTGGTATGAAGTATATATATGCATGCATTAGTGTATGTAGGAGCAATAGCAGAATGAGTAACATATCATTTAGATTTTAATTTATTTATTTTTTTTTTTTTGATATATCTACATATTCTTATTTTTCGATTGCATATATTTTTGAAAAAAAAAAAAAAAAAATTAAAATAAAAAAAAACCGATAGTGATATTATGATTTGTGGTGTGCACATATGGCCGCATAGTGTATCAGCATTGAATTTGTTTATTTTTATCTTCTATTTAAACAATTTTTTTAGTCTTTTATCATTTACATGAGTATCTATATAAGTATACGATGTTGCACATTCAAGTATACGAGTACAGAAATGCAAATGTTATAGTTTATAAAATTTGATGGTACATTTTTATTATCGAATATTTTTATACTCGTAAAAAACATTCTTTGTTTTGCCATTTTTCGTATTTATCGTTGATCATTGTTGAAAGGATTTTAGTTATTTTCCGTTTTTAATTTTTCTAAATTTTTTAATTTTCATTTTCATTTAAATTCTTAATGTCATAATAAAAATAAGTAATAAAGATTTATAATTATTATTGTGCACATGTATAGACATTTTTTTACACGTACGTATACATTCATAGCTACACACAAATGTATGTATATGTAATTAAATCATTAAATCAATATACTCTTATTTGTATTAAGAGTATATGCCTTACATGTACTCAAATTACGTACTCGTGCATTCAAATGTACGTATATCGTCGTATTTTTTTTTATTAGGTGGTTTCGATTTGGCAATTTCAAGTACTTGCGAGTAGAAAAGGTAAATGCCTGTGCTAAACCATCTACTCGCAACTACTCATGAAAAATTTTTCAAGTAGCTGGAAGTAGACGCAAGTAGTTACGAATAAGTTTTGTATCGTTCGTTTTAACAATTTATCCTAGACACATTTTAGTACTCGCAAGTACTTGAAATTGCCAAATCGAAAGCGCCTATTATTTCTATTTTTAATTTTCAATTTTATATCGTTGTATTATTTTTCTTTCAATGTGATTTTTTTTTGTGCATTAAATATTAAATACACTTATTTGAATTAATAAATTACGAATAAATTATTATTATCAAAAAAAAACATTATACACGATTAAATAACTTATGTACACATGAAAAATAAAATATTTGTATGTTACATACAGACATAAATGATCGTTTGAATTATGTACTAACATAATGTAGATATATAAATACAAATATGATGCTAATAGACGTAACATACTTGCATACAAATTAATATTTGCACATTATTTCAATATCAAAATAATATGATGTTGTTGTACATTAAAATATACTATTGTATGTATCGTTTCTTTTCTAATTTGTATCTGTATATGGTATCATCATTTTATGGCTACCTACAATCATTTAGATGTATGTATATATGTATAAATATACGACTCCAATAGTAAAAGCTGATATATACATATATGCAATAAGATGCACTTTTACCACCAAATAAATTTGCATATTAATTGATCATAATTATGGTTGCAAATCAAAAATAGATAATAATTATACATATGTATATGTACGTTTACGTGCATATATTAGTATATGTACATAATAGTTATTTTGTATATTTGCACATAGTTAGGCAGATGAATAGTATGTATGGTGTGTATATAATGTACAAATTCAAACCTGCAAAGTATTTCATACTAGCTGCAAGTTCGCGGTTCCTTAGGACTTTTTCATCGTATATTTATTTATTTATAATACCTAATATGCCATTAGAATATTATACTACAAAATACACATACACACATGCATTTGATAAATTTGCTCATTTCTATGATCTACGCGCATTTGATCAAAAAAATTTAACCAGTGGCATTACCAAACTTAATACTGTCCGTTAAGAGTAGCAATTATTATCATTTGAAGTTCGTCGTAAAGTTTCGTCATTATTTCCTTTTTGAATTTGAATTGTTGAAAACGTATCAAAAATGAATAATGAAAAAAAGATCTTCGTTTGCTTTATTTTAGGTCTTTTTAAGTTAAAAAAACCAAGTTGTTAAAATGATAGATTAGAGAATGCCACATCAATAATAACAATCAAGATCAACAATTTTTTGATTTTCTTCAGCTGCACTGACATTCAAGAGCACTCACTATATCATTTCAATTTTCATTTTAGCTTCGTATTATGAGTTAAATTGATAATATGTAGCCTACTTTAGATTACCACTTTCAAAGAAATATAACAATTGCATAATTGCCCACCTTAAACCCTCGTATTGTTCACACCCTTAAAGCTATGTACGCGAAACCTACGTAGAGCACAGACATAAATATCATTCGTCTCTGATCTGTAGTTTTGGCTGTAAAGTGACATAGGAACACACACTTATTTTATTTATATAATACTTAGATATCTAGATATAAAATAAATATACGAGTACCATGATTTTGACTATTATCTATTATACTCATACTCTATGTACGACTCTATCCATTCATTATTATAACTCTATACAATCATAAATGGAGATATAGATCGATACTCATGTAAATATTTTTGTATACATATTAATATACAACGTAGGTATATGTTTGTACATATATTGTGACATATGTAATGTATCGTTTTTCATATGATAACTATCTCTTGTTTAATTGTGATTTGTGATCGTATTTAAAATACTTAATTATTAATAATATCCTTTTTGTAGTATACACATTACATTACGTTGTCGTATCATCAACATAAAATTATGTAATAAAATCTAATAACAAAAATGGCAAAAATGAATAATAAAAACAAATATGAAAATGGAACATAAACTATCAGTAATTAATTTTATAAATACATATGTATGTGAATGCGTATGGATTTATGCGTACTATGTGTTACGTTACGTATAATAATAAGCGTACATTTAAATACATATATACATATTTAATAGATGTATATTAATTAAAGTGTGATATATAATTAATAAATATGAGGTATAAAGCATGCCTCACACTGCATGAATTCATTTGATATTTGATATATAATTTAGGCACTATTTGATATTTGCCTTTCAGTATTCATATCATATTTTGAATGCAGCTAGAGGCAATTTAAAAAATACATGATACAAATTTTAACTAATTCATAAAAATAGATACATATATAAAATAACTTTTATCCATTTTGTTTTTTTTTTTTTTTTTTTGAAATCAGATAATATGAAATTCAGGTATAATTTTTAATTCAAAGTTGTATTGCTACAGTGCAGGTTCAGTTTTGACATTGGTTTGGTGTGGAAATGTGAATGAATAAATCGTCCTTATACAAGCGAAAGTGAACAAGTGCAAAAATTGCAGTTTTCGGTTTTCATGCTCAAATGAATTATCGGAGCGTATATTTTTATAGGAGAAATAGACTGAATGAGTTTCCTATCATATTAGCGCCAGAAAAACCTTATTTGTAAAATGACTATCTGCTTAAATGCAACTTTTATACAAGCAAAATTGTCCAAGTTATTTTAGTCAATTTTTTTGACTAAGAAGTTATCCTCAACAAATTCAAATTCTGCAGGAGAATGTGACTAAGTGCACTTATTCAATTTATGTAGTTATTATGCTTGTTTCTATGATAACTAAATTCATGAAATAACTGTCTTTATAACTGCATCATATTTTGCAATTCTGCAAAGATTGCATATTTTGCAAAGATATCTGTGCAACGTGTGACCGTTACGAAAAAAAGGAAAGAGAATGAAAAAGAATACTTATTGCACATTCAAAGGAAAAATGAAGTTTACGAGGCAAAAATAATCGACAAACTACGATCCAATAATGATAAAACATTTATGTCATGTACTTTCGATCTTTAGAGCGTTTTGCAAATACCATTATCCGACGTATCTCTAATGTATTATAGTAGAAAATTGTGTGCCTACAATCTAACAATATATGAGTCCAAAAAGCCAAATAATGCTCACTGCTTTCTATGGAGTGAAATAAATGGTCAAAAGGGTAGTTCTGAAATTGGGACAGCATTGTTAAAATGGATTTCTTCTCTTGGCGAAACAATTACTGAAATTTCATTATTTTCTGACACATGTAGCGGACAAAACAGAAATCAGTTCGTCGCTTCTCTATTTCTTTATGTTGTTCAAAAAACAAATATTCAGATAATTCAACACAATTTTCTAGAATCAGGACACTCTTATATGGAAGCAGATTCAGTTCACAGTGCTATAGAAAATTCGAAAAAATATGTTCCAGTTTATACGTTACACGACTGGACCAATATAATTAGATTGGCAAGATCAAGCAGATCGAACAAAAGCTGTAAGCCATATGAAGTAACTGAATTGCTATATTCTGATATGAAGTGTTTAAAAACTCTTGCGCAAAAGATCATAAAAAATCGAAATGTAAATGCTGACGGTGAAAAGGTTGAATGGCTTAAAATTAAATGTATGCGTTATGAAAAAGAAAATCCTTTCAGAATTTTGTACAAATATAATTATAACGAAGAATTTAAAAGTCTTCATGTGGGTAGAACAAAAATCATGAGGAATGATGTAATGCCCTCTACCCTAGAAAGTTTGTACAAAAACAGATTAAATATTTCAATACAAAAGAAAAAGGATTTGCTTAAATTGTGTGAGAAAGGAATTATTCCTGAAATTTATCATGGATGGTACAAAGAGTTACCAGAAGAAAAGAAGAACGATTTTACTTGCGAACCAGCTGTCTAAGACAGCGAATTTGAAGAAGATATGTAATATATTTAATTTTGTTAAAAAAAAAATTTATGTTTTGTTAAATAAAGTGTGAAATAAGTAAAGTTTTTTAAATTTTTCTTTAAATTTAAAAAATGTTATGTAAAACAATTTTTTAAAAAGTTGACTACTTAAAATGAATTGCATAAAATTATACAGGGAAAATTGACCAGATACATATTTTTCTGAAAAAACCTTAGAAATTAATTTTTTTTTTTTTTTAATATTAAAATATTAAAATATTCCGAAAATCAAAAGTTTTTCACTTATCGCTATTTCATTAGCTCAAAAGACAAACGGTAAATAAAGTAACAAACATTGGAAAAAATTTAAATCTCGTTTTACGGAAAACAGCAATTTTGCACTTGTTCACTTTCGCTTGTATAACGACGAAATAAAATTGTACCAATATTGTGCGACAATATTGTATATTTTATCTTTGATTGTATCTGAGTACACAACCGTTCAATTGGAGAAAGTTACGTTTAAAATGTTCACTCTTCATTTCTTGATTAAAATTTGTTTTATAAATCATTTCTGTTGAGCGAATATTATGAGTAAGTTAGAAAATTGTATTTTTAATTAAATAGTGTATAACAGATTTTTCGCAAAACATTTGTACATGTATGAACCCGGTAATATCAATACCGTGGTATTGATTGCTCTGTAGTCTCAACTTCCTCTCATATATTACTGATAATTTCCATATAGGAGTGCGGTGCTCTTCTCTCTTCTGTCCTTTTTGAGCAGATATCCATCTGAGATCCACTGAGTTATTTCTGTCAACAGAGTCTAGCATAGTTATCAAGTGATAATTATTCGATTTTTTATATTAATTAGTACTCGCATTGTATATGAAAATTTATGAAATATCACAGAATCAAATTTAGAATGAGGTGTGGTACATGCCTAATAACAAATTAGTAAGTACATCTGTAGAATATTTATGAAAAATAAATACATAGAAATTAAATGAGTATTTCGTTGTATGTGTACTACATATTTAGATGCTTATAACTATCTATGTACATATTAATAAACATATCTGTGTACGTTTGGCTTTTGAATGATTTGTGAAATTTTTGTTTTATTACAAATGCATAAATAGATATGTAGATACTAGATACTTATGAATACTTAAAAACATAACATAAAGGAATCCTATAAAGAAAGATGCTTGAAATAATAAGAAATCTACTCATATATTTAAATGTATATTGTACTAATATTATTATTTCTATATTCATCCATTCATTTCTAACTATATCTATACTATTAGGCATATATGTATCTACATTTATGTATCTATCTACATATATCTATTAAATATATAATGTCTAAATATACATATTTGTACATTTATGTATTGCATATCCAGTAAGAAATAAAAGATGAGATTTTAATTTAGTTGCCTTAAGGTATAATATAACACTTGGAGCCAATTTAATGATTCATAAACATAGGTTTATTGGGACAGCATATAGATTTTATATAATACACTACGAATTATTATAATCCTACTTATTACATAGGTATGTATATGTATATGTTCATACAGTACTAGACAGAATGTAGGATATTATATTTTCAATAAATTTACTACAGTCATATCTATACATGTACACTGATTATAGATGGATATGATATAATGTAGATTGTATCTGTATGTAGTTAAGTGCAGTTAATTATGTGTTTGTGACATGAATTAAAAGTACACATATAAATGCATATGTATGTTTTATACATATTCTTGTAAACCGCATTATATAGTATTTTAGAATAAATTTAAGTATTAAGATTCTGCTAAACAGACAGTAATATCATAATTACAAATCAATTCAAGTAAGTATAGTTAGAAAAATAAAATTAGACAAAAAATTAAACAAAAAACAAAAATGAAATAAAAAAGGAATGTTAAAAATTTTTAATAATTATTAAAAAACAACAAAAGAATATTATATATTTCTAAATGAAAGTGAAAAGTAAAATAAAAATTTTCCAGATTAATTGTTAGTAATTGCTCTGTTAGACACATCATGTAAGATTAGATTATTAGGGAAGTTTGTTGATAATAATTATAATGTTCAAAGAAAAAAAAATTTTATTTTCCAAACAAAAAACCTATATGATGATATGGTATTTACATATTAAACGTATGAATGTCAATATACGTAGTAGCTACTAATGTACATACGTTTCAATATGTATTTATGTACGTTCACAAATTAATATATATCTGTACATATACGTATATATAAGCGTGCATTTGCATTAAAAAATTGTCTGCATTACACCACACTATACACATGTTAAGGAATAATAAAAACGTTGATGTATTCATTATTTACGTATTATATGCATATAAATGTTATGTGTATATAGCCAATGGTGTAGCATAGCGCCAAAGAGAAAAGGACTCTTCATTAATTTTTTTTCTTTATTGAGATTTTTTTTTAATTAAAATTTTTTGATTTAATATTTACTATTTTATAATTATCTTGTGAGTGATTAAAATTTTATGAAAGTTAATGAGAAAATTAATTATTTTATTACACTTTTACTCTAGAAGTCGTGTGTTCGTACGTACACTCCACTCCATATCAATATACAAGTATTATAGTATATCAGTAGTATATGGTAGTATACATGCATACATTATAAGAGTATTTGTGTAGACGAAATCATAACAATATGCAATAATGATCATAAAGATAATATTTAAGTCGATATTTGATTTCACTTGACTACATAGAGTTTTGTGAATATTGCTACATACGAATACATTCATCATTACACATTACACAAGTACAATTTTTATGGTGTACAAAAAATGCTTGTAAGCCAAGTGAAGTATTTTTTTATTACTGCATTGTTTTCTTTTTCTTTTTGCTATTCATCGTTTTACTTTTTGTTCTATAATGATCTCGAGGAATAATGCAAAAATTTTTAACTAACGTATGTAAAACGTATATAATCAAGTATAATTCATTTTAAGAAAAACTATTTCAAGTAGGTACATATCAAGAAGTACGGATGGTATGCAATTAAATAAAAGATTTAATAAGCCTCGAGTAGTCAACCCTTTCACAGCAGATAAGTCTGGACGAGGCAAACAAAAAGTCCTTCTACATCGAAGGGGGTTGGGGGGGGGGTTTGGTAATATCAACCGTTTAGCCGCTAGAGGGCGTTGAAAATTGATCGCACTAACTCTACCAAACACCCTATAACAACTACGATGTACTAGCTAGAAGGAAGTGGTCTAAGAAAAATCTGTAGAAAACTCCCCCCCCCCCCTCTCTCTCTCTAATGATACCTTGCATGCCACTCTACGTTTTTTTCAAGAGTTATTGTATTGAAAGTCAGAATTTAGTGATTTTTTTCCATTTTTTTCATAGAAAATAAACGCTGTTGAAGTACAGCGCCCTCTACATTAATTTTTACTTACATAAGCAGAGAGCCCAAAATATCCGTTTTACGTTAGTTATATATTCTTTGATAGTATGTATCTATATAGTTTAATATTGCCATCCTACATGCAGTTACTAGTGTCAGAATCAGAACAAAAATATAGTAATTTTTGTAATTTTTTATAAAATATTTTCGACTTCCATGTATCTTCTTTAAAAAAAAAAATATTATTTGCTGACAGAATCACGTGACATTCGATTCATAAAAATAATGTATACTAAATAAAATAAATGTTTAATGGTTTAATGTTCCTTGTAAATACATCATACATGTACATGTGTATTGATAAGTATGTATGTTTGTGTATTTCAAAAGGTAGATAGATAGGTGACAAGCGGTGATATTGTATAGTTGTATCTAGTTCGTTTTTTATTATTTAATCATTTTATGTCACACAGTTAGATGTAGTAATTGAAGTACATAGACGTGAAAAAATTATAGGACAAGCATAGTTTTTAATGAATAGAGAATGTAGTCATACTAATCTATAGTGATTTACCACAAACAAAAAGGTAAAACGAGATTGCCCTCTTGTGATGAAAACTACTCCACAAAGCCTTGACATAAATCTGATCGAATATATTTGGTCATTTTTAGAAAAATAAATAAAAAAAAATTGTAATTCTAAGGTATAAGAAGTAAGTTGCTTAAATAAAAAAATACATATATTACAAGAAGAATGAATTGGAATCCAATAATATTTTGTTGAAAATCTTGTGGAGTCAATATCAAGACGAGTATAAAGAAGATACCTATGTGAGAGACATAAAATTGTCATACAAAATATTGAAATCATTTCTTCAACCAAATTTGAATAATTTTTGTATGATTTATTCATAATGATTTTGCAATAATTTTTTTATTTTTTTTAACGGAGTTAAAAATATTTCTAGTTTTTGTTGTTTTCTACTTTTATCTGAAATAAATAGAATATTTTGTTGAAAACCTGTAATTTTTTTCATATTATACCATTATACGTTTCAAAGTACTTTATTTCGAAAAATTATGCTTGTCCCTTAATTTTTTCACGCCTGTGTAATACACTTAAAAATATAAAAATATAAATAGAAGTAAGAATTAAGAAATCATAAAAAATCATTTATCAAAGATATTAACTTAAAATGGACGTTACATAATATATGTACTCGTACTCGTGTATATTTATAGCACATAACATTATTCTTTTTAAAAATTTAATACAAAAAAGTAAAACAAAAGTAAAATATAAAAGATAAAATTAAGAAGAAGAAAAAAACAAGCAAAAAGAAATAAGAATGTTCTACTTTCTGACAATAATCGAAAAATTTATATCCTGTAAATTGAGTAATCAAATATGTACTTATTATTTCATTTATAAAATATACTTATGTATGGAGATAGGTCATACTGTGTGCCTGTGTGTATATAGTAAATACGAGTATATGTATGGATGTAGGTACCATGGTACTGTAAACATTATATAAATTACAATTATGGCAAACTGATGTTAGATCATGAAATATGTAATATGCACATTCATACATACATATGTATACCCTAATAATATTTTTTATTCCATATTCTCATATATGTATAAAGTTTCATATTATTCTTGGCATTCGTGTACGAATTATATAAGTACATACATTTACTTTAGTATGTGTGCATGTGATATAAATTGTAATGTTGATTATTTTGTTCTAATATATATACAGTCAGAACAAAAAATGAGCGAACAACGCACAAACTTATGTTTAAAGATTTATGAAACACAACTGAATTGAGAAAAAATAATTTTATTAAATCAGAATAATAATTTGAACTCTTCTCGAGATAAATACTAAAATTCATAAAAAACTAACAAAACAAAAAAAAATTTGGAGACAAAAATGTAAAAAAGAGTTGGACCCTAAAAATACAGATAGTTCTTTATAACATGGAGGAGGTTCGGTGTTGGTATGGGCTGCATGGCGGCATTAGGATCTTGTAATTTGATTTTTCATTGATGAAAGAATGAATGCTCATGATTACCTGAAGATCGTAAAGGAAAATGTTAAACTAAGTGCGGAAAAACTCAGAATACGTGGCCAGTGTTGCTTTTTGCAAAGCACACATCCTATATAGCACGCCAATGGATAATAATGTATACTCCAAAGATGATCGAACATCTCTCTCAATCACCTGACCTGAATCCTATAGAACACTTATGGGAAAATCTAAAAAGAAACATAAGAAAATATAAAAATATCCAATAAAAACGAATTAAAATCAGTTCTACTTCAAGAAAGGAATAAAATAGATACAAACTTAACAAAAGAGATGGCAGATTCAATGCGATGACTACTAGAAGCAGTAATTAAATCAAAACGTGGCCTCAATAAATATTAAAAGAATAATTAAGTTTAATTAAAAAAAATTTAACAATAGTTTGTAAATGTATATTGTGTTCGCTCATTTTTTGTTTTTGAAATTTGCACTTTTTGTATACATTTTTTTAATACTCATTAAATATTGAATTTTTTTTTTTTTTATGAATTTTAGTAGTTATCTCGAGAAGAGTTCAAAATATTATTCTGATTTAATAAAATTATTTTTTCTCAATTTACCTGTGTTTTATAAATCATTAAACATAAGTTTCTGCGTTGTTCGCTCATTTTTTGTTCTGACTGTAGTACATTTGTATGAGAAAAAAAAAATTAACAGAGAATCTTTTGTACACAATCTTTCCATTACTAACTATGTGTACATTATCTATGTATATATGTACAACTACAAGTATATATGAGTTTATTGTATGTGAATTTTATTTTTTATTATTTTTTTTTTCCAATTTTTCCTTGTTTTTGTTTTATTAACTGCTCTGTAATACGGTTTTAGTGTTATACACGTTATTGTAAAAATTCTTTATACTTTCACACATACACATATACACAAATATATGTATGTATGTGCATATATGTGATTTTTGTAAGGAGATGTACATATATATAAAATAATGTCCTGAATAAACATTTTCTTCGACAGAGATGAATGAATATTTCATAAATATCAGGACATACATGTAATAATAACACACAATATGCCAAAATTATACGTACTCGTACTCGTATACACCAATTTATGTAACATGATATCTTTATAGTTTCATTTAAGAATTTTTTTCGTTTTTCCAATTTCTCCTGTAAAAGAAAATTTCTATATAATGACTGTGTATACGGTTTACACACAACATAATTCAGTTTACTTGAAGATAATAGGGTGATCAATTGAAATTCCCATCATTTTTAATCAATTACATGATTGTTGTTATTGTTTGTGGTGGACAGGAACAGGACTGTCTATTATACTCAAAAACCATCGTCATTGACTAATTATTATTATGTAGTCGATGCCAGCATCTAGTAAAATTTCTTTGTTGCTCTCAGGTGCAATGAAGAAGCTCAACCCGACATTTGGTCCCGAAAAATTCGAATACAATTCAATACAGGACGATACGATTTCCTTATAACTAAATTATGTTATTAGCTTTAAAATAATAAAAAATATAAAAAATTTATAGTCCTTGAAAATAAAGTCACACCTTCTATATTTTTGAATTTATTTTTTCCTTCTAATAATATGGATATGCATCTACACTCATGTACAGACATGCGAGCGAGTATTATTTATAACTCAATGTCCATAAGAAATGAACACAAAAAAAGCGTGAATTAATATTACAAGATTCGTTATGTAGTAATATGTAAAAAATAGCAATAAATGTACTCGTACTCGTATATATCCTGATGGTGGTTGTTTTATAGAAGGCGGTAAAAGTAATATGTTCGTCTATAAAATAAAATATAAAAATATACATATGATACATAGATATACAATACTCAACATATTACACAAGTTTATGTTCATTGTACATACATTCGTAGAAATGTCGATGTGTTACATTTTTGAGAAAAAAAATATACAAAATATTCTACCACTTAGGTGTACATTATACTTTCGTTATTATATGAAAACACTTATAATTATCTGCATAATATGATACTACATACATACATACATACATACTTGTATATGTATCATAAAAACCCAGTCGTGAATTAGTGAGGCATTAATGGCAGAATCAATGCTGTAACTAGTTCACAATTTTCCAATTCGAATAAAGTAGTTCAATAAAACATTATAACACTGACAGGTTCAATCTAAAATAATTAAAATATTTCGATATTTAAATCGCAAGTAACACGAAAATAATAGCCTTAAAGTAATTTGTGGTTACTGTGTGGTTATGAATAAATTCAAAAAATCAGTTGATTGCATTAGGGATGATCTATATTTGCAATTTGTCACGTTCAGCTTTATAAATCCGAGTTAGAGATAACCCAGATAAGTTTATCTATAGATTAATTTTAGGTCTGTCTCTAGTATTACTTCGTTAAAAAAGTAATGTGGATTGTAAAGCCCAAAATACATTCGTTGCGGTCGTGAGTCGTAAGTAAAAGCTCTAAACTACCACAAGAGAGTTGAAATATATTCACTGCGGTCGTGAGTTGTAAGACAACTTAAACTTATCATTGAAAATTGTAATTAGATGTGATTTGTTTAGTTTATGAATATTATGCTATAGACACATATAATTGGTTAACTAAACCGTTTAGTTTGTAACTAATTCGAAACCAATTGCATGACACACTGCTTTTTTGTTTAGTTATCTTTTTACTTTGGTTATCTTTGACATTTGAAGTTGAAATTTTGTTTATGTGTTGTCAATCGTATTATTTGTACAGTTAGTGACCAAATTAAAAGGACACGTATAAAAAACATAGTTTTTATTAACATAATTTCTTTTTTTTAAAATTATTTGAATTATGTAAATAAAATTAATTTAGCAAAAAGCAAGTAGTGAGAATATTAAATGAGAATAAAAAAAATATATTTTATTGTATAATAATGTAACACAAATTTTTTCAACAGCCTGTAGTTTTTGATATTTCAAATTTTTTAGCTATAGAACGAAAACTTTCACCTCTTATCCGATAATTTACTACTAATTCACGCAATTGTATACCAATTTCTTTTCTACTTGACATTCTGTTAAAATTAATATTAAAACAAAAATAAAAGAATTATTTTTAATATAATTTATACAATTTAATTTTTTTTCGTTCTTTTTTAATATTTACGCATTATTAGCTTTCTACTAAATTAATTTTATGTAATTCAAATAATTTAAAGAAAAGTGATGTTGTTACTAAAAGCTATGTTTTTTATATGTGTCCTTTTAATTTAGTCACTAACTGTGTATATTATACAATAACCAGAATTTCAATATAAACAATAATATGTTTGACACGAAGTTCGATGGTTCGATCCGTGTTCGCCATACTGTTCGATGGTTTGACGTTAGTTAACTCGTTAATGCTAGAGACACATACAATTGGTTAACTAAACCGTTTAGTTTGTAACTAATTCGAAACCAATTGCATGACACACTGCTTTTTAGTTTAGTTATCTTTTTACTTTAGTTATCTTTGACATTTGAAGTTGAAATTTTGTTTATGTGTTGTCAATCGTATTATTTGTACAGTTAGTGACCAAATTAAAAGGACACGTATAAAAAACATAGTTTTTATTAACATAATTACTTTTTTTTAAAATTATTTGAATTATGTAAATAAAATTGATTTAGCAAAAAGCAAGTAGTGAGAATATTAAATAAGAATAAAAAAAATATATTTTATTGTATAATAATGTAACACAAATTTTTTCAACAGCCTGTAGTTTTTGATATTTCAAACTTTTTAGCTATAGAAGGAAAACTTTCACCTCTTATCCGATAATTTACTACTAATTCACGCAATTGTATACCAATTTCTTTTCTACTTGACATTCTGTTAAAATTAATATTAAAACAAAAATAAAAGAAATATTTTTAATATAATTTATACAATTTATTTTTTTTTTTCATTCTTATTTAATATTTATGCATTATTTGCTTTCTACTAAATTAATTTTATATAATTCAAATAATTTAAAGAAAAGTAATTTTGTTACTAAAAACTGTTTTTTATATGTGTCCTCTTAATTTAGTCACTAACTGTATATATTATACAATAACCAGAATTTCAATATAAACAATGATATGTTTGACACGAAGTTCGCTGGTTCGATCCGTGTTCGTCATACTGTTCGATGGTTTGACGTTAGTTAACTCGTTAACCACTGTAATTTTCAGTGGTTACTAACTAAAGTAAATGTACTGCTAACCACTCGATTTATAGTGGTTATCTCAGTTAACCAACTCGCGAGTTGGTTACCAATTATATGTGTCTATAGCCTTAGATTAATTGGTTTATAAAAATACAATAAAGAAAATCTTTAATAAATTCACCAATTAATTAATTGTAGAAATTTTTAAAATTTTAATTAATTAAAGAAATTTTTAATCATGGGTGAAAATATAGAATTGGTATTGGGATTAGCATTAGGAATAGCTCTGCTAAAAAAAAGACAAAAGAAAAGAGTTTGGACAAAACCGTTAAACACTGAAAGTGAAAAAAATAAACATGCATTTTATATAAAAACTTTTTTAAAGGCAAAGCGTGAAAATCAAAATGCTCACGAAAAAATATAACCTTTCACTTCGAAATAATTTTAAAGACTGAAAAAGCTTTCTCTCATCATTTTATTCGAACGCAAACTCATGACTTTCAAATCGAAACAATCTTTGCGTTGAATTCTTATGACCGCAGCGAATGTATTTCAAGTTGTAAGAATTCTGTACATTTTCTATTAGTTGTGATTTTATAAGATTCTTACAACTCACGACTCACAACTCACGACCACATCGAATGTATTTTGGGCTTAATGCAATTGTACTCCGAACAATTACCATGTTTATACTTCACATCAAAACGATATAATACAAATCGATATGAGATAAAACGATCTAATAAAACCGGTCTTACAGATGTTTATACTTCTAGTTCGAATCGATATGAGATAAAACGAAATGAAATGAAATGCAGTGCTGCCACAACATTTTTGCATTTTGAATAAAATATGTAAATAAAATTAAAATTTACAAATTACAACTCAAAGAACGATCACGAAGTGAGAGGTTAATTATTTTAGTTTAATAATTTTTTTTTTGAAAAGTAGTGAAAATGATTCTCAAAACGATATGAACG
This sequence comes from Villa cingulata, assembly GCA_951394055.1. NCBI lineage: Eukaryota > Metazoa > Arthropoda > Insecta > Diptera > Bombyliidae > Villa > Villa cingulata. The sequence goes on along the minus strand of OX596022.1, from coordinate 27,190,308 downwards.
GTTTATACCGATTTTCATATCGTTTTGACAGCTCTCAAACCGCTTTAATTATGGTTTTTAGTTAATGCGATTTAAAAATGATAAAACGTTTTAAGGGACGTTTATACTAAACTTTCAAATCGTTTCATCTTGTATCGTTTTGATTTAGATCGTTTTGATGTGTTTTTTTATTATTTTTTTATTTTTATTTTTATTTAAGGGAAATACAGGTAAACTTGTATCCCCCTAGCCCACACCACGGCCCACCAGGGTCTCGTTTTGATGTGTAGTATAAACGTGGTAAATGATACTGTTTCAAATCTGATGCTATGTAATGCAAGCGGTAATAATAATAACAATATACGCATTATTGTTATTGCGAAATTAGAAACATGTATGAATACGTCGATGGAAAGTTTTTCGTTTTCTTTGTTAACCATAATCAATAGTTATAAGAAGTTCTGAACTCGATTTGAAATTGTGTTTAAAATAGTGAATAAATATGAGTTAATAAAGTTAATAAAAAATTGAATTAACTGTGCATACATAATAAATAGCTAAGATTTATTAAATTTAATAAATAATTAATTCTATTTTTACACGGTAGATTAAAAAAATAATCCATGGAGGAGGTATAAAAAAAATTTACAAAATATATTGAATGCAGAAATAATACTTAATCATAACTATGAGGGAATACATGGAAAAAACCATTTAAAGAATGCAAAAACATCAATAAAGTTCTTCAAAGTAAAATTTTTTTAAACTGTTAAACGTTAAATGTACATACATATTTCTAAAATTTCAGGAGCAGTTGAAGACGATAAAAATATATTTGACCATGTGAAGGAAATTAAAAAAGTCTTTAAAGGCTTTTTTAACAAAGCCTTTAAAACATTTAAAAATAAACACTTCAAAAATATTTGTATGCAGAGAAGGAAAATGGAGTCCTAATTTGCCGCTATTTTATTATAATTTTACATATTATTATTATATTCATTATTATTATTTTTTTTATATTATGCATACTTAAAATTATTTATTTATATTGTTTTAACAAAAAAATTAATTAATATATGTTGTATTGGTGCAACAAATAAATAAGAATTTGAATTGTATTTTATTTATGAAAAAAATCAGTTCTATTACCAATTAAAAGGAATACCTTCCATAATTACTTTTCAAGAATCGATATCGGAATTGCTCCTTTTACTGCTATTATGTAATTAATGTTTGAAAACGCGTTCTATAATAAGTTTAACTTGAATAAATGAAGAAATTAATTCTAGGTAATGCAAAAAGGAGGCGATTGATTACCTCCTATGACATCGCCGTGTAAAAGTAATGCGTTATTTCCATACACAGTAATCGAAAGTAGAACTAATTGCTGTTTAAAGGAACTAGTTGCAGCATCGGTTCGGTAATTACTTGCCTACACGACTGGGAATGTACGTAGATAAATATTTTATAAAATACATATATAACAATAATAATATAGTAATAATAGCTGAAATAAAAGTAAAAACATAACATAACACATCATCATATATGTATGTACGTGCGTATCTATGTACATATTCCTACATTATTTGGATACACATACATACACACATACATACGAAATTTACGGATAAAACAGCAGGAAAAATATAATATCAAATTTATTTCAAGATGTAATTTATTGTAAACAATATCCTGATCCTGTATGCAGATATAACCATATGTGCACAAGGATTTCTATATCTTGTATATATGTAGGTGTATACGAGTGCATAAATGTGTTGATACATTATACATATATATGTATATACAAAGATAGGAATATAAATTTTTGAATTTTTATTCAAATTTAATATTTCAAATATTTATTCTTATACACAATAAAAATATTGACTACATTATGAATTATATGTATGTGCCTTTGATACTTTAAACCGCACCAAGTGATTTTGCATTGACTTGTGCAAAAAGTGCGCTCGTATAAACACTGTTTCACCCTTGTATAAAGGTAATATTTAGAGCTTGTTAAAAATTCGTAGCGAATAGAATATATGCGCAGTGAGAGTATGGCGTCATGCTTTGAGCGAGATTATAATTGTAGTGGTTACACTTTTTCAGGTTTATATGGGAGAAAAACACAAATACATATAATCATTTTATGTACATATTTAATTTCAAGAGAAACATGCGCAGATTATTCGCTTGGAATTTTGAACAAGCTATACATATTATATTCCGTATTCACTTTCAATGCGCAGTCGTTCAGTTCGTTTTTTTTTTAATTAAAGTAAAAATTCTCAACGCGCACTAAAATTTCGCATAACTACTTTGTTAGCTTTATTTTGATTTTTCATAGCTGAACGCTGAACGAAATTATCCTAATTGCAGTGCGCATCGACTTAACGTGCCTTAGCATATAAACTCATAAACATTAAACAAATCAAATTTTTGCAGTTTGATTGCTATCAGTTCGCATTCGCATTCAGTTAAATGCAAATTAAAACTGAAGCATTAAGCACAATTTCTTAATGATAGATATAATACCAATAGGAACGTCAGAATTTTTAACGGCCACAACGACACTACTGATCGAAAAGTCAATCTCAAACATTAATGTCTGTGCTCAGTAAGAATTTTGGAGATTTTGTGTCATGATCTTTATTTCAAGGCTTATAAAGTTTAATTGACTCATGGTTTGTGTTGAACTTTCGCTAATTGAGCTTTGGAGCAGTTAGAAGTCGATTAAGACTCTGGGAAAAAAATCATCTTTTCAGATGAAACGCATTTCTGGCTTTCAGCCAAACGAAGCCGATTTAAACGATATTATTTTGAGAACATAATGCAATCGATTGTTCTCCATAATAATGAACAAACCACAACCACGTTAATATTACTTGTAGCACAGATAAGAATCTTTATTGTGTTTTATTTTAAAGTTCTGATGCACTTATTGGTAAAATTTGTAAATAACAATGTATAAGTGCGTAGATGGTTTATGTATGCGTGTCATATATATCAGCAGATTTTATTTATTTTCACTTTAATATTAATTTTGTTTATTATCTTTCCTATTTTTTTTAAATCTTAAATTCGCTTATGTATCCATACATAAGTATGCAAGTAACATCTTGTATATAATATTCGTATACATACTTACTTTTGTATACATATATGAGAGAGAACCAGGACCACAAATCATGTTGGTGAAAAGTTAAAATTTATAAGTATTGTAAGTAGAAAATAAATACATACATACTCGTAAGAGTGTATGATATGTATGTAGTACATCCGTATGTGAATCCGTAATTTTATTTGACCGTATGGAATCCAATTTGCAGATTATTTAAATCGCATTCATTTTATGTTCATTAAAATAAATTCATAAACGCGATATGTGTACAAATGAAATTATATTTGAAGTTACGTTTTCATGTACGCAATATATATTTGTGTATAGGATAACGAATATACAATAAATTTTTTTAAATTAAAATTCATTATAGGATGATTCGATTGTTGAAATTGTCAAATTTCAATTCCTATATTTAGTACAATGTGCGTAAAAAATTTATTTTACCATAAAGGACAAAAACTTGTATAGTGTATAGATATAGATACTCGCATAATATGTGTATATAAATTAGAGGATGGACTATAAAACATTACAACTCAAAAATAATGATAGAGATACCACCTCAAGAGATAACATTTGAATTGAATGAATGTCACTGAAATCGAAATTAAGTATCCTGAAGCTTAGAAAAAATTATCTCTATTTTATTCAATTTTCCGTATGTTTTCCAAGTGTCAACTGCAAAATGATTATTTTCGCAACATAATTCGTAATCAATATATACGAGTAGTACAGTTCACTCAAATCTGAGAATTAGAGATAGAATTGAATATACAAAAATTACGGATCAATCAGATTCATTTTGGTAGAATTTTCTTACATGAATCATACATGGTCAGATTTGTTTAAAAATATGTTTGCTTACAAATTTGAAAATTTTCACTATACACCATTAAATAAATGATTAAACAATCTGTCATATATTATTCTAATCTTCACATGAAAAATTTCTCATGAAAAATATGATGCGCATACCAAACAACACCGACCTCACACGATGAAATATTCTCAAATTCTCCATCTTTGCAAAAAATGACCATGCTTCATATAAGACAAATCATAAATAATCATTTTATTTTTATTTTTGAGTAAGACGAACAATAAATTATTAGAAATTTCTTGAGTACTATTTGTCTGAAAAATAAAAAATTATAATTCTATAAGAATACAGATATGTCCAAAACAGTTGACAATTTCGAATTACAAAACGAGTTGTGCACAAAAGCTCAAGTGAAGATTTCTAACATTTTTCATTATATTGTAGTTTTAATTATTTGAATAAATTTCGAGTCTGAAATGATTATTTAAGAGAAAATTTCAGAAAAGCAAAATTGATAATTTTAATACTATTTATTAGTAGGACTATGGGGGCTTGAATAGCTCGATGGTTGTGGTGTCGGTCTTGTGATCTTGATATCACGGTTCGAATCCCAACCAGCGTGCTACTCTCGCCCAAGTCGATTATTAATTTCCCATCAGCAATGTACACCAGTAATCTGACAGAATTACTGATCGGCGGTGCCATAATGGACTGAGTATCCGTGTGCACTTGAATATACTATATACATTGTATGTATATATGATATTGATTTAACGGATATACATATGTATTAGAACTTCTACATTCAATGCAGTAGACTTGACAGATACTTTTACATGTTGCATGCTGTGAAGTCGAAAGCCGAAGTCCAAGTTGAAGTCACTGCATTGAATGTAGAAGCGGCAAAAAGCACAAGGGGTTATCAAAATTTTATCTATATACAAACATTTTTTTACCATATTCAGAAATATTCGCGAAACTTGTCAACTGTTTTAAGCTGGACTCAACATGATTAAATTTTCGATGAAAATTTATACAAAAATTTTTATCATACACATCCTGTTTAATAATATAATATACAAACATGTGTATATTCTGTAGCAATATTATTAATACTTATGTATGCATTATAATGTGTATGGGTGGGTGTTTATATACATTTTTATTTATTCTATCCATTCAAATATTTATTCATCGCTTTATGTAAATTAAACTACATTTCCGCATTCATTTTATATTTTATCTGCATTAAAATTTAATTAAAAAAATAAAATAAAAAAAAAAACAAAAAATATACTTGAAAAAAAAAACCACATATGTACGTATTTAGTATTTTCATTATATCCTTTCATGTATGTTACATTTAAAATAAATTTTTCTCGTATTTATGAATAAAATAAAAAATCAGAAGATAATTTATGTAATTTGTACATTAGGCTGACATTAGCGTTCATTCTAAAATTGGAATATGAATGAAACAAATATGTGATTGTATATGCATGACATGGCTATTATATACAATCATATCATATCTTATTTGCATTATGTACATGTGAATTTTCATATTCAAACATTTATATAAGTAATTTTTAATCCTTGTCCAGATACGCGTATGTATGAATGGATATATGAACGTACATACATGTGCCCATAAATAAACATGAGTATGTCGCACTGATATAAATTTCAAATGTTAATTTACATCTGTGATGTTGATCATCGCGTCATTTTATTAAATCATCATATATATATATACAAACAGATACATATATGCACACACATTCACACAAAATTACTGCACATTTATGTAGGTACATATATAATAAATACATACGCGGAAATAAATTAAAACTGATTAACGCTTTTATACAGTTATACAATTTATTATTATATGAATGCACACAGGTGTCAAATAATTGTGTACAATATTCTATGCAGATATACGTATGTAGATTACATTCAATGCACATACATATACATATGTGCATACATACACACATGATGAATGCTAAAGCAAAAAAAAAAAAAAAAAAAAGTTCAAAGCGATATAGTTAGCGTTAGTACTTACTTATCTCTTCTATATCAGTCAAAAATTTAAATTTAATATGCGTCCTTTTTCGAATACCTATATGGCATGAATATATGAAATGTAGATGTAGGTAGGTACATAATTTACATATATGATGACAAATGATTTTTGTTATCATTTTTATATGCTTCATGGTGATTTCTCTATACTGCAGTAGGTATGTAATGTGGTCGTATATTTTGTCAGTTTTACAGGATAAATAAGAATACCTGTCTACATACACATGTAAGTACGTATCGAGTTTACATGTTTATGTAGGTAATTATGAAATGAATTTATATGCTCGAATCATAAAACATTAAAATATAAAACGTGACACTAAATACATAGAAGCTCGCTCTATGGAGTATGCATGTTTGACATAAAAGCAAACAAGAACAAAAAGCAGTGCGAAAATAAACGAATAATATCAGAGAATTCTGCTAGTCAGGATGAATTTTTTTTAATTGAATTTTTGATTTACTTCTCTGCTACATTGCTTTCTTTATTTTGGTTTTGTTTTGGATTATGTTTATGACAGTATTCGTGCATAAAAAACTTTATTGCCGTTATATTGTGTCATTTACATACCTTCCATTCAGTGCGAATGGAATAATATAATACTCGTATGTAGTTGAAAGTTATAACATGTTCATATAATTTCTATCATATTTCATTCATTTCATTAGTATCATTAAAATTGCGACTCTGGCTGTAGATCAGGATAAATTTAAAGTGTTGAGACGGGTTATGTTGACTTTGAGGGTATACCGGTCATTTTCAGTCTATTGGTATAAATCTGCTTCTTAGATTATAAACACACTATTTGGTTAATTAAACAGTGACTTGGTTTCGCATATAAATGAAATGGTTAACTATGGCGGCTAACAACGTAAGCGTTATAACCATCTACTTTCCAATGAAAAAGTCGAAAATCGAAATCTAAGTCACTAAGTCACTGCATTGAATGTAGAAGCGGCATAAATGTAAACAAACAAATGTCAAAATAAATTTCATTTATTTTGGCTAAGATATTGGTTAAATTGACGAATTGGTAAATCAACCTATGCATCTATGTGTCAATAATATTAAGGCATCCCCACAAGAAAAATTCTAACGCAGTAAAATCACACGATCTCGGTAGCCAGTACACGCATTGCTCCAATTGGGAAATCCTTTAGTTTAACCACGTTTAACCAACGTTTAACTGTCGTATAATTATTAATTGCATAAAAAAGTCTGTTTATTTTTATGCTTCGTTTTCAACACAACGTGAAATTGAAGAGAGCTTTTGATGAAATTGACAGCTGTTCCAAATGGAACGTGAATTATTGAGTTGCATTTAAATACATTTTCGAACATCATTGAAAGATCTTTATCAACTATGAAATTGAAATTAGGAATAGAACCTATACTATTTTCAGAAATCGAAGTCAGTACAGGCAAGATAGGCATGCTGTTCTATATTCTTTCACATTGCGTTTGTATAAATCTGTCTCGTGTGTGGGGTGATCAGATCTCAATTTAAATCCGAGGGAAATATTTTAAATTGTATATTATGAAGGGCTGCAGTTTGCAAACAACTTTTTTTTTAGATTTTACAAAAAAATAGGTAATTTTGCGACATTTTGGGAAATTTTATGAAATATGTTCATTTCTTTACAAAATAACATATAATAACAAGCTGATTTGAATAATATGATAGCAATTTGCATTGTAAATAATTTTCTTTCTTATTCTAAGAAAAGACAAAACAAAAAATAAAATTCAGAATGTAACGGTAACGTAAAGAAATCATTAACAAGTACATAAAGGGAAGAAAATAGAAGAAAATGGACAAATAAACAAATATGAAAATGAATGTATGTACGTATGTATACAAAATTTAATATCAAATTGATGCTGAACACATAATTTTATAAATAAAATTAAAAATACTGAATATGGTTTAATCAAAAATTCATATTTTTTTTATAAATTTAATCAATACTCCCAGTAGCTACGGTAGCCCTGAATTATCATCATTTTCTTTTATGCCCATCTTCCCGCTGACACGATTCAATCAACATTTTATATTTTGAGTGGACATCGGCTGCGCAACGACTTCATATTTTATAGTTCGGTTTTTTATTTTTCATATAAGCAAAATGGCGTTAACTGAATAAATCAGTTGCCTTCACGCTGTGTGATAGGCAACATCAAACGGAAGGGTGTATTTCTTTTTCCCAAAAAAAACAGGGTGATTCATTATTAGAAATGAAAAAATCAGCAAACAAAAATTAAAATTTGTCTTAAAAACCGAACTTTTTTATGATATTTTCAAATAATGCTACTTTTTTATCAAATATAAATTTACAGGAATGTGAAATTTGTACACAATCTCTTTTTTAAGAATTATTTGTGAACAAAATTATAAATTTATTTATGCACAATTTGGAACATCCTGTTAACATATTTTAAAAAGTACCTTCTTCAGGGTTGACAGAGCATATTTTAAAAAGTACCTATTATTCAGAATTTCCTACAAAATATTATATGTGAAGTTATCAGAACCTCATCGGGTAACTATTTCCATAAGCACAATACTGACTTCGATTTCTGAAAATAGTATAATTTGATGTTACTTTGAAAAATTTCACGTTGAGAAGAAAAGAGAAGAAGTCTTACAATTTAATGTGCTACAAACAGGAAAAAAATTGAATTTCAATTTCACGTTGTATTGGAAACGAAGCATCATCTTTTTCCTCACAATTATTTTTAACATTCTCACTAATTCATTGTACTCAAAAATTCAAAAAAAAAGTGTTAAATGTAAAAGGTAAGGCTACTCAAAATTTTAATAAATTAACTGACCGTTTTAATGAGTTTCACATTATCATCTGTTGTTCGATTAGCGTGACGAGACGAAATCTCTTTGAAAAAAAAAATCATAAATTAATAAATATCCTGTTGTTTAAATTGTATCCTTTTTTTTTTTAAATGATAACAATGATACCAGTACCTAACGATATTGAAAACATTGTTATATAATCGCATCACATCATTTATAATACCACGCACAGATAAATACACGAGTATACAATATAAGATCCTCGTATACATTATTGTTGTTCGATTTTTAATTTTAATTGAATCAAGAATGATGCTTGATTTGTTGAAAACACTAACAACAAATCGAAACAATAGAAATCTCAGTGATAAATATTATTATCTTCCTTATTATTATGAACATCCACGTACTATACTCTGAATAATCACGAGCACTACAGAAATATAAGATGATGAAAACAAATGTGAAAATTTCCATTCATTTCCCAGATGTTTTTCTATATTTTTTTTTCTCTTTATTATTTTTTTTTCGAACAATGACAACACCTGTTACAGACAATATATCCTTCCTGTTTATATAAAACATTATTTTATTCAACATTTTTTTCTCTTATATCCTTTTTTTTATATTCATTCATTCATTCTCAAGTTTCTATACGTAAAGAATTGTATTCATCAGTCATAATAAGACTTAATGGTCAGATATATTTACTCATACATACATATATCGCTGTGTCTGTGTTATGATGAGTTGTGGAGTTACGATACGGTACACCCGGAGACCATTAAAATGAAAAATTTGCAAAAAAATAGATAAAAAAAAATGAAAATCAACTAAAAAGCCATTTACCGTTTATCATACATATACTTCTTCATACATATACTACAAGTCTTCATACATATACTTAAACTGCCACCAATACAATTATTACTGTACCAATATATACATATTTTGAACACTTTTTATATGTATTTCTTTGTCTGTATGTGCATAGAAAATTTATATAAGAAAACATTTTAAAGAAAAAAAGTATTGTCTCTCTTATTATTTGATTTTTTTTTGTTCATTCACATTGTCCTGTATTATATGAGTGTATATTTTGTGTGCATGTAACCGTTTCTATATAACTAAAAAATATAAATACACATACATATTCATGTTGTGTGTGAACGTTACATTATATTTAAGCACTGAATGTGTGTGCGTCTGATAGTGAAATTTTCTATAAGTTTCCTTCTATATATCGTTCATGTCTTTCGTCCTTTCAATTAGTAGTTCGTTTCAGTTCGTTAAGCATAAATGATTCTCTATCTTCTTTATTTCATTTTTTTTCAGTGAGAGTTCTTTTTTTTAATCTTCACGTACATATTCCTGTCTTTAAAGTTCTTTTGAATTCGTTCTGTGATGCATATTCTGTGAAAATGCAAAAAGAATGAAAAATTTGTCAGTGTAATTTTTTTTTTTTTTTGACTTTTCCTGATTATATGAGTATGCTTGTGTGATAAAATTCATAAGAACTATTGATGATGCATGATCGCATGTGATCCAATTTTATTATTATCAATTGCATTGTGTTGTAGTGGCAGTATAGTCTTGAATATCTTTGTATCTCTTGCATCATGAATAGTCGAAACTTGCATCATGAATAGTCTGGATCTAAAATATCGAATTAAATACCGTATTATCGTTTTGTGCATATATGTGTGTGCGTGACAAATGCACTGTGAGTGAATGAATATCATGGTGCTCTTTTGTATTGAAAATCATCAAAAAAGGAAAATAATTTTTCGATAATTTTTGATATTTTATCTTTAACTTTTGTGTGCAATTTTTCTCTAATTTTTCTAAGGTACAGGATAATTTGAAAGGAAATAAAATAAAATGAAAAACAGAAAATTATTCTCTCTTCAAATCCTGTGTGATTTCATTGAATTTTATTTTTTCAGAAACAAAAAAAAAACCTTTTCGTCTTACTTTTTTTTTTAAAATCGAAAAGCGAAACCAAACAAAAAAGGAATAAAATACAAATATAATCTTTCGTATACGATATAATTAAAGGAACATCTTCTTTATCCTCGAAGTTGATTTTTCTTCATTCGAAAATCCTTTTTTTCAGTAGCATATTTTCTTTTTCAGTTTTTTGTTTTTCTTCAATCCACTTTCATTAGCGAAATTGCCACAGGGCAGATTCTTGAAATTTTTCATTGAAAATATTTTGGGGGCAAAAATATTCCCATAAGTAAACGAGAAAACATTAAAAATAAATTAAACAAATTAAATAGAATCCCTCTCGATTCGTCTTCTAGATCCTTCTCAAATTGTAAGTAGCTAGCAATGATTTTTAAATTTTCTGTTTTTTACAAAAAAATGAATTTCTTTCCGTCAACATTTTTCATTTTCAATTCCGTTCGACAAACACCCAAGTTAAATCAAGAATGTGAAAATACTTAATATTTTTTTCCTTTTTCTGCTTCAATTTTTTAATATTATTTTTCCATTTACCAAATTTGTTGTAAGACGACTGAAACAGATATGTATGTACTCGTCCTTGCAGTCCGCAAAAAAATTAATAAATAAATTGAAATTCTTTTTTTCATATTGCGTTTTTCCAATAATAAAAATATTCACTGTATATAATAAGATGATGGTGGGTGGTAATTAAAGAAAAAGGATACCAAAAGAGAAAAAAAAAACTAAAATGAAAGTAAACATGATTTATGACTTAATTATAAAATCAACTATTCAGTAGGTAGGTACCTGAATTGAAAATTAAATAATTTAAAAAGCACACGGGAATGATGAAAAATTATAGGATTTGAACAGAATATCGCCGTATATAGAACCGAACCAAAAATGAAAAATCCAAAGCAGGCAAATCTCTTCCCATTTCCTAGAGGCTCCTCTTAATTTTTTTTCTTATTTTACAAATTTAATTTCCCTTCAGATATTAGCAACAGGATACTATAATTAGATTTCAATTTTTTTTTCTTTCATTTTACGTAGTGGAAGGCAAGTCCTTGAGTAACAAAAGCTGTACAGAAACTTGAGATTTTTTTTTATTTGTGTGTGTGTTATTTTCTTCTTCTTTGTCTTTTGATTAGCTGAAAGTGGTAGTTGAGATTCAATGTGTAATGCATACTCGTTTATATCCAGTATTACTATAAAATTTCAAAGGAAATTGATTTACTCTCAGGACACGACAAGAAATCTTGTATACGTAATAAATTTTTCCTTAATATCCTTACCACAAAAAAAGTGTAATATATCAGTGTATAAAGTAATCCTTACATAGTTTTTTTTTTTTTGGTAGAGAATTTTTTCATTTTCCTTTTTCTTTGGTGTTGTCCTCCTTCAAATTTTTCTCGTTTCAATGAACGTTCATTCTAATCGGTTTCTTTTTTCAATTTTTAAGTGTAACTTTTTTACGTAAAAAACCCGCAATAAAAAACAAAAAAACAAAGCAAATAAGGCCACAGGACTGACATATGTTTCTAGTGCACTAGAATTAATTTTCTACAAACTACAGAGAATCACCTATGAATGTACATGCATGATGCGCTCATATAGTATGGACCCTTCCATAGTGCTATAGGACAGTATGTACAACAATTTCTTAAACACATGCCATACAGATTGAGTATACTCACATACGAGTTTTTAATATTCGAAAACTGTCTGTCTGCTGTTATCCTGCACAATCTTTCGTTAGAATTTTTCTCGTTATTTTTATTTCTCCTATTCGATTTTTGCTTGGCAACTCGACAATTTTTTTGGTATGCAACAGATTAATTTTTTTCTTGTACTTTATGGTTATATTTTTTCTTTTATATTTCTTCTTCTTCTATTTTACTAAAATTTACAATACTACTACTTAGAAAGGATATAAATAAGTAATTACGTACATACATAGATATTGGACTGCAGCCAATACTTTTAGAGAAAAATGAATGCCAGGAAATTGAAACCTGTGAAATTGTTGACAAATCTTAACTGATCCCTGATACAGTTTTTGTGCAAAATTTTTATTTTGTGCACCAACTCTTCAGTTTCTTTTTATTTTTAGATTTTGAATTTTTAAAATTTTTTCTTAATTCTTTTTGCTTTTGTATTAGAATTGTAAGAATTTGTTGCCCACAAAAAATTCTAAGATACTTAAAGTTAGTCTGTTTCAAAAATTTTTCTACCGCAAATAATTTAAGTTTGATACATAAAACTGAAAAATTAGATCCTAAAAAAGAACAAAAGAAAAACGAACAAAAAATTAAAAATTGCGAAACTTTTTAATTAGCCGCACGAAACAAGAAAAATGATTTAAAATGTCGCAATCCTACAAAAAAAAAAAAATAAAATGAAAATGAAAATCGGACGACTGAACGAAAATATTAACGCGATAACGAAAAGGAAATAATGCGAAAAATTTAAAAATGTATTTCAATTAAAAATGAACAAAACAATAATAATGTCATGGCATATTTTTTCCTTATTTACAATTCTGCCGTATATACTTGTATACCCTTTTGATATTTATTTTATTGCGGAATATTACGAATAGTAAAGTTTAAGCATTTTCTAATCGAAGCGTTTTTTTTTTCAAAAAAAAGGACGAGAAAGTTAGAAAAGAGTAGTGCGAAGTATCGAACTGAATCGAGTACGAGTGTGTAAGTGGTAGGAAATTAAAAAAGGATGGCAAACTATAAAAAATATCGCTTCGTATTTTTTTCGTTGGTATATTGTAAAAAAGTTTTTTGAATTCTAATCAAACAGAAAAAATAAAAGAATAAAAAGAAGAAGAAAATCATACAAATAAAAGGTATGATATTCTAAAAAATTAAATTTAAAAAAGAAAAATAAATAGGACAACAATACAATCATAATCGCAGGACAAATATCATGAGAATCCTTTTTAAAATAATTTAATGGTTTTTTTTTGTTTTACTCGAATAAAAAATATGATAATTTGATAATATCCTTTTTATCATTCATTCACCACACTTATTCTACTACAGAAAAAAATAAGAACGAAAAACAAGAGAAATTGAATCTAAAAAATAAACAAAAAAAAATCGTTTTTCTCGGTATTATCAAAAATTATCAACAGGACATGAAAAAGTATACATTTACGAAAGGTAATTTTTTGAATGAGAAAATAATGAAGAATAAAACGAAAATATCTAAAAAAAATGTTGGAAGGGGGTAGGTAAAGATTGTTCAAAAATTTCTTCGTTTTCATTACTGTAACAAAAATATATATATAAGTACGGTCGGTAGAAGTGTGTATCTTCTGGTAGAATGAATCCACTCTACTCAGTACCTGTACTGAGTATTTGTCGTTATTCCTTTTCACAAAAAAAAAATGAAACTTTTAAAATATTTTCAAAAAACCAAAAGAAAACAAAACGAAGTGAAACTAAATTTTCTTCCACTTATTATTTTGTTTTCGTATTATTATTTGAAAAAGGACTACGCGATACTGTTTAGTATATCCATCCACAAATACCATAAGGGAAATCTTTTTTTTTTTGCATGACTTCTCAATTTACTTATTTTCCAATTTTCCTTACTGCTACTGTTTTTTTTTTTTTTTGCTTTGGGAGAATCGAAATAAAAAATAAATTTTCGTCCTTTTTTATATTTTCCATTTTTATTTTGAATTTTTTCTCGGTTACGGTGAGCTAAAAATTTTGATTATAAATTACAAAATTTTCTTCAATTTCGAAATTGTGTACTTTTGAGTGTAGTTGTGAAGGACTTTTAAAATTTTTGATTTTTATTTTAAGTAAGAATTTTTTTTTTATTCCTATTATAGTCCTTAAGTTTTTATTTAAAATGGTGGCCACGTAACATTCGTTTGTAGTTTTGCTTTACGTGTATAACCTATACAGACTAAGGGGAAATTTTTTCTCTTAAACGAGCATTATTTTGATAGAATTATGCAGCGTTCGTATTGGTATGTCCTCTGTAATATCAGACGACCATATTTTGGTTTTAATTCAATTCTTAATCTAGAATACTGTCATTAGGATTATCAAATTAATAATAACTGTGATCGAAATGAGAATCAAGTAATAAGAAAAAGCAGATGAAAAGTAAAAAATAAATAAAACTAAAAAAAAAAAGATTTTAAACTGAATTTCGTTACCTAAAAAATTATCCCATAAATTGGATATGTATGTACGTAAGTATGAATGCAAATGGTTAAAATAAAATCTTCCTAGAACCAATCAAATAATCCAGATAAACTTCTGCAGAAATTAACTAAATTACGGTAGTATCTGGAAACAACCACATAAGACACAACTGTATTCAACGAGTATATGCAATGTATGAACAGATTGTTAATATATCTATCGTATCAATTAAGTACATAAATATATGTAAATGAATGTGTATACACAAGGATATCACATTTTAATATCATTTAATGTAACCACATCAAAAGTAATCGAAAATTAACGAAGTGAATCTGAATATGACTAGGATGTCATTTTCTCATATAGAATGGTAGTTTTTTCTTTACTTTGTTTTCCACACATACAGAAGCATATGTAAATTATAAATCGTATGAGCGTATATGAGTAAAATGTTAAAGGATTTCATTTATATGCTGGGACACATCAATATAATAGGGATATTGATATTCTGTATCTCTATGGGTGCAGTTAAATTTGATGGAAAAGTGCAAAAGTCAGCGTGAGTGAATGACTGATTCTCTTCTTTCTGGATTTTTTTTTTGTCTAAGAAGACATAAGACCACAATACCATCAAAATACCAGGGAATGAGAAAGACAACCAAAAACCAAAATGAAGTCAGAATACCACATTCATGCAACAGATAACGGTCAATATGACAGTACAAAAGTTAGGATTTTTTTTTTCGGTTTTGAAATTTTTTTTGCTATGAGTGGAAAAAATGTAAAATTGTACATTTTCTATGATATATTACGGATATAATTTGTAAAGCCTTCTTGTATCATTGTAAAGTAGACTTTGTGTTATCTTCTTCTGCTTTCAATGCTGCACAGATCTGAGTAGATCATTGGACTCAGAGAGAATTTGCTTTCAACTATCGATGTCTCGACGTTTTGCCAAAGTGTATATATATACCTAACAAGTGGAAAATCTCAATATAAAATATTTTTTAATTTTCAATGACCTCGAAATTTTTTACACAAATACACTGACAGCTACGAAAAAATAGACAGAAAATCAAATCAAGACTAAAGAAGTAGTTGAAACAAGAAAGAAATAATTAAGAAGTCGCCCCTTTTTATAAAATTGAGTACGTAAAAAACAACACAATCAAAAATTCACTCTAAAAAACAACTCAAACAACAACAGCAACATCAAGCACGTGTACATTACAAGTACGTGTATTTACCGTCAAATTATCATATGTTAGAAGAACAACGAATAAAAAAGTTGAAGCGAAATAGACTTCGTATGTGAATCAAATAAGAATATTTTCAACTACCGCTAGTGCATATCACGGAGGCTATTAAAAACTAATGTAAAAAAAAATGTAAGCAGAGAGAATTTTGCATTATTGTGATGTCGGTGATATAGAAAATGAGAAGTTTGATAGTATGTGTACTTTTTATCTTATTTTTTCATGTACACATTTTTACATTATAAATATAGTAATTTGGGAATTGACAGGTAAAGTGCTTTTCAGACTTTAAGAAAATTGTTGTTGCTGTGAGAATTGCTGACAATATTTGATAAACATGTATATTTGAACTACTTTTTTCTCGGATCTCCCATTCTATTTAGCTTAATAGCTGAGATTTCTTACTTGGTTTACCTAGATTTACTTTGGTTTTGCTTTCTAAGTAGTTGGGAATGTTCAAGTTGGCCACATCATCTTGTCCAGCTCTCACCAACGATTTCTTAGCCTTCCTCTAGTTCTTTTAATATCTAGATTGCTAAAAAGTATTCTTTTACACATAATATTATCACTCGTTCTTAGAACATGCCGCAGCCATGGTAATCTATTTAGTCTTATGAACGAGACTAAATCCACATTAGCATAAAGTATATAGAGTTTTTTGTTCTTTCTTCTTTTATTTACACTGTTTTATTTACACCATATATTATTTTTAGGATTTTCTGCTCGAAGCGTCTTAAGGTGGTAGCATCATTTTCTCTTATTACCCAACTTTCAGAGCCTATTGGGTTATATTATATTCCAGTTACTATTGACTCTATATTGTAAATATTTGGGGGCAAGTGACCACGGCAAAGGTAAAAGAAATAATTTTCAATTTTTTGTTGCCAATTTCCAACTCTCATTAACCCCAATATTACTCAATTTTAAATTAGTATCAGCTTGCGAGGAAAAATGGCCTAGAAATATTGATGGTGACAACAAGTAAAACGAAGTAGATCATTCTAATAAATAATAGGTCAGTCTAATGGCCGATTTCTTCATACTCCTGATTAGCTGACAGCTAGCAACGAGTTTGGTTTTCTTCACACAATCTTCTTTCTAACTAGATACAAAGCTAAATGGCTAATGCTCAAACCTAAAATCGAAAATTTTGAATCGATACTCGAAATTTCCAATGTAAAATTTAATGTAAATCTTAATTATTTGAATGTTTTTCAATTAGACAGCTAGTCGGCGGTAGTATCGAGTTAGGTTACACCTAAATAAATAATCAGAACTTCATCTTCTCACTAAAGTTATAGGTGGCAGCTATCTTACCCCTAAAGTTAGCAAGAAGATAATTGGAAATGAAGAAATCGGGCATAAGTCCTATCTGATTCTAAAGTTCTAAAGTTCTCGTGAAAACGAAGTTAGAGTAAAGCCAATGGAGGAGCAGAGTATGGTAGGATTGAGTCTGTGCTAAAATATAAAATAAAATGACAAATTGAAATCATCTGCATACAATCACGTATTCATACAAAAAAAAAAAAATCTAAAAATTAAAATCAAGGATTTAATATTAATTTATTGGCACTAAGAATAAAAATATATATGCGTATGTTACATGTCATTATTTCTTATTTGTCTCAACCAATTGTACGTGTATTTTCATTTGTTACACGAACACATTCGCATAATTAAGTGTATGTTACTCGTAATGTGTAAACCAGTAATGTTTATTGTCACTGAATATGAATCGAACATTCTGTATAATATTTTCGAGTTAATTTGATCATGAAATGAAATTTAGAACACATAAATACGTATGAACATCATATTATTATGTATACGTTACGTATATTTTTATGTATTCACAAATTTATTAGTTTTGTGTCATTCTGTCAATTATGTGCATTTATATGTGCAACATACGAGAATGTCAATCAAGAAAAATTTTTATTGCTGCCGTAAGCAAAATTTTACATTTAAGAAATGAATCAATTTCATTTGCTTTCTTACAATCATTATGTACATGGTTCATTCATGTGTAATAAAAATTTCATAACCTTTAATATAGACATTCATATATTTATGTGAGTAAATAAGTAACTTGATAATCATATATTTGAAGTAATAAATATACGGATTTTATTATTGCGCTTGAAATGTAATGAAAATTCGTTACTTACATCATAAATTTATATGTAACGTATGAATATACAGTCTGTTCAAAAAGAGACGAACTTTTATAAAAATAAAACAAAAAGTTTTTGAGCTTACATGATAACATTTATTGAAAGAATAATGTTAAACCTATTTCGCGTTAGCACTAGTATACAGTCCAATCTCCACTGTTTTGAATTATGAGGTGATATCTTCTGGTACAACTTTCGCTCAATTTTTTGGCATAGTCATTGGAAAAGCCGTTCCACAGTCTCTTCAACTTTCTGGCTCTTTTAAAGTGAACCAAACTTTGACTAAGTGACCAAACTTTCCTTCTGTAATTCGTTGTAACAAAAGTTGATTTATCTGTAAATACTAAGTTTATCCAATCACGGTCAACCTTTTTTCTTCAGCCCATTTTAAACGATTTTCAACCTGTCTCGTGTTTAATAGCTGCTTGGTAACAACACTTCTTTGTTTCACGCCACTTTCGACTAATTTCTGCCTTATCGTGTTAAACGAAATTTTAATACCCTCTTTCAGAAAGGTTTTGTTTTGTTTAACGTAAAGTACGCGCTAGGTTATCCTTAAAAAGTTTATATTCCGATCTTGTTGTCTTTCGTGTTTTGCCCCTATCAGGTAGATCGTCTACATTTCCAATTAGACACTGTCGTTTTAGTGTATTTTGCGGCAGCATTTATACTCATCTCTGATTCTTTTGTTTGAGTCATTAGAAATATCACTTCAAACATTTTTTTATAAACAGAGCTCATTTTATAAATATATCTAACTACTTTAACAGTTTGAACGCAAATGAAAAAAATCTTGGTCAGCGAAATAGACAAAGGCAAGCTAAACATTACTCATGTAACATTTTTAGTATCTTGGCATTTATTGTGTTTTAACCGACTGTCGTGTCTTTTCGAACAGACTGTATATAGTGTACACAGCATATCAGAAAGGATTTAATTCTTGAGAATTATGTATCATTTTATGTATGAATGTAATGTAATGGATGAATTTCATTATGTACATATGTGAATCTTTATCATATAAACACACTATGACGTATTCGCAAGATCTATAAAACATTTTTTTTGTTTGATTTGTTTTTTTTTTGTTACCACGAATATTTTGCATCCACTATTCACGTTTATCAACTTTGTTATGTCCTTGCATTTGCATATGCATACATATGTAATATGTATCTACATAGGACGCGTAAAAATTTATAGTGTCTATATAAGATACATTACAGAATGTAGATTCAAATATTGAAAATTTGAAATTGTAAATGCAATATTTAACATGCATTTATAAATATATGTTTGTCTTTGTATGTATACAAAAATGTATATATATATGTATGTGTAATAAATATAGTATATTCTTCTCACATATGTAAATTTAATGATAATATCGTATATTGTATCCTTTTCCTAGAAAGTTGAATAATATATTTTTAAAGAACATATGTACTCGTATATGTACATATTTATGTATGTATGTATAGGTACACGTATGCATATGAATGGATCATTGATGAGATGATATGACAAATAAAATAATAAGTCATCATCACTCACTATATATTTATCGTATTCGTATGTATATACATGATGAATAAATTCATTCAATGTGTGCATTTATGTTCATATTATTTGTTACATATGTATGTACTCGTATATTTATATGTTACATAATAATATATGCATATTAACCTTCTCAAACTCATATATTCATGTATATGATTATATTTAGATCATACATGTATTGGATATGTTGTGTATAAATTCATGTTAAATGTGAAATCAAATTATCCTTTTATAGTTTCAATGTATCGTCGTATGTTTATCAGTCATTCATCGTATCTACATACATATAAGTATATACATATATTTGCGTACATCTGAGCACAATAATGTAGGGTGGGTCAACTTGGATTTTATTTTCCTGATATGAAATGTATTGGTCTTTTTAATACTTGTATTGCAGTTTCAAGCTTTAGATGAAAAGGTAATTTGATAAATTGTTTTTGATTTATGTGTGAAAAATGACATCATTTAAATAACTTCAATTTTCTTTTCGACAAATAATGGCTATTTTAAAGGAATTTTGCATTGCAGCACGTAATGTCGCTAAATCAAAATTTGCAATTTCTGCACGAATATTTTTCTTTAATCTCCTGAATTGGGAGAGTTGGTGTGTTTCTGTAAACTCGTCCCTTTAAAGTAGCGCAGAAGAAATCAGATGTCATTAAATCTGGTGAACGCCGAGGATGATAGGAGAAATCTACATTCATTTTAAAAATAATTCGTTCACCGAAAAACTCTCGAAGAATCTCATTGGTCGCTCTCGCGGTGTGTGTTTTAGCTCCATTCTGATGGAACCAAATGGTACAATTATTCTGGACTGATAGACGAAAAAAGTATTCTATTATAGTTCGTTTGGTTGAGGCGATTTGTGGATGTTAATCTTCATCTAAAAAAAAATGGGCCGATGACTTTATCATCCATAGCTTTTCACACCAAACAGTGCATCTAAGAGGATGGAATTGAAGCTGGTGTAATACCTTCAAGTTTTCCGTACCCCAAATTCGACAATTCTGATGATTTACGAAAAAAATTTAAATGAAAATGTGCCTCATCGTTCACAATTATTAATTTGTTGTTGAGAGAATTCACTTTACATTGCAATAATAAATCGTTGGAAAAAATAATAAAATTCAACAACTTTGATCCGTTTTTGCACAGTATATGTAGCCATTATAAAATTTTATGAAATTCTTTATATATTGTCCTAAAGAAAAAGTTACAAATTTGTAAAAACCATCGAATTTGGCCCACCCTGTATGTATAATATATGTAAATATAAATCACGTATTTGTATTGATATTCGATATGTATTTTCGTATATTAAGTAACTCGTTATTCGTATATGTAGATAGTAGGTATGTGCATATAAATTATGTGAATATTTTCAAAATTCGTTTTTGCATAATGTATGCAGCTATGTACTTATATGTATCATACATAGTAATATAGCAGTAATAAATGCGTGAAAACTGTAAATTACGATCACATTATGATGATACATATACACACTGTACATAGTATATAATGTACATTAATAATTATTATTATCAGAAAATCACATTATGTACATAAATATGTAGATTCGAATCCTTGCTTATCATATACATATATACAGTACATTATATATCTATAATGTCATATGTCTTTAGATTATTATCTGATTGTCAATAAACCCAATTTAATTTTGTTGTCATTTATCGCCTTTCTAACACACCAATTATGCATTGCTACTACTGCTACTGCTACTACTACTACTACTTATAACTATTACCACTTTTACTGATTTCATTTTCTTGTTTTGCTTTGTTTTTGTGTCATGATTATCATCATTTTATTATTATTAAAGGATTATTAATACAAAAGACAGCACTTATACATATTGAAAATGATTACTATTCATTGAATATTTTTATATATACAGACATAGCACACATACACTCAAAATTACATAATATGTAATGTATGCAAATTTTATATATTTCATATTGTAATCTAATACTATTGACACACTGCAGAGATAAACTTGGTATGGGTGGCACATTTAAATTGAGGTTAACTAGTTTATGTATTCATATATGACACCTGTCCAGATAAATTTAAACACTAATTCTTTCTCATCTAGTCAGCATGTTAGCTGAAATTTGGTTTGACAGTTTGTTTAAATATAATAGGTGCTTTCGATTTGGTAATTTCAAGTACTTGCGAGTACTAAAATGTGTCTAGGATAAATTTTGTTAAAACGAACGACACAAAAATTATTCGTAACTACTTGCATCTACTTCCAGCTACTTGAAAAATTTTTCATGAGTAGCTGCGAGTAGATGGTTTAGCACAGACATTTACCTTTTCTACTTGAAAGTTCTTTAAATTGCCAAATCGAAAGTACATAATATAAAAAATAACACAAACGTCAAAGATAACGTGAGTTAGAACTTGGTTAACAAGATAACTGAGTTCTAGAAACTCTGTTAACTTAACCGAGTTCTGAAAGTCGGTTATCGCAAAGATAAACCAGAAAACTGAGATAACCATGGTTTATCTATGCAGTGTGTCAATAGCATAAGGACATCGTCATACTCGTATATTACATATTTTGAAATTCAATTTACTCATTTTCTTCATCGTTTCTCTTCTTTTTTCGTGTTTCGTTTTATATACTACATATTTTGTAAATTTTCCATTTTCTTCATCTTGCATACAGATTTTGTATGCAAATTATTTTATATTGTCTGTTCACATACTCGTATTTATGCTCCATGCTCGTATATATTGTACGATTACGATTACAAAATTTTTCAAACATAAGGATATGCATTTATAATGCAAATTACTAGTACATTTTTAAGATTTGCATATCACACAAGAATAATACGCAGTATACAACACATTACATATTATAATCTATACAACATTTAATGTAAATTCATTCATTCATTCATTTATTGTACTTTATTCATGATATTCTTGAATAATGATTTTTGATTTTCTCGTAAAACGTTATATGCATAATATTAAGAAAATTATTTTGTCCTTTAACGAAGAAAAAAAAAACAGTGGAGGTGAACGTATTATAATCTTTATGCTTTCCAGTTCAATTTTCATCTAGAAATTATTATTTGATTGGTATAGCCTTTAGCTATCATATCAGTGTGTGTGTATCTAGCTTGTATCGTAAATATCTAATGGCAAAAGCATAATATTGAAGATACGAGTATGAAGTGTGCCTTGCCTATGCCAGCGTAATGAAAAAGGTGTCATTTCAATAAAATAAAATTGAGCTCATCTTCTGCACATCATTTAGCATCTTCCTATAATATTGTCGTATATGTGTACGTTTGCAAATGAATTTTATGTTAAAAATCATTTTCCGCTCATTTACGTAAGTCCCGTTTTTTTTTTCTTATTTTTCTTTAATGTCATTTTATTCTTTTACTACAAAAAAAAGAAAAAAAATTCATTGACACTCTCATGATTTGAGTCACCCATACTACAACTCTTTCACATATGCACGTATGTACATATATGGATATATATAAATGTGCAGCGATGTTTATTTATACGGTATTTATATATGCAAATTTGGAAGTATGTCAAAAAAAATTTTTTTTATAAGTGCCGGAAAAAAAAATCGAAAAGGAAGAAAGAGAAGTAAAAAAAAAATCGAAAAGGAAGAAAGAGAAGTAAAAAAAAAAATCATGAGCATTAAATAAAAATAATATATTCACGCATTCATATGTACATACATTATCATTATATTTTTACGAAAGGATATTTTTCTAGTAATGTTTTTATAAAAAAAAATTCTGAATAAGGTACACACATATGTAAAAAAAATGAAAAGGATATCGTAAAAATTTTAAAGAGAAATATAATCGAAAAAATGGAAAAAGAAAAAGATGAACGTGAACAACATCAATACATCGAATCGAAAGGATTTTTGATTGTGACAACAACAGCAGCAGCAACAACAACAACAACTACAAATACAAAAATGAAATGAGTCATCATCATCATTTTCTCATTGTGAATTTTAAAAAGGATAACAACAAAGCACTAGCAAACGATAAAGTGCTTTTTTTATCAATTTTTTTTCAAATGTTTTTTTTTACTTTGCTTTTACACTGTGAACGAAACAAAATATGCAAAGTATATTTATTTTTTTTTTATTTTGTCATTTTATCACATTTTTCTTTCTTTCGTTTTCGATTTTTTAAGCTTATCCTTTATATTTTTTAGTTGCCATCTTTCCCTTTTTTTTATTTTTTTTTTTTTGATTATGTACATTAAATAATACGTGAAAATTTAAATAACCGATATGCATATAAAATTTTTTACTTTCTCATCAGTGATTTTTTTATTCCACTTTATTGCAGTGTGTTCACAATGTAGGTAGTGTTACTAAGGTATATCCATAGACGTGAATATTGAAAATTGATTTGTTTGTATTATGCTTATGCTTGCTACATAGTGTGCTAGTCCTAGTATGTATCTGATGGATTCTGGATATCGCAGGCACAGCATATAATACATAGTACGAAGCAGTTGGTGTCATTATTGAAAAAAGAAAAACAGCAACAAATAATAATTTAAGTATAAAAAAAAAGAATTTTCATTTTTAATTGCTTTCTTTTTTTGTGTTACTGTTTCATGCTGTTCAAAATGCATGCATATGTAAATAAAATGTATGTGCTCGCGTTTTACTCTCCTTCGTTACAAGTTATTTAACATCATTTATATTTTCAGTGAAAAAAAAAATATTTAAGTGATCAGAGATTTAAAATAAAAAGAAACAAAAAAAAAACAAATATATTAATATCCTTAAAAAATATTTTTTGCTATTGTTTTACAGGGTGACGTTTTTTATCTGCAAATGAAGACTTTTACAACAGCAAAAATTTTTCAAATAAGATTTCATATTTTTACATGAAAAATACGATTTCATCATAAAAAATATAGGTTGTCTTTTAACAAATTCAAGTTACATTCGAAAAAGAACGATTCCAAGATCGATTCCAAAGTTAAGTTAAAGTTTACCATTGAATTAACGCCTCTAAAGCCTACAATTTTTGTGTAAAATATATGTATTTCGGAATATTTCGTTTTCAACAAGATACATATTTATGTAGGTGATTGTAGATGAAAAATCCTCACCCTGTATACGTATGTTACGCATTACTACCAACGTTTGAAGAAGGAAAATTAGCGAACCGTAAAGTATACTTGTTTAAATTTTTATTCTTCTTTTTTTTTTTGTTTTAGTTTTCATTTTATTTTAATTTGTAAAATACTTACGTAATGTACATACATATATACGCATGTGTGTATTTACATATGCAAATATGTGCTTGATGCAATTGTATAAAAGAAATATTTTATTAAGTGACTATAATAATCCACATTAACTTTTTTCCAAGCATTCTCAGAATTAAATACACATAAATGTGTGTATATCCTTCATGAATTCATATGTATTAAAATCCTACTATACAGAATTTTTGCTTTGTCTAATTCTGCATGCAAGAATATTCACAAACATTCATTTATATGTATACGGAGAGCAAAAATTACTGCACTTTTGCAACAATTTATCAAAAAAATCTGTATAAGTAGTACATATACAAAGTACTTTTCCTGTTTGTATACACATGCTAGCACAATACTTATATGAACATACATACAATTACGTACAGCATATACGGTATATTAAAAAATGATTTTATTATTTAGTAAATATGTGTATAAAATTGAAAATTTCAAACAGAGTCAGGATATCCGTCATGCAGCAAAAAAAAAAAAAATAATAAATTATAACTACAATATAAAAACAAAATATTAAATTCAACAAAAAAAAAATCTTTAAAAGAAATCTTTAAAGGAAATCATTTTTTCTTTAAATCATTTTTCATAACATTTCAATGAAAATTTTATTTAAAATAAGAGACGAGAGAGTAAACTTTATGTTTGCATACGTATAGGGTGAATTCCTAAACGTCAAATGATATTCGTCAGTTTACAATATCAAATCGTAAGTTATATACACTTCATTACATTAAAATGGATATTGCATTTAAAAAACCCTTGTGAATTTATTGACAAAAGCAAACCTGAACAACAAGCGCATCATGAATAATTATGGTGCATTGAAAAGACTAGCAAATATTTTTGTTTAGGAATTCACTAATATTTCTACAGATGCTTGCTTAAATTCATTTTAATAATGCAAAGAATATAATTTGATTATGAATTTTCTCAACATTTATAGCTTAACTAGCTGTACCCTGCACGCGTTGCTACGCCACCAACTAAAAACTTCATTTTCTTTACATTAATCTTGATCTTACGAAGATTACTAAGTTTACGACGTGAAATGAATCCCCTTATTGTCTGTTCAATGTGAGCCTGACGTGAATTTCATAATTTACATAAATTCTTATTTCACCCACAACTCGAAACGTCATAATTCATTCGCTGTAGTATAAACTTTGACACTTGCAAAGCTAACTAAAATAAAAATAAAAAAAATCGACTATATTTTTCGCCTTATCATGATATTCGAAAACGAAACGTTTCGTATTTTTTTTGTTAAAAACGCGATCATGATATTCGAAACGTTCCAAATTCAAAAGATTTTCATCGTCTACTCAGTCGATAGCATTTTGTTCATCGTTTACATTTTTACATTTTTTTACATTTTTACATTTTTCATTTTTTTCATTTCTTTTTTTTTTTTTTAATTTTAATTAAGGCTTAGTCACGATAAGCCCGTTCCGTCCCGTTCCGTTCCGTCCCGTCCCGTTCCATCCCTTTCCGTTCCGTCCCGTCCCGCTCTGTTCCGACACGTTTCAAAACATACCTTTTATAATAAACCGAAACTTTATATATTAAATTTGAAAGCTAATATTGAAAATTTATATGGAAACAGGTTATGTTGTCCGTAAAAAGTTGAAATTTGTTCAACTTCAACGTTTCGTACCGTTCCGTTCCGTCAATTATAACAGCTTTTCGGTCAATCCATATAAATAACATGGAAATGTCAAATATTAAACTTTTTCCTTTTTACGGAACGGAACGGGACGGGCTTATCGTGATTACGCTCTTACACTACTTGTCATATCTTTTGTTTTTATTTATCTATGTTAATACGCTGATACTACTACTAACTTATATTACAACTATGAAGAAAATCAAAACTAATGCACATGTCAACATACAATTAAGACTAACCATGTGAACATGGGCCTTAAA
This sequence comes from Villa cingulata, assembly GCA_951394055.1. NCBI lineage: Eukaryota > Metazoa > Arthropoda > Insecta > Diptera > Bombyliidae > Villa > Villa cingulata. Next base: position 27,163,109 of record OX596022.1, on the reverse strand, counting down.
TGTTATTTTGATATTTTTGGGATATTTGTTCTGTAGCACCTAGAACCCCAACTCTGATTTTAAAAAAAATTTTTCAAAAACCTTTCCTGGGATATACCTAATATTTTCCCAAATTTTCAAGGCAATTGGATTTATGGTTTTTGAGTCTATCGAAAACAAACAAACAAACAAACAAACAAACAAACAGACATACATTCATTTTTATATATATATACGTATATAGATTAAATTATTCTAAGGTGCTAAACACAGTCAAAGCAAATGGCATCCAGCAGGTGCTAGGGGCTTGAATAGCTCGATGGTTCTGTGTCGGTCTTGCGATCTTTGAGATCACGGTTCGAACCCCAGCCAGCGCACTACTCTTGCCCAAGTCGATCAAAAATTTTTCCCATCAGCAATGTATACCAGTAACTGATTACTGATGATAAACTGGATAATATGTATATCTGACATAAAATTACTGATCGGCGGTGCCATGGACTGAGTATCCGCGTGCACTTAATATATACTATATACGTTTATGTATATATGTATATTTTTAAAATGAAATGAATCCAGCAGGTGCAGAAATATGATGGTGTAAGCAATTAATGACAAAGACGTCTAAACAGAATACCAAGAGCTGTAGCTATCACTCTGTCATCTCCTCTAGCATGAATTACACATGCAACTTTTATTGCCAATGTAAACACACCAAATGGAACTCTGGCATCAGTGCTATGTAAACACTTTTGTTTATATTGGCAGTAAATCTGTCATCAACAGTTGTGTGAGTACTCTGGCAAGCGGTGTGGAGATAAAAATTGCTGAGTGTGTAAATAGAATGCCAGGTCTCTATCGTACAGTGGCTCAATTATATATTCGGGCAATACATAGTTTTATATAATGTAAGAGCCTGTTTCAAATGAAAAATACTGTGTTATTTTTTGACTTTTGTACTTATAATTTAACTTACAAAAAATTTTATTTCAATTCATTTATTACAAAAAAATATCAAAAAACAAAATTACATTTCAATTTTATCATCAAAAGGTATTCGGGCAGAAGACAATTGTTATAAAAAAACAAAAATTGAGCATATTCAAAATTTTTAAATGTCTAAATTTAATATTCAGCTGTCCTTTTTCGTCTTTTTATAATTTTTTGAAGCCTATATTTTGCATCGAAAACACCAATTTTTCACAAAATTTTGGATCAAAATTTTTTGTAAGTTAAATTATAAGTACAAAAGTCAAAAACTAACACAGTATTTTTCATTTGAAATATATCGTTCAATTACAGGATTTATATTCAAATAAACACAAAAGTACGTTGTATCCGAATACTTTTTTGACCCACAGTATGTTAGGGAAAAGTTTGGCAATAAAAATTATCTGTGTAATATTACCTTTAGCTTTAGGTTAGGTGTCAATAGTGAACTTTCTCAGTAAATCTGCAAAAAATTGAAAATAGTTTTCATCGTTCTGTGTTGCAATACTTTCATTTCAAATATCTTAGTCCAATTAATATCATAACTAAGCCAGATTTCACTTTGGGGAAGCGAGAATCCACGTTTACAGCAATTAAATATTGACTGGAAGAGTTCAAAAGAGGCCTTACGAGTTTACAAGCGAAAATCGTAAATGGTAAAAGAAAGGTCTATAAATTGGTAATGGATGACCGTTAACAGAAAGTGCGCGAGTTAAGGAGCTTTAGAAGCATATCAAAAAAGAGGAAAAACTGAACATCATACATTGACTAAAAATTTAGCTTTGCGTACGATGGGAGCCATGTTCGCTTACAACTGAACAACAACTGCGTTATGAGGATGTTTTAATCGAGTGGTGAAAATTAATTAGTTAAAGTTGAAATTTGAAACTGAGTACTCAAATTATGAGGGTATAAGTTCATACAACAGTAAAACATTATTTTGCCTACAAAGGAAAGGACTTTTTTTTCGAGGGGATTAAATAAATAACCAAATAACTGGCAAACAGCGCAAATAACTAAGGATATCATATTTTAGCTTAAACTTCAAATAACTGTGTAAAACACATAATTTTGTTTTATTTTAAAAAACGACAACTTTTCCTTACACCTAGTATTCTTCATGTCTCTGCGCTAAAAGATCCGCTTACAATAAAGAGAGAGAATAGCTATATATTAGATTTTTTAAAAAGCTCGTTGGTTCTTATACTTTAAACAAAGTATCCCGTGGCTACTGAATCCTGAAAATTGCATTGAAAGATAAAAATTTTATATAGTATTTTTGGGAGCACCCTCATACATACGAGTATTTAATACATTTTGTGATTTTTAAATTCATTTGCGTGTTTTCTTTTCTTTCAGAGTGCAGTCTTCATTCTTCAGCCGTACGAGTACATCGTTATACATCAGGACAAAAGTCAGACGAAAAAAATGAACAAGAAAAAACTTTTTTCAACTACCTACTATCGATCCGAAAAAAAGGCACGAAAAAATTGTTAATTATATGTACTTAAATTAAATAAATACTAGCACAATAGTAAGCTAATTCATGTAAATTATTGTATTCTATAAACTTTTTATGTGTTGTTATGTACTATCCGAAATTTTAATATTAATCAACTAAAGAAGGAAAAAAAGGGAAAACATTTTTTTTTTTTAAATTTTCTAATATAGCTTTTGGTTTTTAAAAATGCGTTGAAATATCAATTAAGGATAGAAAGAAAATATATCCTTTGTGATTTTGAACGTATTCGGATGGACGAATTTTGTAAATTTATTTGTAGGAAATTTATATATTATCATTTGAAAATTTTTCAAAATACCAGGCGATCATAATTTATCTGCAAGCAAATTTTTCAAAAAAATATTTGGATTTTTTACTAAAATTTCATAAGATACCAGGCGCTCATAAGTCAGCAGCAAGCGATTTTTTTAAAAAAATTTTAGAATTTTTTTCTTAAATTTTACATCTTTCAAAGATTTTGTAAAACACCAGGCCAGGCGCTCATAATTTAGGAGCAAGCGAAATTTTTCTAAAAAATTAAACACACAATTTTTTCATGATTTAAAATTGCAAATTTATTTATTTCAAACATACACATATTACATATTTTATTTTAATTTTTTTTTTTATTACAATTATGTAACCATACAAATTTTTACAAAATTCTCTTTATTATTTTATTCTCTTTTTTGTGTTTATTATGCATTTTATGTATACATTTTTCAATCATGATTTTTTAATTTGTTTTTGTATTTATTTATTTTTTATTTTAATTAATTTTTTTTTTCATTCTAAATAAATTAAAAAATAAACTGATGTTTAATAAGAAAGAAAATGGATAAAACAATATTTTTTTTTTCAAATGAATATAATTGTATATGTGCTGCTAATATGTATCCATATTCACATATAATACCCATTTCTCCTATTTTTCAATTATTGGGGAATCATTCTATCGTATTCTACTCGCATATGTATGTGTGTGTACATACTAAATAGTCCTAATCGTAATTCATTTAAATTCATCTTAAAATATAATTGTTGGTTTTTAATTTTTTTTTTAATTCATTTTTACTTTTTGACTTTTATGCTTGCTTTTTAACATTTTTTTCTTTTATATATAGTATAATATATTTCTATAATATTTTTAATTCATTTTTTTTTATTTTATTTTAATTTTATTTTTTTTTTTTGTTCAATATTACATTTATGTATTTATGCTACAAAGAAGCATTTGGTTTGATTTTTTTTTTTTAAATATTGTCTTTTTATTTGATTTTTTTATATTTTTTTTATTTTTTTTTTTTTTTTTTTGCATTTCTTAAAATAAATGTTTTGATATTTTTTTAACATTTTTTTGTGTTTCTTTTTTTCATTTTTACATTAGAAAATTTTAATTTTTGTTGTATACTATATGCACTTATGAAACTATGTATGTAGGTTTTTTTTGTTTTTTTAGATTTAATTTGATTTGTTTTGATTTTTTGTATTTTATTTATTTTTTCTTTCTTTCTTATAGTACATATTATTTTAATTTCAATTTTATTTTCAACTATACACTAACTTTATTGTGTTGGTTTTTTCATAACAAAAACATTTCACAATTCATTTAAAAACAATACCACCAGAGACAAAAAAACAATTTAAAAAAAATAAAATAGATATCCAGAACATTTATAATTTAGCATGTAGTATATTTTGTACAAGGATTATTCATGTACAAATATACAAACTGGATAAAAATATTTGTAAAAAAATCATTGATATAAAATAACAATCGTTTACATGCATTGCTATGCATCTCTAAAATAAAACTTACCATATTTCTAACAACAAAATGAAAGTATTTTTTATAAAAATGTAGAAGGATATATGATCGTCTCCATAAAAATGAAAATTGAAAAATAAATCTTTTGGTTATTTTATTTTGTTTTTTTAACTGTAAAGGCCTAACTATAATCGACATTAACTGACACCGACATAGACTATAACAAATGTCGAGCTATGAACACAGCTAAATCAATGACAAACTGTAATTGACATTGCCGTCTTCGTTGAAAATTTGATAAACATAAACTCGACATAAGCAGTAGGATCGAAAGCGTACATCACATACCTAAGTACTTAAGTAATAGTCTATTCAGATCCAAAATTAATCAAGATTGAGGTAATCTAGATTACTCGAAATCTAGATTAACGAGAAAAAATGTGACAGATTGTAAATCTAGATTTATTTTTTCGAAATTTCTTCTTTGTTAAGTGTCAATTGTTGTGTAGTTTTGTAATATTTAAAACCTAAAGATACTTAGCTTCAGTGTTTATTTGATAAAATAAATTATGTCTTCTTCTTTATTAATCGAGTTAGTAAAATATTAATCCAGTTCAGAGAACTAGATTAATATAATCCAGTTGTACACCTATATCATCGAAAACTGAAGTGGTTAAACTGGAAAATTAATCTAGATTAAACTCTTGATCTGTCTTCGGTATAACATAAGCATATTACGTCATTTTTGCGAAATTTATGTTGTTTGTTGTTTATTAAGTGATCTATGTCATTATAGTTAACCAAATGTTATGTTTTAACATTCGTCATTTTTTTCTGTTTCCTATATTACGAATGTCGATTATAGTTAGGCCATAACGGTTATAAATGTACATACGCACATCATACTCTTATGTGGCTCCAAATCAAATGGAATGGAATAGTAGAAAAATTCAAATTTTCTTATTCACTACGCGACACTATTCATACCCCATTCATATACACGTGTACGTATAAATCTGTATGTAAGTATAAATATACCATTTATAACAAAACACACGACTAATGTGAAATTTTCCATTCTTGTTCCTAGTTCATTAAATTTTTGAAAAATAATTTTTTTCTTTTAATATTTGAACATTTTAAGATATTATTTTCGGAAATTTAAGTCCATTCTTCTTTAAAAGTGGTGTAAAGTGTAAATTTATTTTTTTATTATCCTGCGTACATAGATATGTAAAAAAATTTGTATTTGAATGGTCAATTAATCTTTTAAATTTGCATTAACAAAATGATGAACATTAGTTTTTTGGAACTACTTATTTGTTAAATAGCACATTTCATTAATTGTTATCATTATCTAACATTTTATGAAAAAAATTGACTTACACGACTTTCAAAGAAAATGGATCATTTTACTTAAAATCAAATCTAAAAACAAAACAAGCACTAATAACTTTCATTTTACAGTTGAATGCATGATAACATGAAGAATGTATATTTTCATCTGTTGCCGCATAGAAATTGCTTTTGTATGACCCAATGTATGCGTTGCAGAAACTTCAGAAACTTGTTTCTTCCACTTACTTTTATTTATGCTTTGCCGCCTGAAAAGGTGAAAGTTAACAAACCGGTTGTCGACTTCATATGCTTTTCATGCATTATCATTGGAACTTCTATACATATATTTTAATTTTGTTCAACTTTCATGCTTCACATACCTCAACGAATGAAAGGTATGAAAAGCGTACATTGCATCTTCAGCTTTACGTGAATTACGCGAGATTTTAAATGAATACCCTTAATTCAATTCAAAATATTATCGTGTAAATACGTGTACTTTACTAAGTGTACTAGGTTTACAAGTCTTTAACTACATTAAGAGTGAATACCCTCATTATTAAATTAAATAATTTTTTGTTATCGACTTTATATGTGTAACAAAATAACAAAAAATCACATACATAATGTTCGTTATACAATACTTCATGTGTATGCATGTGTATTCGTACGTACATTCACAGTTTTTTTTTTCTAAAATTTTTCAATTTCATTTTATCATTTTTCATTTCAAATTCATTTCACATTTTGTGTACTTGAGTATTTTCTAAATTTTGTTTTTCTTTTTGAATATTTTTTAATGGTTTTGTGTTTACTTGATTTTCTATTTTCTAATTTTGCAAAATGCAAAATACAAAATATAAAGAATGAAAAAGAAAATTATTCATTTCATTTCATTACAACTACTACAACTTACTTAAAATTATGAACACGTTATTCAATATTTCGAAAACAACGTGCACCTATAATAAAAATTTTTTCTAGAAAAAAAAACAAGAAAGAGAAATCAAGAAGGAAATTTTATAAGAAAAACACATTAACAATATTTCACTAAATTTCTAAAACATTCACAAAAGCTACATAACAATATAATAAGTAATTTTGCTGTCGTTTTACGAGTAATGTTTTCATAATTTTTGGGGCACTTTCATAAATTCATTTCAAAAACTTGGCAATTTATTGAAAGTTTCAATAAAAAATCGAGCTTTAAAGTTCAGTAAATTAATATTTTCAATCACTTGCACTGTAAATTTAAAGGAGAAATAAAATTTTGTTTTGAATTTCTTATAAGAACGTTAATGTAAAATAGAAAATAAAACGAACAAAAGTACAGCGGCAGCACTTTGTTTTTCTTGTCAAAGTTTAAAAATATGATTAATTTACTTTACAAATGCAAGTAATAATAGGGGCAGACCAGAGTTTATAAAGTTTCTAAACCTGTTTAAGTAGATAAACTCACTAGACTGCCGGCAATCAGCTTGGATAAGTTCGCTCAGAAGTATTAAGGCGTAGTCACGATAAGTCCGTTCCGTCCCGTCCCGTTTCGTTCCGACACGTTTCAAAACATACCTGTTATAATAAAACGGAACGGTATATAGTAAATTTGAAAGCTAATATTGAAAATTTATATGGAAACAGGTTATGTTATCCGTAAAAAGTTGAAATTTGTTCAACTTCAACGTTTCGTACCGTTCCGTTCCGTCAATCGTAATAGCTTTAATTTAATAGTAATCGAACGGAACGGAACGGCCTTGTCGTGACTACGCTCTTAGTGTAACCCTTAGTTAAACACTTAATGCAAGTAGTTTAACTCGATGAGAGCTTTTTTTGAATATACAACAACTCCGTCAGTTTCTGGTCTGTCAGTTCGAATTCTTTTGAAACTATAAGCTTTTTCAAAACTGATTTAACTAAATCCGAAAGGAGATTTCAGTTTGTCAGCACTAGAATATTGTCGGCAAGTTGACTTAAATCGAAGCTTCAGTGCTCCAAAATGTGTGCAAGCTGCTATGTAGCGCCAAATTCGTATTAAATCTATGAAAGTGTTGTTTTAGTTTTTAGTTAAAACGTCATTTTTTTTTTGTTTTTTGTGATTTTGTGTGAGATTTTAATGTTCTTTTTTTATAATTTTAGTTTTTTTTTTTAACTTTCGACTAATTTGATTTTTTATTTTCTTTTCGTTTTCTTTCCTTTCTGAAGATTTGTTCAGTTTTCAAAATATTTTTGATTCTATGTGTGCCTAATAAAACTTATTTTTTTTTACACTTTTTAACTTAACTATAAAATTATGATTAAATTTTCTCTCCTTTACTTTTTTCTCTTCAATTTTTTTTGTTATATTTTTAACAAAAATTTTGACTTTTATTTGTTTGTAGTTTGTTTAATTTTTCATTTAAATTGTCTTAGTATTTATTTATTTCCTTTTTCATTTTGTCAAATTTTATTTTCGGCAAGCATCTACCATGTAAATAGATATTTTTTGTATTTTTTTTTTTTTTTCATAAAATTCTAATATTTTTTACCCTAATTTTATTTTTATTTTTTATTTCTACTATATTCTCTCTTCTGCTGCATACACCATGAACGTAAAGAAAGTAAAAGAAATAACTAAAAAAATTTTTGCTGTAATATTTTTTGTGTTTTGTGAGTGTTTATTCTGTTTAATCACATTCTGGTTCTTGCCAATCGATGCGAGCCCAATCTGGTAATTCGGTTTCATATTCCCAGCCAGGACCCTAGATGAAACAAAAATCAAAGTCAAAATTAGAATTAAAATGAAAAAATGTTTTAATGTTGTTTTAATGGAAAATTTTTCAAAAAATTTCAAAAGATCTAAAACAAATGTGAATGAAATAAAATGATGAAATAAGTTCCATAAAATCATTTGAATTGCCTTTGTGATGTTAACAACGAAAGAAATTTCTCTAAAACAGATTTTTCAAGAACATACATATGTATTTCGAATTTATTTTCAAATTCAGGGAATTTTTCATGAGATGATTTATTATAAATTTACTCTATTGCAACTGTATGTATACGAATTAGAGGAACAAGTGAATATTTATGCACAAAGAATGATGACCTTTTCCATCATTTTTAATAAACCATCATAACAGCAACACGAAGGACGGACGGACGGACGGGCGGACGAATGGACTAACAAACAAATTGATGGCGCGTCAAACGAAGAACTAAATAATAGCAGAACGGACGGATTTTCAGCAGATTACAAAAATAGATTTGTTAGCAGAAATTATCTAATATGTGTATTTTTATGTTACGATTATGCATGCAAAAAATGCAGTAATATAGTCCAGCCATTCTAGCAATACAGCCACGCAAATATTTATATACATTATATCGCGAATAGTTGTAGAAGAAATTTGAAAATTTATTGCATTTTTATGCGAGTTCCTATAAGATTTGATTCTTTTTGCGTTTTATTGCAAAATTTATTATTATTTTGTAATTTCATTTTTTTTTCGTTCTCCCGTCATTTCCTTTTTTTTCCTATTTTTTATGCGAAACTGTAAATAATTCATTTTCGTATCGAATTTATGATGCATTTTGTTCGAGTAATAAATATCAGCGTGATGTGCTACTAAAATGCTATTAGCTAATGTGACTGTGTAATAAATACGAGACGCACACTCATCAATACATATCTATACATACGAGTACGTATACAGAAATGTAAATAAGGAGTAAATTTTGCGAAATTGTTGATAATCATGTCGTTTCGAATTTATAGTTTGTTGCTGGTCGCTTGGATCTTCTTCAAAATGCATTTACGCATACATCTGAACTACATGCAGCATAATAATGTGTTGTTGGTTGGTGGTGATCATCATACTGATGGTGATCGTGATAATATTTGATGAACGATGATGATGATAACTATGTCGATGACAACGATTATTATTTATGGATTTGATTATGTACGATGTGGATCATCTTGTTATTATCACAGATTCGATCGTACTGCACAAGTGCACATAGCAAATGCATTTTTTTCAGATTTTTTTTTTTTAATTTATTTATTTTTTTATATTACGATATATTCTTTTTTGTATGAGTACAGTATACATACGTTTGTGCTATTCAAAACAAGAAAATTTTTCTAAGGAAATCACATTAGGAAGAGTGAAGAATTGGTCTGGTTGGCTGGGTTTAAATCTATTTTTAGTACTCTTATGTGTTTTGTTTGCTTTTTTTTTTTTTTTGCAAATTTGTTCCATTTTTAGTCTCTGTTTGTGTAAGTACACATGCGGTATATGATTTTGTGATACTATTGAATATTTTTCATGATTGATTTACATAAGTACCCGCATGTTAATGTTCATGAATAATTTCGTTTAATATTCCGGCTATTCCGATTGATGTATATGTTAATATTAAAGTGGTATAAGAATTTAAATGTCTGGGTAGCTTGATAGCTGGTCTACAAAACAATAATTTATTATAGATTCAAATTAAATGCAGAATTAAAGAAACAAATAAAGCCGACCATGAGTTCGTTACATCAATGAAGGTCGTTACTAATTCTAATTCTAATCACGCACTTATGAATTCACGTTTTACAAGAAAAAAATAAAAAAATAAAAATAGAGATTAATCAAAAATGTAGTGTATGGGATTAATCGATTGATAGACGGAGAAACAGAATTCCACTGATCAGTGGTCGATTGAAATACTATTAATTATTATTACTACTGAACAGGACGATTTATAACAATATGGATTGAGAATAAAGAACTGGATCTTAAGATGCTGAAGATATAAATGGAGAAGACTTGCGAAAAACAAAGAACAATGAAGGAACTTTATTTCGAAAGTTAAGTTTTATTCCGCGCTGTAAAATCAAAATGATCAGTAGTGACGCCATTCCTAATAAACGAGTCAGAAATTTAAACAATGAAAAATTATTGAATATCTTCAAAAAGAAAGACTTCATCTTCTTCTTTCATAGCACTACAGCTCTAAGTCGAACAGGGCTTTCACAGAAATGATTTTATAAGTTTACTACTACCATGTGTGCACCTAAGGTTTAAGGTGGATTGTGAACCACTGAAGCCGTAACTAAAATGACTTCAGCTAACTCAAGTCAAAGCTAACGAAATTCATTCAAGTCTGAAGTTGTAAATATATTGGCTTGTGTGAATTGAGTAAGCATTTGTGAAAGTAAGGTTAGTTAATAGTTACATGAACATGGTATTTGTTACTAGTTAGAGTTACACACACAAAACATAAAATTTAGAGAGAGTTACACATAAAGGAAATTTTTACAAATTTTTTACATAAACTACAAAATGTGATATTTCATATAAACTTCATATGGAATTGGTTATGTTTAAATAATACATGTACATACTCGTATGTACATATTTCACTCAAGCCACTCAATTTTGTGTGGTCGGTAGGCACACTCAATGAAGTCAACGAAAATTCAAAGTGTTTCGTTAAATTCAATGAAGCTGTCTTGAGTCAAATATAGTTACACTGATTTAAAACAATGTAATCTGACTTCTGACTTGAATTAGCTGAAGTCATTTTAGTAACGGCTTGAGTTGCTGGTAGAGAAGCAACGCTTTTTTACAGGATAGACCTTAGACTGATCTATTATTAGAATCATGTAATGCTCTAATAATTCTTTTTTTGTTGCTTGTTGTCAGCAAGTAGACTACTTTTCACTATTTCTAAGCTCTTTTTCCCAGCAATCTGGCACTCATTCGAAGTTAAGTGAACTTTCGGGGGTATTGAAAGATGGAAATAGGCAAAGAAAATATCTTTTTACTTTTGCCGTGAACAGAAATCGAACCTGTACTCTCGAGATCAGTAGCCAGTTGCTCTACCATTTGCGCCACCGAAATCCCAAAAGAAAGTATCAAAAGAAATACATATATATGGACCAGTTCCTGTATATGAGACCAAGATAAATATAATACTCATATTTATCTTGTATGAGAATGTGAATTGGATGGAGAACAAAATGTAAATAAATCAACGAATTATATCGGATTTATGACAATCTCAATTTTGTAAACTGGATCAAATTAAGTACACGTATATGAATGAGAAATGTTAAAAGATTTAAAGAAAAGAACACAATCAGCAGGTTTGTGAATTATAAAGTTGAAGGGAGAACATATCGGGAAAGGTCAGGCAATAAAAAAAAATATATCTAAACACTTGTAACTAGAAAGCAAGGACAAGAAATCCAAAAATATTGTGGAAATTCTAGAAGAGATAAATGCTCAAAAAGAGCTATAGCATCAATTGTGATGATAGATTGATTTTATATAGCCAAACTACAATTACAACTAATTCAATAATAACATGGACAATATTAAAAGGTAAACGATATATTCAATCACTTCAGTATAGTAGCACCTTTAGATCACAATAATTATTCAATTCACCAATAAATGATGATACAAAACAAACAAAATATAAATATAGAGAAATTTTTTCCTACCTTATATTTCCATGCATGCAAATACATAACCAAATCCTGTGGTTTTGGATCCCTGTAACGTACTTTACATTCATAGCAATGTTTATCTGTTGTCATTTTGTCTGGATTAAACGTTAGATCCGGTGATTCATGTCCAGTTTGAGTTGCTACAGTTACCTGTAATTAAATGTTTAGAAAATAAATTCAAAAATTAATACATTTTCGTTTACAAGGATATGGAAGATAAAAAAAACTCTACGAATCTATACAAATTCGAATAGGATCTACTTATAGTTCGGTATGTGAGAAAATTTGAATGCAATTTTGAGAAGAACTGTACGCTTACCTTTACTTTTGTTGGCGAGGTTATAGATGTTGATGATGCTGTTGTAACACTGCTGTTGGTATTATTAACAACTGATGGACTACTACTACTACTAGTTGTGTTAGTACCGTTATTGATACAGATATTATTGTTGTTGTTTGAATTACAATTGTTGCTACCATTATTATTCAAATTATTAACATTTGTTCCAGTTGTATTTGTTGATGTCGATGAATTATGTATCAGATTATTCTCATGTGGACTCTCACTACCAAGTGATACTGGTCTAGGACTTTCTGAACATGGTGATGCTTCACGTGATACACTTTCTGAATCATCATCACTAAGAACATTTCCACCTAGTATATGATGAAGAATGATTTTTCAAATGATGGCAAATAAATGAAGAAAAGTAAAAATTTGAAAAAAAATTAATTTTCTTTCATTATCAAGTTGAAAATTATAAAGAAGGATAGAAATCAATAACATGAGAAAATTGAATAAAATTTTGACTTTCTATATTTATCTGAATGAATTTCATTAAGTAATGAATGTGAGTTTTGGGACTTTGGGAATATGAAAAAATATATTTAAAAATTGTTTTTTTCTTTTTTAAATTTTAGAAATAAAAATATTAAAAAAATGTAAAAGGTCTCTTTTAAATGACAATTTCAATCAAATTATTTCATTTTGAATTCTGGCTGGTATAGATAAAATATTAACAAAAGTCATATAGAGATGCAGGAATGTGGAAATATTATCCGATACTGGAAATAGTTATGAACATTGGGAATACAAAGAGTGAATGATTATTAAAATATACATATGTGTACATATATGTAATTTCATGTAGAAAAAAATATTACAAATATTATCTTACCTTTACCTAATACACCTCCTATACTATCTGAATCTGAATCACCTTTCATCGGTTTAAATAATGATAATTCTGAATCACCATCGATACCTAACCAATTTTCAGCATTGTGAATATTAATTAAATCTCTTACTAGCTGCTCATCACTTTTACCACCGATATCACCACCTTTACCCTTATTTGGACCAAATACTTCATGATTATAGAGTGGATCATTGACGACTGGATAACCTATATGTTGATGTGTGTGTGTTTGTTTTTAAATTTGAAAAATGAAAAGACCAAAATTAATATTGAATTATCCAGATCTATATATAATCGACATTCAGGTATGTACAATGTATTCTTTTACTTTTATGAACTCATCTATGTACTCATGTATGTACACATGTGCATACTAGTATATAAAATTTGGAATGTTTGTTGCAATGTAACACACATTCATATTGGTACTCATGTACTACATATCAAGTGTACACATCGATTCATATGTATTAGAGTAATATATTGTACAAGAGTAAAAATACAATTTTTTTAAAATTTATTTAATTTTAATTTACCTAAATACTGTAGATGGACTCGTATTTGATGCATTCGTCCAGTTAATGGCTTACATAGTACAACACTTGTCTTTCCATTATATCCAATTTTTTGAAATGCCGTCGTGCATTCTTTACCCTTCGGTGATACTTTACATACACCAATTTTATAGCTAACAACTTCGATCGGTTCTTTACATTCTACAATACCACTATTGTTTTTCACATAGAAAAATTGAAAAAAAAATTAAAATAAAAATCAAATGAAAATGTTGATGAAAATGCTTCTTAAATTTTATTTATTTTTATGCTACCTATGCACTATCAAACTTGGTTAGAAAGGCTTGTTCAAGTTGGATTCAAGTGTGGTGCACAAACCAACCATTTTAAATGTTTTTGAAACTGTTTGAAATAAAATCAATTTGTGATAATTTTACAAAATTATTTAAAGAGAAACGGAAGTTAAGTAAACATACGGTGCGATTCTGGATAAGAGATCTCATATTCCTCTTATTTCTCTAAAGTTTTGGTGAAATATATTTTTAAAGAGGAATCGGTATTCTGGATAAAAGATTCACCTCATGAAATGACATAAGATTCACCATAGATTTCAAACCCACCTTATTCAATTTACTACTTGTCATATACAAAGATAATGTAGTTACACTGTATTATCATCTTTGTTATTAGTAATTACTACAATTCTTATTTTTATATTACAATTTTTATTATTATTTTATTATTATTACTATTATTATTATTATCATTATTATTATTATTATTATTATTTATAATTATAATAATTATTATTATTAATACAATTCTATTATTATTATCAAATTAATTACAATATGCACGACACGAATACAATATTTGAATATTAACAATATAAATAAAATAAATAAGAGATATAAGAGGTCCTCATCGATGACCTCTAAAGTTTAGAGATTTTTGTCCGTTAAAACTGAATTTTTCAGTTATAAACGTTCAAAAATAGAATGTCAAAATTCATTAAAAAATTCACCACTGAAGTTAAGAGATCAGCTGATCACATCTCTTATCTAATTTAATTTAACTCCTAAAAGTATGTAATTTGCACTAAAAACGATAAGAGGAATAAGAGAAATAAGAGATCTCTTATCCAGAATCGCACCGATATATTACTGTGTAAATGTTGTAATCAAATTTCGAATTTCAATTGCACAAGACAAGTTGTATGAACCGCTGGATGATATAAATCTACATATAAACAAGTTTTAAATTCGGGTGTAACCAAAGTGAATCGTGTATAGGTTGCAATATATTTGAAAAAATAATTAATAAAAAATAAAATTTCTAACAAAGAAGAAAATATTTTTATTTTTTTTCAATTTTCTTCAATTGCCTTTTGTTCACTTATTTTTCTGTTTAAAATATTATTTTGTTGATTGTGTGAAAAATAATTTTGTTCTTTCTTTCTTTTCTTTTTTTGCATTAAGTACTACTTACTCTGGAAATTCACCTTCGACACGACAAACATACTGTTTTCGTACTTGTCTATTACGTATCTGATGTTCCATTTGTCTAGCTTTTTTTGGACTACGACCAAATAATAATAGGCCAGATGTTAAACGATCTAATCGATGTATTGTACGTAAATTTTTCAAATTATATTCTTTAGCTAGTATAAAAACGACTGTATTATGACGATATCTACCACAAGGATGAACCTATATATAATACAAGTACAACACAACACAAATACATTAAATATTATTTTTTTGTATATAATATAGTCTAATAAAAAATGTATACTTATATGAAAATGAATTTTGTATACATAAATTTACTGTAAATGAATTATATAACAATTCATATGTGTGTAAAAATTGTATGTAAGAGCAATAATACTATAGAGAAATTTTTATTTATTTTTAATTAATTTTTCCAATTTTCTTTATTCATTTTTTTTTAGTTTACAGTACTTGGAGGCAATTTGTAAAAATAAGAATATATGTAGAAAATTAAATAAATAAAAAAAAAAACAAATTTGGAAGAGAACAAATTATAAAAAAATATAAAAATTAAATCATAAAATAAATATGCATACCAAAAGAAATAAAAAAAAAATACATATATGAATGTACATACTACAGTATTTAATAGAATAAAGGAAAAATATAAATTTATTCAAAATGTTATTATTAATTTTCATAATTAAATATTATTTACGAGTATAGCATACACTGGAAGTTCTAAAGATGTGAATGTGAAAGAAAAAAAAATTAAAAGAAAATTTTAATTTAAATTCAAATATTTTTCTTTAATTTTTTTTTGTTGATTTATTCGCTGGTTTTTGTGTTGGTGTGTTGATATATTTTTTGTTTGTTTTTAAATCAAATTAATTTTTGTTTATATTATACCAATTATACCGAAGATAATACGAGTATATTATGTATGTATGGTTACATGTAAAATATATGATGATAATACATACAGTTAAGATTTACATAAAAGAGAAAAAAAAAACACATTTGTATCACATTCATAATACGATTAATCTATATTTTTATGAAATGATTATAAATTATATTTTTACAAATTTTTATTTCACTGAACCAATGTTTAATAAATTAAATTTTGTTGTCGATGTTATTTGTTTATTTTTATCTATAAAATACTTACATTTTTTTAACGTTAAATTTATGTATGAAACTATTTTATGAATAATTTGTTCTAAATTACCTAGAATATATTTATTATATATTTTAAAGAAATTACATCTTAAAATACATTAAAATAAACAGATCGTCAAAAATGAAACTAAAGAGTCATTTACAATTCAACATAGATTTCGATATTCTTTTTCTATATACCCCGTGAAACATGTACAAATCACTGTGGCAAAGCAAAACTACAGGAATTGTAGTTAAAGCTTCTTAATCAACCTCTGATACTCAACAGATGTAGCTCCAACTGACTACTACCATTTCTTTCGTAATTCGAACAGCTTTTTAATTAAAAAAAAAAACAATTTAATTCCGATTCCTACAATACTGTAAGATTGGTCTTTCAAAATTAATTGATTCTCATTCTTCAGGGTTTTATACACAACTTATTTGAACAGCCTGTCCTTCAAATGGCAAAATTGCATAGAAAATTTTGGGAGCATAATTTGATGAATGTTGTAATGAGGATGTACTGGATTTAACGGTCAAATGAATATTTCAAAAAAATATGAAAATTTAAAAAGTAAAAATAAATTCAATTAATATGTGTATCGTCCTCACTAAATGTACAGATATAGGTGAAAATTTATTTTATTGCATATTTCACTAACTTGTATTTGCAAACATACATCTTCCGTCTCCTATTTAAATCAATACACTCAATACAACTGTACAATATGCAAAATAAGTAACCCTGCATCTATAGTAGCAGTATAGTGAACAATGGCAATACCGATATTGACTATGTCGATACTGCATTTCGGGCAATTTTTTCTGAATACAAAATATTGCGGGAATATAGTTTTGACATGTCGATTTTCACACGAAATTTTTAAAAAAATTGGTAAAAGCATTAAATTTCTGTTCCATTTTGCCAATTAATATTGCTTCCATAATATGCCCAGACCCACAAACACCAATATATTATGTCATGTCAAATAATATTGCTATTGCCGTTCATATATTGCTAGTACTCGTATAGACGCAGGGTAAGATCACTATTTGTATAAGATCATTACAGTTTTTGATATTGATCTAAATTATTTACTATATCCTATCGACACAACTTTGAAGAAAATTACCAATTAAACTACATATATGTAGAGAGAGATAGATTCATAGATTTTATTTTATTTCATTTGAATTCAGATTTTTATTATCTCATTATCATACTAAAACATACATGCATACAATGATCTATGTTCAGTTTTTTACTGATCTTTTATTTAATCTCACTAATAACAAATATCATAAAGCTCTCCCTGGCTAACCTTTTATGATCTGTACTGATTTATAGTTTAATTTATTGGTAGCGTTCAAAAGTGCAATATGTGATAGAATAGAGTACAGGATCGAATTCTAATTTATGTATATCAAATGATAATGAAGACTGATAATGACTTCGATGATAATGAAGAGTCCGTAAACTCCTTTTTTAAAATTTTAAAAATTCTGAAAAATTTTGACTCTGCAATTTTTAGTGCGTATATGCTTTATTGCATTCGTCACTCTTGGTTTCAGTTAATGACGATCACTAGGTGATGATCATCTTCAAATCCATGATATTTAGTATTATTTAATGATCAAATCATACAAATGGCCACTGAATAGTCATTAAGATTTCCTCTTAAGTGATTTCTAGATTTATTACTATTACAAATTGTGATTCCAATATTATCTGTATTATTTAAAATATTATTAACGCCATCTATTATTGAACATTAAGATTCATACACCCTCAAACTTTATCTTGAACACAATACTTTTTATTTTGTTTTCCTGTTTTTTTGTACATAAATCATATACATGTAATACAAAATTCATAAATAAATAAATGTACGTGCACGTACATACTACATACTACATATTTTATTTTTTTTTTATTTTATTTCATTTTTTTTTAAATTTAAAATCAAATAAGAAAGTTAAATAAATTACACGAAAACTTTACTCATACACAATCGTATAAGTAAATAATAAAGGTAAATATAGGTATAATTGTACATACATTCATACAGTATAATAGTGCATCAATAAAATATAAACATAATGTTATTCCTTTAAAATTTCAAAATAAATATTTTATAAATACAATTCGAAAAAGGATTATGCTTAAAGTTCATATAATTACAAATGTCTTACATTCATAGCCTTATACACATATATTTGTATATTTTATTTGTGCATATACATAAAATGTATGTATGTAAATATAAGGAAAAATACATACATTATGTATAGATAAGTATTTAAGTTTTCTACAGATAGATAATATCACTATCGAATAAATTTATTTTCGTTTAACTTTCTTATATTTTTCTATTTATATTCAAATAAAATCGTATACATTGTATGTACGTACATATATGTACATAAAATATGTGATGTATAATTGAGATAAAATTTAAAAGCTATTAAGCTATAAAATGAAATTTTATATACAAACAGGATACATCCGAATAAATGCATACACTTTATGTATGTACATATGTATAAATACATATTTTATGTGAATATTAGATAAGTGATGTAGTCTATCTGTACTTAAATAATTTTGGAAAGAAAATTTGCAAATATGTATTATCAAGACATATGCACGTTTGTCTAAATGTGAAAATGTATGCATATAATGCATTTATAGGTATGCAATTACGTAAATAAACGAATCGAATATCGAAATAAAATAATATTGTTTTAATTGATGGCATATACGGTAGTACATATTTATGTATATATGGGCACATATGTACATGTATGGTTTATGTATCCATTTGATATTATTCAAGAAGTATATTTACTCGTATGTACATTGGATGGATAGAATATTTAAACATACAAAACACTTAAATGTAAATTAATGTTTTAAAATTAAGAAAATTTTCTCAATATACCTGTACAATATGCCCGAATGTATGTTTAGAAAATTGATGTTTATCCATGTACATATAATACCTCTTCATATAGGAATGCATGTAATGTGTATTTACACATAAAAAATAATAAAGATTTTACTCAAATATTTCAATAAAATAATTAAAATTTAAAATTAAATAAAAATATTACGATATACCTACATATTTCATTCTTTTTTATACAAATGAATATAAATGTACTTACAATTGCATATTTATTTACTTTCGGTATTGGTATTATATAATAATATCTATCACACAGAATTATGCATCTACAACGTATCAATATATTTTAGAACCCCAAACCACAACTCAGTCATAATAAAAAATTATAAAGAGAATTATAAAGTAGTACCAGAATATACGATTACCATTTTCGAAGGCAATAATGAGAAAAAAAAATGAATGACATTATGCAGAAACATTTTAGAATTTCTAACAGCATCAATAAATAATATTCATCCATCCATCCATGCATACGTACTTGTAAGCAAATGTACTTAGATAATTACTTATGCACACTCGTATTTATGCAGAGATTTATTCAATTGAAAATTTTATTTGCTTTTGAATGATAGTGGTAGTAGATAGTAGTACATATGTAAGTACCAACAAATAATAGATTTGGGAAATAGTACCAGATCTTGTTTTCTTTTGATATTTTCGTAACGTTTATATTCAATCAGCTCTTCCAATATTTACATATTATGTACATTGTATGGGCAGGCTTTCTTAAATTAAATCAAAAAGAAAAACCATTCGACATATTTTTGTTAACTAAATTTGTTTTAATTGATAAACTGTATTTGATATTGAAAAAAAATTTCATGCTTTTTACTTTAATATAAACAAAAATGTTGCGGAAGATCGTGGAAATATTAGATCTGTAACATTGTTATGCTGTATCTTGTACGATTGATATAATAGCTGTTTTCGATTTAGCAACTTTAAGTACTCGCGAGTACAAAATATGTCTAGGATAAATTGTTATATCGAACGACACAAAAAATATTTGTGACTACTTGCATCTACTTGAAAAAATTTTCATGAGTAGCTGCAAGTAGATGGTTTAGCACAGACATTTTTAACTATAATTTACTCGCGAGCACTTCAAACTGATAATGTCAAAAAAATTTTTTTTCCAAAATTGATCAACAGAGAAGACATTCTATTTCATCATGACAATTCCAGGTCACATATATCTTTGATAACTTTGCGAACATTGATAGAGTTTGGCTGAGAAATTTTATTGCATCCATCATATCTGTACTGTCAAAAAAGAATCGAGAATTTTTAATTTAGGAGGGATGTGCTAAGTATTTTTAAACCAAATTTTGTCTATAACTTAAGGTACGATCACACATCGCTACTTTTCTTGTTGTGCAACCAAAAAAACTGCAAAGGTCAAGAGTAGAAATGTGTGAATTGCTTTGAAGTATGAAAAACAGCTTGTTTGCTAGCGCTACTTGCAACCTCAAAAACTGCGATGTGTTTAACAAGTTGCAACCGTTGCAAAAATATATATTTTTAGCTGAAGCTTTTGTAGTGGTAGCACCTGTAGCTGTCATTGTTCAGTTGGTGTTATAGCTTTTCTCATACATGTATTTTGTTTTTTTATGAGTGGAGTAACCAAACGTAGAAGTTCATCAAAGCCTTGATGAGATACTCTTAGAAAATTTTTGTACACACTTTCATCATCCAATCGTAATTCACGAACCAAATTATTTATAACTCCACTATGCTCTCTATTTTTAATCCATGGCTTCACCCAACATTTTCTTCCTTTATTTGTGTTTTTTTTGTTTAATAAAACAACTAAACAACTTGCTGCTGGAAACATCGTCAAAATAAATTTTTTTAAAGTTATAATTTTGCATTTTAAGAAGTTGCGCAGTAAAAACAACGCAGCATGAAAGTTGATATGTGTGAACAGCTTTGCAACTTTTTTCTTAAAAGTTGCAGTTGTAAGGTTGCATGCAGTCAAAGTAGAAGGTTGCAACTACTATGTGTGAGTGAAAACGCTATTTTTGCAGCTGCAACCTTGAAAGTAGCGCAGCAAAAGTAGCGATGTGTGATCTTACCTTTAGTATATCACTGTACTCTATTACTACGCCAACAATGAGCATGTTCCAGTCATCGGTTTATGTACATCTCGATTTTAATAATTATTTCAACTTGTTTAACAAAGAGTTTGTCTTAAATTTAGTGAGTTTGTTTTAACAAGCCGAAACAAAAAAAACCAAAATTTGTGGGATAAACTTTAAACAACTAACATAATCTAAAAAATTCACAGATTCCGTTAATATTTGGTAGAATAATTGAGTACGGTGCTAGTAAGCAATGGACCGAATTCGATTTAAAAATTCCCAGCTCAGAATTCTCAAATTATAAATTTCCAAACAGAGTAGTATAGCCCTGATACAAATGGTAATGCAGACACCTCCTTTTTGTTTTGGTTTTGTTTTTACAAATTTAAATTGTGTAAATAAAAAACATCTCTATCCTAAATATGATGAAACATGAAACCGAGAAAGTTTTATTTATGCAAATACTTACATAAACCCTACAGTCACATATTACAAATAAATAAATTTATGCAAAATAAAATATTAAAATGATTTAAAAAAAAGGTCTGCTCCCACAAAATTTTTTGCCTTTTTCAATATTTTATAAATTTATTTGTTTGCCTCTTTTAAGGCAATTTTCGAAAAATTATAAATGTTAAACACTTTAAAAACTACAATTTTTTTCTGGGATTTTACCACTAGTGTTATGCCTTATATGTAAAATATATGTAAATAAAGAATTTTCTACTACATATGATGTTGTACATATAATTGTAAATTTTATATTTTTTTAGATATTCGAAAAGGATATAATCCAAAAATTGAATACATATTTAAAATATTTTATTAGTTGAAGACAGAAAGTTGTTATTTTTTATGTAAATTTATTCATAAATTTATAAATATAAAATTAAAATCACAAATTCATATACACACAGAGAAGTACATATGAATATAAATCAACACAACATTACCTTGCACACAATTTGGTATAATATTAATAAGGATAAAGGTGAATTATTTATCATTTTCAAATAAAAGTGTATAGAAAAGAAAATGTTATTAGAAAAAAAAAATATATACAAAAGGATCAAAACTTCAAACACAAACTATAAAGCGTGCTTCTCTTTTTTTTTTTGTCATTTTGCTTTACTCACCGGAATCGAACACGGTTTATCCAACACAACTAGTTCACTATCTATGTGGATTATTTTAATTGGATGATCTAATACGGGCGTCTCATGCCTGATTCAATTATATATAAGTAAGTACATAACATGTATATATATACAATTATATACGATTATAATATTGAAAGAATATTTTTATGTAAATTTCTTATTATATACGAGTATAGTATGTATCATTTAAAGATTTCTGTTTTGTAATAAATTTGTTCATTTGTTCATTTTAGAGTCTCTATAATATTTTCATGAAATTTTTAGTTTTTTTACTCTATGCACTCTTTTAAGTTTGTAGTATGTGTTACTTCATTTAATTTCATTTTAATTTGTTTATTTATTTGTCTTATATATAATAAATTTATGAGTAAAGTAAAATTTAAATTTCAATAAATAAAAAATGAAAAGAAAAAAATAAATTGAAAATTATTTTTTGTCTACATACGTAAGTGTAATGTCCTTTAAATTAATTTTTAATTATATGTACCTTATTACTATATGTATGTATACATGCACATACAATGTATACAAAACATGTATACATAATATGCAGATGAAGTAATGTTGATTTTATTTTATACATATTTAATTGAGAAATTAAATTATAAAGAATAAATTTTAAATTTTTACAATGCAAAAAAAAAATCACAAATTATACATATAAAGCCGATAAGTAGTTTGGTAGATAAGTTTGGTAGATCTGTAATGTCAAAACGGCACATAAAATGCTACTTGAGTCTAATCATGAATTATATAGTTATATATACTGTCACTGTTACCTATTATGTATATACCTTGGTAGAAATCAATATGTTGAAAAAAGTCAGGCGCCCATGGTAAAAATGTTTATTTTAATACAAAAATAAAAGTTGTTATTTACTATATCAACTGACAAAAATTCATAAACTCCAAAAAAATCAAATTCATCTATTGGAACGTAGTAAAGCTACACTGACCTACAAGCTACAAGTCTCTAATGAAAAATTTTCGACGTACTAAAAAATAAAAGATTGAGTAGACAATGTTTAAGTGAGTACTTCGTGCAACCCGTACAAACAATGTATCACTGCTAATGCCAAAATTTAGAGAATATCTCTCAAAGACAATATTAGGCGTATTCCATTTAGCTGAGATCACAGTTATTTTGAAATTCTCAGTTCCTCAGTGAGATCGACGTTCCATTTGTTTATTGTTTATCGATTCACTAATAGATGGTAGTTCACGTTAAACTGAAAATAAAAGAGCTAACTGAAGAAATAAAATTTACTTCAATTGACAGCTGAGTGACAGAGAAACAGGTGAGATTTTCAAAATGTTCATTAGATACTTTTGCAAATGGGAGACGGCTAATAACTTACTACAGAAAACTGTTCATAGTGTCCTTGTATTTGTAATAAATAAAATTACATCATTATTCATTACTGAAAAAACATTTTAAGGATGTTATAATTAATTTTCTACACTATACGTGAATGCAGTATGAATACCACATCAAACACAACTCAATAGCACCTATTCGGATTCGCTAAATCTCCAAAGTTTCAACTGGAAATCTTTTCTTTATTATGATGTATTTTTAGTATTATGCATGGTGTGCATCTTGGTGTGTCAGTATATACAATTTTTTTCTAAGGTTCAAGTCAAAGTCCTTTTTCCATTATATTTTTTCTGCTTTCATTTTTATATTTTCATATAAAATGAAATATTTTCTAAAAGGAATTTATTTTTACTGGAGATTCATTATCATCATTATACGAAATGTCATCTTTATTTTAATCCATAAATTCATCCTCAGGTAAAGAATAAACAAAATATGTAAATAAATTTCATATTTCTACAAAAAGGATATATTATACAACATATCGAGAAGAAAATTAAAATGATAAAATATATCCGTTTATCATATAATATCATGAATATTTTATTGTGCAAGTAGTCTCTTTTGTTGCTCACCATTATGGACACTATATTATATGTACCACCATAAAGTGAACGAATCTAACAGATAGATTCTGATGTCGTATCTAATATTTTGTTTGTTTTTTTGTACTTCTTTTATCTAGTCGAAAATGAACTTCATTTTTTAAAAAATATATGAATTTTCCTTTTTTTTTTCTTATTCATTAAATTTTATATTTGAATGCTTACTTTATTTTGCTTTTAGTTTTTTTTGTCTGCTTTTTTAAAGCTAAAATTGTCATTAATCTTGTTGGTGATATAACTTTTTGGATGATTTACTTTTCACTTTTACTGCAATGCAATTTCATTCTTAACATAGACAACCATTTTACACAACTTAACAATTTCAAAAAGATTTTTAACATTTTTTCTCTAATTTTATTTTTCTTTTCTTTTTATTCGTTTCGATAAACCACCAGTAAGTAAATGTACATATATACTAGATTTCAAGTGTGAAAATATTTACTTTTACATAAATTCATTTTTATGTATTTCTCTCTTTAACTATAACGCTCTTTCCATCCAATAATCTCTTTTCTCCACACTCTCTTCTTTTATTTTTTCGTATCTTCTTGTAATCAAATAAAAAGTAGATATACCAAAAGCCATACAAAAGACATATAAGTCTATACGTAAGTACGAGTATGTATATAATACGTATACTCTTCATTTCTCGTATTTTTATTTTTTTCAATAAATTTACTTTGATCCTTTTATCCTAACATCCATTTTATTCTTATACTTTATTTCACATTATATTTTCAATTGCTTTTTTCTTTTACTTTTTTCAAATTTTTCTTTTGTCAAAGATTTGTTTTTTTTTATTTTCACTTGTAGTAAATTTACTCCTTTTTTTTGCTTTTGTATTATCCTATTTTTGTATTTGGTTTGTTGTAGCTGTTGCTGTTGTTGCTATTGTTGTTGTCATTTTTCATTTTAAAATATTTATTTTGCTCATCTTTATATATATCCTTGTTATACTTGTGTTGGTAGTATCTTTAGGTATTTACATATACATACTTAAGTATGTATTTATTTTGTGCGGAAAAATCCTTTTTTAATTTTATTTATTTTTTTAGTTAAAATTTTATTTGTCTACTGTCTGTATTTCACTATTGTTATACACATGTATTTACGTGTATAAATACTTTTCAGAAAATATAAAGTCTTTCTAGTCTATGCATTGTATGTATGAATTTGTGTATACAATATGAGCGAGCAATTGTTTTTTTTTTTTTTTCGAAAAATCAACAAATGAAAATACATTGGAAACTAAATAACAAAAAAAAATTGCATTTAAATAAAAAAGTATTCTCTTTCTGTATTACATATGTACAATATATGTATGTATGTACTTCTAGAAAGAACAGATGAGTATGTATGTGATTGTGATTGTACAATGACATCGATACGATATCATATAATGTACTTAAACATGATCATACATATACGAGTATGTAGTAGATCATACACATATTTACATTTAGGATGATATAGTCCTTGTATACATATGGTTTATTATTTATTTTGTCTTCTCTTTGCTATCGTTCTTGTTGTGATTTTCACTAAATTAAATTTTCTTTTTTATACATAAAATTGTCTTTGCATGAATTAGACATACACTAGACACACATGTAATGTACATATATATCCTTTTTGTATTTTATTTTATCTTTTGTTTATCTTTTATTTATTTTTATTTAATTTATGTTGTTACATTGGTAAATATACGATTTATGTCTCTCTCTCTCTGATGCTGGTTTATCGTGTATGCAAAATATATGCATTAAATAAATAAATGTGATAAGAAATGCAAAAGACAAGGCATTAGAATAAAAAATAAATAAAATTTGCAAAGTCCACACACACAAACCGCACGTGAAATGTTACCACTTACAAAATGTTATTTATATTTTTGTGTTGTCTATTTCAGACCAAAATATACGAGAATGTGTGCACATATGTACGTACATATGTAGTTTTCGAATAGAAGAAAATTTTCTTCACAGGCGTACACTCTATTATGCATAGTGGGATAGTGAGGTCAATGATATTTTGACTATATAGTACGCTATTACTACCACTTGTGTAGTATAGTAAACCATTCAAATTCACTCATTTTAATTCTTAAAAAAATTCATTTTCCTTCTATTACAATATATTTTTATGACTAGACTAGAAAATGTAGATTAGGAAAATGAACTCCTGCTGTACACACACTATACAGTATACACGATTACTTATTACTACGATGTAGTTGTCAAATTTCTTAAAAAAATGTATTTTTCTCTCAGTAAGAACATGAAACATTTGGGGCTGGTAAATAACAACCATCGCACAATTCCGGCGACAACTACCAGCGTATGCAGTAATTAAATGGGACTTTTTACGCTGCCCCTGTCTCCCAAATAGATTATATTTTATTTTTCAGCGATAACGAGCCATTCACGACCTGGATTTTTCATAGTAGTAATCTATTAGCAAGAAGCAAAAATGTAAAATTCATATATATTTTACGCTGCAGTTGCGCCCGAATTGTGCAAACTTTTGGCGTTACGCTGTAGTTGTCGCCGGAATTGTGTGATGGCTGTGAGTCTGAGAGAACTGTGAGCTGAGCTGAGACCTCGGCTGAGTCCTGAGCCTGAGCTGAGACATGAGACTTGAGAACTCAGACCTTATTCTGATTTCTAATATCGAAATCGAATTGAAATCGAAATTGAATCGATGGCTGTAACAATCGAAAATTCATTGATAAAATGGACAATAGAAGAGATTAATCTACTATTAACTTTATTGAAAGTGTATGTACTACAGTCATAAAAAATCGAATTTAGTTATTCAATTGAATTATAGTTATTCAAATTCATTTATTTTGAATGAATCGGTTAATTGAAATGAACTTTTAAAATCTAATGGTATGGAGAATCATAAAATGAAAATGAGTTTTCCAAGGCATGTAACAATTTAATGAAAATATTCATTGAAAATTTACCGTAATTTTTAGGTGGTATAGAAAATTTCTAAAAATGTAACGTTGTTATACGCAACCTAAATAGCTTTATCTTCTACACACTGATTTTATATTATTTCATATAAAAACTGTACTTTTTGCATTGCACGTGTACATATAAAAGTATTTTTTTTTTTTAAAAAATGTTTCTTTATATGTTAGTTGAATGTACCTATTTGATAATAATAAAATCAAAATGTATAATGTACACATTTCTGTTTAGGAATGCAAATAAGTATATGTAATGTATACATACACATACCATTTAGTCATGAAATAAACATTTTGATGATTGTCTCGACATTTAACTATTTTAAATTTACATATCCTTTTTTATTTTTTATTTTTCTTACTTTTCTCATTATTATTATTATTATTGTCGTAATACGTAATGATCTTCTTCTACCTATTACTTCGTCCTCGTGCTTGTCGTCGTACTATTTCATTTTGAATTTTTTTTTTTTTTTTTGGTAAAAAAACATAATAAAACAATATCTAAAATGGCTGCAATCATTATCCTGTAGTAGAGTAGTATACCGACCAAAAATTTTTATATATTTGTCTTCATTGTGCAAAATTTAACAACAACAACAACAACAACAACAAAATATGTATGTATATGAAAATAAAGGATTTTCTTCTCAATTGCTTTTCATTTGAATATCCAAATATATTTTTCCTGAATTATAATGTCTATAGCAATAGTCTATAGTTTCTTCTTTTTGTTATGTTTTTTTTTATTTTCTGTTCTTTATCACAATTTTTGTATATTTGTGTGTGAATGGATGTTTATACGCGATAGTAAACATATACACACGTATGTGCATACATTAGAAAATATGTCAGTACAATATACACAGAGATAGTACAATAAGTATGTCTGTACGTTTTGGATAGGTATATGCAGACAACAATTCTGACTCTGATGATTATTATTATTATGGTGATGATGATGATCATCATCATCATTACAGAGTATATCGTCATGATTATTATTTGCTGGCTGTTTTTATGTACAAACGGAATTTCGTGTATAAAAAAAAAAAAAAAATAAATTTGTTGTTGTCAAGAAAGGACAAAAAATAGAGGAATTTTTGTTGAAATAAAAATACACAACTTTCTATGTATGTACTTACAAATAATACACAAATTCTTAGAATTTTGTTCAGAAATTTGTACATATACACGACTTGTTTTAATTATCGCATCTATGTACAATAATAGATACAAGAATATACTATGTATGTAAGTACATATGTATATGCACTGGATTACATAATTATTTTCTGCTTGAATCTACACCAACACCTACAAAATGAAGTATAAACCTACAAATATTTATAATTTTATTTATAAGATATGTAATATGCTACTGTATAGAGATTTGTGTATTTATGTACATTTATGTAAGTATATAATATGACCTGAGTCCTGACTTTATTATATGTTCATTTTAGAAATTTCACGAAATGTAATTTATACTCAATTCAAATTCAGAGCAGGTGAGTGGTAACTGGTGAGCACTGCTGATACTGATGATGATGTTTATAAATTTTATTTGTGAAATTTTTGTCATCTTCATCAACATCATCATTATCATCAACACCGTTGACTTCTTCTTTACGTATTATCTTGTTTATTTGTTTATTTATGAAAATGTTATAAAATTTACAAAACATCTATTTTACGGATGAATTATTTTATCACACTCGTTCATACACGTACATACTTATGTTATGTACAAATTGTTCAATTGAATGTATGAATGTGTATTTAAAATGTTGTGGTAAGAGTCAATTTAAAGTAGAATGTCAGAAGAACGATGTGAAAAAAACTAAACTTTCATTGCAAACAATGAAACACAACAAAGAATTAACGTAACATTCTTTCTAGTTTTTAATGTTTTTAATTTTTGGATAATATTCTTTCTTCAAGCATTTATATTTGTGTGTCAGATTTTACATGTTTGTTGTTTATCTGGTGTTGATATTTTCATGTACACTTGTGTACGCGTATACATAAAGCATAACAATAAGCTTTTGGCACAAAATGTGATTGATATTATATGTATATGTATGCGAATATTCAAAAATATTAAGCAAACAATAATCATTCTTATTTTATTAATAAAATTTATGATAAAATTAGTTTAATATTTGAATTTATTTTTGGATTTTGTAATTTTCATAGTTTCATTTATTTTTAATTGAGAAAATTTCAAATTTCAATATATGCACACACTAAGGCCGCGAGCAGACTAACAGCGTAGCGTAATTGAGCGTAGCTGTGCGTTACGCGCGTATAAATTCAAACATAACGTATGGTTCAAACTAAGCTACGCTTGCTGTGTGCGCAACGTAATTGAAAGAAACAATTGATTTGAATTTTACGCTTTGAAATTTACGCTACGCTACGCTGACGCTCTTAGTCTGCGCGCGGTCTAAGGTACATTGCACATAAATGCATATGTTTATGTATGTTTTAATATAACAATAAAAATACGAAAAGATAATAATTATTAAGGATTCATTTTCAAAAAAAAATATTTTATTTGTCCTTGAAAACAGTCTAGAAAATATTTTGTTAAAATTTTTCAAACAAATTTTTTCAAAAAACCAATCTCTGTCTATACTGATTTTTACGTTCTAGTACTTATGTATTTGAAAATTTAAAATTATTCGGCAGAGCTTTTAACTGCTTTACATATGAATACTCAAGCATCCGCACATAAACATAAAATGAATTCCAAAAACGTTTCAATACTGTGTCGATGCAAAGTTCAAAGCTTCAAAAAGTATCTCTAACGTATTTTTGATGCATCAAATTGCAATGCAACAACTATAATATATCGAAAATTTATTTGTTGTAAAAAGAGATTTTTTTTTATGATAATATTATGATAGTGTGTGTAAAATCAAGCACATATTAGATATCTTATATTTTTAGTATATGTTCAATGTATATATATATGTAAGTATATTCAGTGAACACGGATAGTCTGTCCATTTATGGCACCGGCGATCAGTAATTCTGTCAAATATATCATAAAGTTTATCACCAGTAATCATCAGTTACTGGTGTGTACATTGTTCATTGGATTTAATGATCGGCTTGAGCGAGAGTAGCGCGCGCTGGCTGGGGTTTGAACTGTCAGAACGTCAAACGTACCAATACCACAACGAGCTATTCAAACCCTTACGCATATTAGATATCAGTCAAGAAAATGATTTTATTAAAGAAAAAACCTCTGTCTAATTGTCTAATTTTTACATCAAAACTGTATCTAATCTTTACCGTATCACAACACAACAACACATTTTATGACGTTTCGAAATTCACCAATATACATTACATATGTAACTCAGAAATAAAATTTAGTACCTTTCATTACATACCACATTACATTTTCGTTATGTGACAAACATATTAATAAATTTAAAGAAAGAACATACAAACACACAAAAATAAATGCACACGCATAATAATAAAATAAAAATGAAAACTGTCAAATCATTATCATTAGAAAAAATATAAGTCTGTTCTGTATATATTATGTAGATATGCATACGAGTTTTATGTAAGTACACATATCGAATTACGATTGCACAGATTTCAAATGTGATACAAATGTTTAATTCATTTTTTTTTTTTTGAATTATTTAAAAGTAATTTTTTCTTGTTTGTTTTTTCCTTTTAATTTTTTTTTTCACATTCTTTGTTAATTTCATTTATTCGTTTGGTTTTTGTTTTTACAGGTATACCTACTTAATTACTCAGGAATTGTTATAGGGATAATATAAATAAAGAATTTTATAACAATTGAAACGGATTTAAAATATAAAAAAAAAAAATATAATAAAAGATAGATAAATGTAAAGCGAAAATTAAATCTTAACAGGAAAAAGTAAATTATGTAAACAGTCGGTGAGAATTGAAATTTTGTGAAAATTTAATGTTTTATTTTTGTTCTGATGTCTTTTGTATTATCATAAAATTATTTTTTTCTCGGTAGAAATATGCAAAAAGGTGTATAAATGCAAGCTTAAAGCCTCATTTATAACCCAACGTGCCTCATTGTCATTTATAATCCACGCCAGAGTGAATTTTTCATACCTTCTTCACTTTCAACACAAGAAATTCTTTATCGCTATCATGTGGATTTTGCCAGAGTTTGAATGAGATTAGTTTGTATTTCTAATCTGACGCTGATGATGGGGAAATTATATTGAAAGTTTTATAACCAGTGTACCAATTCTCAATATTTCCTATATAATAAACATTCGGTAATCTACTCTGAATTATTGTGAATACCGTCTACTCTGGCGTGAAATCCACATTGGGTTGTAATTAAGGCATTATTTTCATCAACTTGATTTCAAGTCAAAATATTACCACAAAAAGATAATAAATTTTGATTGAATTATCATTTGACAATTACATTATTGTAAGCTGTAGAAAATAAAAATTATGAAAATGTACACATAACGCACGCATATTTGTAACCTTGAAAATAGCCGTCATCATAACTCGTAAATTCTGTTACACATTGTCGTGTAGAAAAACGTGTAATTATTTCAATTCCATTCCTTTTTGAAATTCTAAGGAATAAAAACTATTTATTGAATTTAAGAACGAATAATATAATGTACAAACAGTGTTTTTATTATTTTAGTTTAATTTAAATTTTATGATTACATTTTTTTTAAATTCTACCAGAAATTTACGATTTAAATAAGTGACATACACAAAATGCGATTCTCGCCGATGATATTTTTTTTTCCTCGTTTACTTTTTCTTTTCTTTTTTAGTTTTAAAAAAGAAACTAAAAATAAAAAAAAAACGCAAATATTTTCCCATTTGAATAATTACAGGAAAATTTAAACGATAAATAAAATATTATAGAGGATAAATGAAAAAAAATTGAATTTTCCTTTAACTACAGTTTATCACTTTTATATGTAAGTAATATAATAATTTTCAAAGTATAGTTATACTTAGATTGTAGTATTTTATTATATTTTGTTTGATTTAAATTTAATGTTTATACTACGTTTTTAAAAATATATTTAATATTTGTATTTAAGTAGTAATATGTATATATGGGTATAAATATGGATATTTTAAAATTTAAGCATTCAATTAAATTCAAAATTATGTTAAAAATAATATATAATATATGATATATATAAATACTTATATGTAATTGTAATATGGTAATGTAATTTAATATTATATGTATATATTATATTTATGTAATATATAAATAGAATAAACGATTAAAAACATTCAAAATGAAAATTTCAAATAATAAAATAAAATTGTAAATAAAGTAAAAGTAAATTAAATTATAAAAAATAAAAAAATAAGAAAAATTAAAAAATATTAAAGAAAAATAATGGATGTAGTATAAAAAGTATTACAATTTAGCAGGATTTAAAAATAATATAGAAATAGAAGTTTGTATGCAGATCATATGATATGCAAAGTAGTCAGTTGAGACCGCCTTGTCATTAGGATTTAATTAAGTATTTTATAACGAATTTGATATACTCAAGAGAAAATCCAAATAAAAGATTCAAACAGCAAAATATGGGGCCCAATTCTCGAACCACTACAGAAAATATGTAACACGTAACTCGAATGGTTTGAGTTTGAAATATTCTTAAAAACATTCGGATGTTTTCACCTTTAGAATGAAAATACGAATGTAGTGAAATTTACAACTGTAAAAATATTGTCATTGTAAACGACTACTATGACGACTACTGAAGACTTTTTTGAGTATGTACATTTTTAGGCCGCACGCAGACTAAGAGCGTAGCGTATCGTAAATTGCAGAGCGTACAATTTAAATCAATTGTTTTGTTATTATGTTGCGCGTTCAGCAAGCGTAGCATACTTTGAACCATATGCTATGTTTGAATTTATACGCGCGTAACGTTCAGCTACGTTCAGTTAAGCTACGCTCTTAGTCTGCGAGTGGCCTTACGCGTAGAAATAACCACTCAAATCTATTTGGTTTTTATTCAAATTTTTAAAGTATTCGAGTTCCAGTTTCAAAATTATTAGTAAGTGATGAATTTGATTTCGAGAATAAGCTCCCTAAAATGTTAAATTTAAATGTAACTGTTCTAAATGCATACCTCTCGACTCAAAACTCAAAAATGAATCTGACGTCGATGTTTTAAAATTTTTGAAAATGTTAAGTCTAAGTCTAAAATAATGCTAAACATTTGAACTTTGAGTATATTTTTTGACATTTTGATATTTATGTTTAAGTGAGCGAAATTTCAACTGAAATGGAAAAAAATATTGTTTTGTGTTTATTGATACTACTATACAATCCTGAAATAAGCATTTAGTTTTTGGTTAGCTTCTTTAGTTATGAAGCTAGTTTCACGAAGAATAAGTCTGAGCCTTGGGTTTCATCACATTTGGATTTGAACTTAATGTCGACTATTGTTTAATAGTAACAGACTTTTAATTTGACATTTTGTAAAGTGGGTTTTGATTAAAATTCTATTAATAAAGAATTGAAAAAACAAAAGTTTGTTTTCAATCATTTTAGAGCTTAAAGTTTTGTTAAGAATTGAAACAAAGAAATGTTTAGTAAGAAAATAAGTTAATTTCTTTCGTTCGTTCACTTTTGTTTGAAATTTGACAAACTCTTTCGTTTCATTTTGCTTATGTTCGCTTCCCATGTGAGAGAAAGAAAATGAACAAAATAGAAACGAAAGAACTATTAATTCAGCTCTTTAGGCCCTCATACTTCTACAGAAGTATTCATTTTACTTCGTAAAAATCGCCTTTCAAGACATATGGTAAATGTACACACTATTAGTTATTTCGTACAGACACATACACAGTGAGGAGATTGTAGGATAGATCTGTTGTTTACTAGTTTGAACTTTTTTTCGAGAAAGAGCACATATCGATGATGATTACTGATGACAGACTACTTTTATATGTCTGAATGCAACTGATTTTTATTCAAATTCAATTAATTATATATGCTACAGAGCGTATGTGTCCATGAAGGATTATACGAATTAAAATCTGTGCATATTTCAGGAAATTAAAATTTAAAATAAATCAAATTCTAATTGAGGTTTTGTTTTAAGCAAAAATAAAATGAAAATAAAACAATAAGAAATGTAAATATAACATTTTTCAAAAAAGAAAAAAAAAGTGAAAGAAAATCAAGAAAAAATTAACAACAAATAATAAAACTAAAATAAAAATAAAAATTGTAAAATAATTCAAAATTAATTATAAATAAATGGCGGTCATTTAAGCCACTTACTGGTATTGATGCTGGTTTATTAACAACCACAATATCATCGTCCATATGCACTATTGTGATTGGTTGACTAGTGACTGGAACTTCATGTCTGGAAAAATATACATAAGTATATAGAGTATTTTTTTTTTCTTTTTGCGGTTTGTAGTATGTTTGTTTTGTTGTTTTTTTTTTGATTTGTTTTTTTTTTTTTGTACTTTTTCTTTTTAATCAAAAAAAAAATTTTTTTTCATTTCATTTTAGCTATAATATAAAATATTTGTAAATATTTTTCATTTAAATGGGTCTACGTATAATTAATTTTTTATTTATCTGTTTATTTATTTATTGTTTTTTTTTTTTTAATTTTTTCTTATATTTTGTCATTTAAGCATTAGACGCATACTCACAATGTATAGCATTATGCACTATGTATAAATGCATTTTGTTATCTAAATTTTTTATAATAAGTAATGCGCACCTACAAACTACGTTTAAATTATGAAACAAAAAATCTGTAAAAAAAAATCATTAAAGCAAAGGCACAAAATACAATTTTATATAAATGCATATTATAAGCATGTATACTAATAAATTTGATCCATTTTCTTTGAATGTGGTGTAAGTTATCATTTTATGTTATACAGAAATATGTAATGATTTGTTTTTGAATGGTTAGTGTAATTACATTGACAAAATGATAAAAATTCATTGGTATATCATTTATTTTTAATTTTACAGCGAAAGTTTAAGCTTATAAGCTTAGTTTAGCCTGCACTGCATAAAAGGTTTAAACTAAGGCTCAAGTCTGTTGGATTTACGACTTAAACTATACCACTTTGAAATCAAAATATCACTTAAGCGTAAGTTTAAACCTTATCTGAAAGATTAAGCTTCCGCTGTAAAATTGGACCTTAATTGATATGTATTTCGTCAAAAATGAATTTACACCATTTTCAAAGACAAACGGCCATTTAAAAGAATACTATAATTTATTATACGATTATTGCGATTTTATGTACATAAGTTAATACACTAAGTTAATTTGTAATTTCAAATTTTTAAATATCTATAATTATTCTAAAACAAAACAAAACAAAAAAAGAAATAAAAATTTAAATAAAAATTTTTATTAAAAGTAAAACTAAAAAAATTGTTTTAACTGTATTTTATTCTACTTCTTCTCTCGCAAATATTAATGCTAGCCTTTATTTTATAATATAATTGTTTTGTGTAAATTTTGTGCCAAAAGCTTTTTGGAAAGTGAGTGAATGTATGAGTACAATAACAAAAATAATAAAAAATTAAAAAATAAATCCGTAGATTGAATCAAAGTTAAAAAGTTAATTTTTTAAAAAATTTACGATCAATTATTCTATTGTTTATTGGTAAAAATAAAAATGGAAATTCAATAAATATTCGTGAAATAATTATGTCATAGTGATAGTAGTAGCAGTGCCTCTTATTTGGTGCATGTGTAGTACCATACGTAGTACATATTAAGTTTAACCATAAACGTCTATATTATGCAAGCCTGTAAAGCCAAAATATTCCGTATATAATAGCAAATATAGTAGGGCAGCATGTGTAGTATTTAAAAATTTGAAACAGATAGCTTCTTGTAGTCTACAAAATGCATGGTTATTTGTGCATAATTCAGTTTTGAAAAACTTTTGAAACGACAAATAGCTAAAGTTTAGTGATTTTATTGTATTTATATCACAGAAAAAAATATATACATAATATGCAAAAAATATATAGTAACCCTCTCGCGGACGCATTGAAACTGGATAAGATTCGTAGAATCACACCTATCATAACTTTGGCATATGACATTTATTTTAAACGGAAATTGGGCAGAAATATTATGAATGCTTTAAGCATTCAGTTGAATATAGTATTATTAATTTTTTTTTCATTTTTCTACAGCGGTATTATGCCATCACGTCCCTATACACGACATAAACTTTGTCGGTAAATGCCGACTCGTTCGCGAGAGGGGTAATGTACATATGTCTATATAACCTCAAATGAATGTATTATTGAAATTTTCTAGCTAAATGAAGAAATTATTGAAAACTTTTCGATTATTATTAATGAATTTTTTAAAAAAATCAGCATTATTTTCGATTTAAATCAAAGTGTAAAAGTTGAAAAATGCAATGTTATAAAATCAGACAAATCAAGTACACCCAAATATCGCAAAAGATCTCAGAGTAATTATTATCATCATAATATAAATCCAAGCCCAAGCACATTAGACAATTTTCGGTAATTAACTACCATATTACAAACAATAGTTATCTTAAGATCTTTTGTGACATTTGTACATATACTACAAATTTTTAAAAATTTATAAGTATATTAATTAGTTGGAGAACAGTGTATATTCATAATAAATAATTCAAATTCATATATAACATTTTCAATTTAAATTCAACTTGTTCCAACTTAAATTAAACTTTGTTCATTTTAAATTAAACTTTGTCAGTTTTTAATTAAACATGAAAAAGATTGAAAATGTGAATGATACATGGATTATTATGGATAATTCCAGAATCCATAAAACACATGAAAATATAGAATTAATTTCATTGAGAACTCGGTTGAAGTACTTGCCACCATATTCTGCAATGCTGAATCCCATCGAAAAAGCATAAAATGGACAAAGTTTAATTTCAGTTGGAAAAAGTTGAATTTAAAGTGAAAATGCATATAAAAATTTCGTTATTTCAATAATATATGAAGGTTTAATAATAATAACTGATTTAAGAATCCACTTTATTTATTCATTTTTATACTCTTATAATAAGATATCATTAGCTTTCGTTAACTTTAAATTGTTTCACATCATGAGTATATATAACAATAATTACGAAATGTGAGAATTATGTTTAGAATCAGTGCTCAATAAAAAAAAATGTTCTGAATTTTAGACTAACTTAATTGTTATTATTAGTCCTCGTACGAATTAGGTAGAAAATTTTTGTAATTTAAGTAATATAAACCGATAAAGTCATTTAAAAGTCAATTAAGAACCCGTTATGGCTTTCTTTTAACTTCGGCTTTGATTTAATGGATATGTATTAGAACTTCTACATTCAATGCAGTACAGACTTGACAGCTACTTTTACATGTTAAGCATGCTGTGAAATCGAATTTGAAGTCCAAGTTGAAGTCGCTGCATTGAATGTAGAAGCGGCATTACTAATGAAATATGATTGATATTGCTTGAATAAGTAATTGAAAAATTGAACCTTTCTTCGTACTCAGAATTATTTTTAAAAATTAAATCGACTGTATGCGAGTACATCAAGTTCGCAAGGTACTGTTTGCTACAATATATTAGAAATTATTTTTCTGTTGATAGGCTTGCATAATATATAGAGGGTTATGGCGCTATACTCATCATCATAATCCTTTCAGATATACTTACATTATAGACATAGACAATATTTTGAATTGTTATAAAAATTATGTAACACAATCATGAGTGGTGGCGTATATGTGAGATGAGTATAGTTGTATTGTGTATTTAGTATTAATTATGCACATGTGAGTGTATGTAAATTTTTAATTTACTTATTTATTTATGTTGTGCTACTTCATTTTTTCATAATTATTTTTTATTTAATAAGTTTAGCGGGAAAATATTTAAAAAAAAAAAATTTTTATAAATAATTGAGTGTACTATATGCTATAAATTGGTGCGCAAAGAAATTAAATCATGTGCAAATATTACATATACTTTATTTAAATTTAACTTTACTATTTCTAAAAAAAAAATAACAAAATTGATTGAAAATCTACTAAAAAACAAATGTGTGCTATTACTAATTATTATTCAGGGGAAACAGTTTTACATAAGAATATGAAACAGACATAATATTTTCACTGTATGATTCATACAATTTTATATTACAAATTCTAGGATAACATTTTTTTATCTATGAATACAATTTAAATAAAATAGCTAAACATTTTAAGGTAAACATAAAAACTAAAATATATTTTAAATTAAAAAAAAATTAAATAAATATTTTTAAGGAAATTATATAAATTCTCCGAAACAAAAACTTTAGAAAAAAAAAGAATCTATATATTTGCGATAAATATAATATAATTCAGAAAATATTTTTGAGATAAAATTTTAGAGAAAAAAAAATTGTTTTTTTTTTCCATTATCTGATAATAATTTATAAACCAGATTAGATGTAGAAGCTAATAAAAAATTCACTTACCTATGTACAATATTTGCTAAGAGATCATTATGTTTTAGCCTGTAATCGGTTGGTACTTTTTCATAGTTAACCGTTAATGTACCAGCTATTATACATCTTTCATATTCTTCGGCTGGATGTGCACGAAATTCTCTAGCGAATACATCTAGAATTTTTTCACCTACCCATCTACCTTTTGTGAATGTTGTAAATGTAAAATAGTATGGGTAGACTTTACGAAGGCCTAAAAAAATTGAAGTAAAATACAAAAACAAAACAAAATATAAATAAATAAATAAATGAATAAAATGAGCAAAATTGTGAAAAAAAAAGCAAAAGGAGAAAATTTAAATAAAATATGGTAAACAAAAAAATTATTTAAAAATTATAAATTATAAAGGATATATGTATAGTATGTTCACATTAACATATACATAAGGAAGTAAGTATATGTATACACATTAATATGTAATGTATGTACATTTACTTTTGCATACATTTATATAGAAAGTAAAGAGGATAAATTTATAATTTTTTTTATTTATTTATTAAAAGTTTTAAAAGTTTTTGAATTTTACATAAAATATCTACGGAAGTTTTTAAATAAAAAGGAAAATAAAGTAAACAAATTAACTTTGTTTTATTCCTTTTGCATTTTTTTAATTGAAAAATGATATTTCTTTGTATATATACGAGTAATTATTATATGTATGTAAATACCATGTTTATTTAGAAAATTAATTTTTGAATTTTTGTCGTTTTTATTTCGTTATAATTTTTTTTTTTTTGATTTTAAGTTTCGTAATTAAATTTACAATTTAAACTTTTATCTTTTATTTAAAGTAATTTTCAATTCATATCCCTTTGAAATACAAATATGTATGTATGTAAATATTAAAATATAAACGAATTGTATACTAAAAAAGACAACATTTTTGATAGATAATTTTGAAAAATTTCATATTTGTCGAGTAGATATCCGAAATAAAAATGTAATTTAAAATTTTATATTTACATTTTCATCATTTTCTGTTGTTTTATTTCTTTTTTTTGTACTCTCGTACTCAAGCGCATTTCACATGGACAATTAAAATTTCATATGACAAATACTTATATTGTACAAGAGAAAAACTTACCATTTTCGATGTAGTATGATGTCTCATGATATCTTTCATCCGTAAAACCAGGTCTTTTCGCCTTTAAGGCTTTTGTTTCAAGTTTTGCCTAAAATATAAAGAAAAAAAAATCAATTATGAAGGACAGAAATTTAAAATCTTTTCTTTGAATTAAATAAAAGAAAAATAAAAATAACGATAAAAATGAAATAAGTTTATAAAATTATATATGAAAATTAAATAAATAAATGAAATTAAATCTTAAAGAAGAATGATAATAATAATCTAGCAAAAATAAATCCAAGGAAAATATGAGCCACAAAGCACAAGACACTAAGTAGACCAAAATAGCATCATCATACATACATATATGACAACAACATATAAATCATATATAAAATTATGCACATATACGGAGAGAATCGAGAAAGGATGATATGAACGAGGGACAACTTAAAATACTAACTGAGATAAGAATCTTATCTCACTTTCCTTTTTCTTGCATTCATTAAAGTTGAACTTATGTAATCAGTATATAAATGGTGTAAAGTAGTGGAATGGTTCAAATTAAACAAATTTCAGTTTCTTCCAGGAAAATAGATTTTAATGTTTGTTTATATTTAAATATTTTTCTGAAATTTCTGGGAAAGAATTTATCAAAAAACTTCATGAAGAATTATGAAGTAAAATGAAATAAATAAATCTCATTTAAATAATCATAAAAAAGAAACTGATTAATTGGTACTGGTCAACAGACACAGTTCTATGTTCTATGGTATGGTAATCATTCTTCATTAATCTCAAGTATAAATAAAACGTATACAAAAGTCTCGGAGATGAAGAGTAATCAGAAAAGAAAATGTAAAAATAAAAACAAAAAAAAAAAAATTCTAAAACATGACGAGGATCAAAATCTCATACGCAGCATCAAAATAAAATAATAATTGTATATTTTGTGGCACCTAGGTCAGAACAGCGATCATGGACTAGTGAAGTACATGACGGTTCTTCAGAAATGAAATCTCTCGCTTCTCTTACTCTGTTCCTCATCCTACCTTAACGTGATGCTACTGTTAACTCTTAGCAAAGATAGAGGAATAATAAACCCCTGCAGAAGTTAAGGCAGTAAAATGGATGAGAATCATTTTTATGCAAGGACATAATGCTGACAACCTCACTTCTTAAAAAACCATTGACCAAACAATGGGCTGTAGCCCCGTAGGAAAAGAGGAAGAGATGTATGTTTTATATAGTTAGAAGAAATATAATTTCAGTAAATAAACTCAGGTTCCGATAGATATGAAATGTTGCACAATGAAGAAGAAGTATGCATATTTTTGGTTTAAATAATAAAAAATCTTAGTTTAAAAAAAATAAATGATAAAAATTACTGGACAAATATCTGATTTATAATTTCAATTATAAAAGTATGGTTTAGAGATTTATTTATTTATTATGGGAAGGATGTCAGTAAACTGACTCTAACCTCCCATACCACGACCCACCAGGGTCTTTTGGCGGTAGCGTGGTTTAGAGATGAAACCCAACTAAATACTAAGAGTATTATAGTGTTACATACATGCATATACGTACGTGCCTGTTATTCGCTAATTACAAAAGTTTACCATTTTTATTCATTTATAAAATAATTATAAAATAAACAAACATTTTCTTCATCATCTTTTAATTTTTTCATCACAAAATATCATTTTAAA
The DNA here is from genome assembly GCA_951394055.1 of Villa cingulata. Classification (NCBI taxonomy): domain Eukaryota; kingdom Metazoa; phylum Arthropoda; class Insecta; order Diptera; family Bombyliidae; genus Villa; species Villa cingulata. Next base: position 27,121,173 of record OX596022.1, on the reverse strand, counting down.
GAGAATTTAAATAATTTAATTTCATTCAATTTTCATTACAAGAGGAAGACAGGTATAGACCTGATGCCTGACCACCCTCCTGGGCCATTTGGCCGCTGTCATCCTCTCGGGCCATTAAAAAATAATTACACACTTGTATATGATAAACTTTCACATACGAACATTATATGTGTTCAGGTACATTATGTACTGTAATTGTCTCTTACATTTAAACAATTTTTTCATCTCATAATTTTCAACACATAAATTAATGTAATAAAATCAAAAACAAAAATGTAAAAAAAGACAATTTTTTTACAACTAAAATGACATTTTAAATTCACTCAAAAAATAAATAATTAATTGAATGAAAAAATAAAATAAAATAAAATAAATAATAATTTAATAATTTATTAATTACGTACAGTCTATATCTCTATAACTCGTATATCGTATAAATCGTATATACCTGCTATTAATTGTACACCGTAACGAGAATAATTCTATCAACAAATCAATTTGTTACATCATCATTCCTGGATCTGTGTACATATACTCGTTCATACACCATAATATAAATTTATTATAAATGTAGATATATACTCGTACTATATATTAAAAAACTGAAACATCATTCTCATATATCCTGAAGGTTAGTAATTTTCAAATTAACAGAAAAACTTTTATTTTAATCCATTTTCATTATGTACCAAAAAAAAAAAAAAAAGCAAGGGATGTAATGAGAAAAAAACATATTTTTTTTAATAATTTTGAATTATATTTGGATAAAAATAAAACCTATTCGATTTTTTTTTTTTGTTAATTTTTATTCCCTCATCTTTTTATAACTATTATTTTACGTATTATCATCGTTACTCGCTGGAAAAAAGGAAAAATGACCTGAAGCAATTTTCAATTTTATCAGTTAAATTTTAACATAAATGTAATTATATTATATGAGAGAAATGCCAATTAAATATAATAATATGTCGACATTTTTATGTACTACACTACGTATATATATTTATGTACACATTTATATACGTTATTTACGAATACATGTACAAACGAATGTGATAGAAAAAAATATATTTTTTATTACAGAACAAAAAAGTGTATGTAATTAAAACAAAACAAAACGAAAAAATAACTTCCATAGGAATTTGAAAAATATTCTATATCCTTTATCTGTTATCATCTTTTTAGTTTGTTTTAAACATTTTCAAAACTTTTTATAATTTTCTGTTTTTTACTTTTCTTTTATTTTCCTTAAATTTTTTTCTTCTTGTTTTTGATTATGGAAATCAAATAGTAATGTCACTATCAGAAATAGAACATAAAATAATTTGATAGTATAAGAATTTAGGTATGTAAATATGTATACATATCATGTAAACATTACAAGAATATGTTTTTTTTTGTTTTCATATCCTCTTCATTTAATTCATTTATTATTTTTTTTGCAAAGTACATAAAGCATTTATGTAACTGTTGTCATAGTGGTATATGTTCAGAAATGAAAAGTCTGAATTATGAATTATTAATATGAAAAGAAACTGCGAACAGCTATTGAGTTCACTACATCAACACAAATGAGAAGAGAATAAACAGTAAAAAAATATATATTTATCTAATTTTATTAATTATTTTGTAATCACATTCTGTATGTTTTTCTCATCATTTTCAAATCGAATAATTTTTCTAATATAAATCATTGAATCTTATACAAGTTATGTGTGTAGTGTAGGTAAATGGCTGAGAGGCAGATAAAAATAAACTATAAATTTGAAACGGTATTTATTTGAAAATACAAAATAAAAGTGAATTAATATAAAAAAGAAAATAAATCTTAAAAATACTCTGATGGTTCAAGATACTTGTATATCCAATGGAAATCAAAAGTCTTTGTACACATCAAAATTTTTGTAAAATGCTCTCTCTTAAGACGTGAGTTATATATAAATGTAGTAGAAAAGTTTATTATTATTCAAATTAACAAAGAAACGTTATATAGAAGATATTGAATAGAATGTCATGAAAATGGGCATAAATGACTGGAAAATTATGGCAATGGACAAGAACGTCAGGAGGCAGATTTTAGTGGAGGTCAAGGCTTGCAAAGGGCTATAGCACCGATGATGATGATTATTCAAATAAAATAAATAATTACTTTCACTATGGTAACGTTCAGTCGTGAAAAAACTTCGTATCAAAAATCATCTAAGATTCATCTTTAATATATACATACGGTCATTCAAAAAAGTATTGGAACAAAAGAAAATTGTTAAAGTAAAACCGTTATTTCAATATTTTATTGAAAGATTTAGTATCTTGTCATTCGTCCTCTTCTTTTCAACACTTTTCTAAGCCTGGACGACATTGAACATACTAATTTTTCACAAAATTCGCGATTAATAGCAGTCCATTCCTGGAAAAGTGTTTCTCTTAGTTCCATTTTGCTGTAGATGTTGTGTAACGAATTTTCTTTTCTACATGATCCCATAGATGTTCAATGGGATTCAAATCGGAGCTCCGATACAACTTCCAAAGTCCACATATATATGACTGATGCTCTGGGTCATTGTCTTCATAAAACTGAAATGTGTTTTCTAGACCCAAATTAACAGCACTTTCTTTCAGATTTGATTTCAAAATTTGAAGATAAGCTGTTTTATCGATCGTTTTATTAATAAAATGCAAATTTTCCATGCAAATTTCCAGAAAATCAGTATAAAAAATTATATTATTGGTTTATAAAAGTACGCAAACATTTTTGACTCATAATTTTTGGACTTGTTTTAATTGTTTTTCTATAAGAATGAACAGAGGTATGAAATTGAAATTCCGGAATGATATTGTAAGAACACATCAAGGTTTAATTCCTGAAAAATAAATGAGAAGATGTGTTCATTTGATTTCGACTAAACATCAGGTATCCAAAGTTTAAATATAGAAGTGTACTAAGACTTTTGATGTTCACTTTATATCAAAAAGTATGTATCCGCATTCATGTGTACTCATCGTAGTATTTGTAGAAATAATGAAAAATTATACGATACGATTTATATTTATGATATAGTGAGAAGATAAAATTGTAATCGCAAAAATCAAATAAAAATTGATAGGAAAATCGATTATTAAAAATAATGGCGCCATTAAACAAATTAACAAAAACCATTAAAAATTACGAATGAAATACAAAAGTATCATTTTCTCATAGTCAAAACTATCAGATACAATTTCTTCTAAAATTAAATTAAGAAAAATTATGAAAGAAATAACAATGTTCATAAAAGTTTTAGTTGTCATATGTATTTGTAGCCTTTCGTCCTTTCCACCATATCTGCTCTCCTATTCTGATCAATTTAAAAAATGCTAGTTTATAATATAATGCCGAGCAGACTCTACATTCAATACAGTGACTTTAACTTCGACTTTGATTTAAGGGATATGTACATACATATTAGAAATTCTAGATTCAATACAGTAGACTTGACAGCTACTTTTACATGTTAAGCATGCTGTGAAGTCGAAAGTCGAAGTCCAAGTTGAAGTCACTGCATTGAATTGAATGTATAGAAGCGGCATAAAGCAGCAAAACTTCAGTGTATGCAATTCATCTAATTTCCACCAGATTTCAAATTTATTCAGAACCTATTGATGTGTTCTACATGAGAAATGACGAATTCAAACTCAAAGTTCAAAGTATATTGCTCGTTGCTCGTGAGAGTATATTTAAAACACGAAAGAAGCGTGATGTAATCGTATTCGTACTAGTAGTGCCTTTAGACTAATTAAATGTCAAATAGACTTTTAATTTATTTAGTATGTAATGGATGGATTATGAGTATTTATTTCATGATATATTCACATTTTGAATGAAATTTAATTTTATCTTTCATTTTGTTTAAAAATAAAAAAAAGGAATAATAAATTAATAAAAAATCTATGATACAAATTGGTCAAAAATTCTTTTGAAAGCGACTCAAATTTTTATCAAAATATCTGAAACTCGAAACTCCTAATAAATTGTTACAAATTTAATTTAATATTTTGTAAAAAATAAGGAAATAAAAGGAAAGTATACAAAATAAATTCTCTTTTATCTCAAATCAGACGTGTATTAGACAATAAATTGACATCAAAATTGATAAATTAAAAAAAAAAATATTAATAGAAACTTTGATTTTTAAAGTGCAATCTGTCAAGGGTAACGATCTGATCACATGATTCTTTTTGTATTAATAAAGGAACTACAAATTAGTATACAGAAAAAAGGAAATACATACTATAAAGAACATAAAAATAACATTAAAAAATAAATATATGATAGAATAGCGATTAAAAAAACATTATATGAAAATTCTTTTCTTTTTTTTTTCTTCAGTACCGTACTTTGAATTGAGAACAAAAACTGCTAAAAGAAAAAATTTCACAAAAATCACACACACACAAAAAAAAAATAATAATAATAAATAAGGATAATAAACGAAGTAAGAATGAAAAGCAAATTATAAAATATAAAGATATCAATTTACTGACCTTTTTCAAATCTTTAATTTGCTCACTTTCTTCAGCTTTTCGTTTCTCGGCATTTATCAGTTTCGATTTATCTTTATCCTGCTGTAATAGAACCTAAAAATATAAGAAAGAAAAAATAAAATTAAACAAAAAAAATGAAAATATAAATAAAATATAAAATCAATATAAAAAATAAAATACCGAGATAATTTAGAAAAATCGAGAAGAATCTTTAACGCATATGAGTGCATATGCATACATATGTGTCAAGCGAGAGATCTAAAAAATTTGCCTATAATGTACTGTACACTTTGGTGAATGAAAAATTGTATGGATGTACGTGTTAAATGTAAATTTATGTTAATGTGTACGTGATGATCTTGATGACGTAAGCTTCAATGATGATCAGCACTGTAAATCCTTTATATATGTACATTCAAATTGCAATGCAATCAAAAATTTTTCTTCGACAATACGTACGGACGGACGGACGGTGTCAACGTAATGAAATGAATTTAATTTTACGGATACGTTTACAGAGTGAAATATTTTCGGTGCCAAAACTCTCAAACACTTCTTATACTCTACTTTCTATTTCTACACAACACGCATATACATTCATGAAGAATGAAAATTGTTTTACGAGTATTCAACTGTTTAGATGTTTGTCATATTTAGTTACAATTTTTGTTCAAATCTATAAAAAACTCAATTAATTTGGAACGAAAAACATCATGCTTAGATATACACACATGTAGATATGTACACACGTTGTATTCCTGTATAAAATTTGGTTAAAAAATCAAAATAAAAATTCTATATAGGATTAACTAAAAAAATACCGTTATGTGAATGTATCTAAATCTTTCACATAAAATGATTGTAAATTCTATACAAATCCTATTACCATGATAATATTAAATACGAGTACGTATATATTGTTATTGCATCTCCTTTGTTTTTCTTTTATTTTTATTTTTTTTATATATATTTGTTTTTCTATTTAATGTTTTTGTTTTTCAGATACATTATATTTTTGTTTATTCGAATATGTTTTAACAGATACGAGGGTAATTAAAAAAATTCCCGGAAAAATGAAATAATACACTAGTTGTTGATTCGTATGGATTTATTTTTCTACGTACAAATCACCAACTTTCATCACCGCAGTCACTATACGATGCGAAAAGTCTTCAAGATTTGAATCGTATTTGTTAAACAACTCAGTGAATGTTCGGCACGTCTTTCAATGTGTTCTTCGCGAAACGCTTTACACTAAGTTTTAAAAATACCTAATTTTTCAGTTATTTGTATCCTTTTAAATAAAAACAAATGAATTACTTTTTTTATACACAGCAGTTACGCTTTCAAAACACTCAAAATATAACCAAACTTCTTGATTGTTTGCCTGAAAGTTACTTACTGACGCAGGTATTCCGGGAATTTTTTGAATTACCCTCGTACATGAATTTACATATTTTTTGTGTGTGTAGCAATTGGATATTTTCCTCTAGTCCGTAATACAATAAAAATTTAATTGGATTTTTTCTTAAATCAGGATCACTATATAATTTTTATTTATTTCCGAACACAATATACATACATATACATACGTTTATACATATACTGATAAATAGTATGTACAATTCTAAGCTTATTTTTTTTGTTTTTAGTTTTATGGTTTTATTTAACATACACAGGAAAAATATGTACATATACGCCAACCATCAATAGAAAAAAAAAAAAAACAAATTTGAACGAATTAAGAATGAAAATTTTCATTTCAGCTGTCAGTCAATGTAAATATTTGTGACATACATATATTAGGCTTATTTGTTTTGTAAATAAAAATATAAATGCACCCAAATTATATGTCCATTAATCATACAAATAATATAATACCATAGACTATGACAATACATAAGGATATTTTGATACAGATTTTAATTTTTTTTTTGCTTTAACATAATATTACATACATATGTACATAATATACAGAGAAAAATTACATAATCTAAGTAACATAAAATATATATATATATATATATATATATATTATATGTGTAATAAATAGGAATTGATTGTGCGTATGATTGACTTGTACGTGCTTGTACATATAAATTCGTGAAAATCCTTTTTTATCATTTTTTTCACTTTGACATTGATTTTATAAAAATATTTTATCTCAGGTGTTCATACTTAGAATACAATTATGGTATCAAATCTAAACAAACAGCTATACATAATTTCTTTTCGACGAAATAATTTCTTGTATTTATATTTTGTTTTTTATTTTAATTGAAATGTCAAACGATAAGAAAATTGAAATAAATAACAAGAAAATCTGTAAACTTTTACTTACTATAGCATTTTAGGATAAATTTTACTAGCCAGAAAAGAAGTATAAAATGAAAATAAAAATAAATAAAATAATGATTTTATCGGCTATTCATCAAAGAGCAAAACATGATACGCAATTATTAAGAGCAATACAGTCCTGTCAAATGTTTTATATTATGTATACCTAATTTTATGTGCAAAATGTCTTTATGGATTTAAAGCCTTCATGTATATATACAAATCGTACATAGCATAATTTCATAAATAATTTTATCTTCTTTGGTACACAAGACTATACACGATTGCCCTTAATTTTTTTTTATTTTTCTCTTGAAAACAAAACACACACACACGCCAATACACTAATAACAAATATATCTAAATCTAAATTAATGATTTTTTCTATTTTCATTTTTATTTATTCATTGTATTTTGGACTGGTAATAAAATACATAGAAAAACACTGTATCTATCTTTCATATTTTCGCAAGAAAAATAAGGGAGTAAACATTTTTTTTTTATTATCTATTCCGTTTAAATGAACAAAATATTTACAACTTTTATAAATACATACATATTCTACATGTTTATTTATATCTTTTTGTGAACATATCAACATGTAACATATATATATATTTATATATATATATACGTAGTGCATTCCAGGTATTCGCGACCTGATATACTTCTAGCAAGAATTACCTGTCAATTTCAATATCGTCGAAAAGAGGGGAGGGTCAAATGAATATATATACGAACTAATGTCTGCATGCAGGTTAGTTAGCGTGTTACAGTAGTAAAAGCAAGTTAAAATATTGTGTGTAGTAAAAAATGTCATATTTAGAGTAGCGTGCTGTAATTAAATTCTTAACAAAAGAAGGTTTAACACCAACACAAATTAAAGATAGAATGGATTCAGTATACGGGGATTCTGGACCATCATTTACAATGATTAAAACGTGGTCGAAGCTTTTTCGTTGGGGACGAGAATCAATAGAAGATGATCCACGTGAAGGAGGCCCATCAACAGCTGTTACAAGAATTAGTCGAAAAAGTTGTACTGAGCGACCGACGACTAAAATTGAAAGAAATTGCAGCACAAACCCGAATTTCAAAAACAAGCGTATTCCGTATTCTACATGACCATTTGGGTATGACAAAAGTCATAAAAAAGATGGGTACCCAAACTTCTTAGTGCTTCTCAAAAGAAAGAAAGAGTTGATTGCTGTAAGAAATTTTTAGAGCTTTACAACGAAGACAAAGAAAACATTTTACAACGGATTGTCACTGGAGATGAGACAATGGTTCTTTACCATGATCCTTTGTCTAAAAGAGATTCAATGGAATGGAAAAAAAAGGAGAACCAGTACCAAAGAAAGCAAAGGTGACCCAGAGCACGAAAAAAATTATGGCAACGATCTTCTGGGATTGTGAGGGAATCCTGTTGATTGACTTCAAAGAACGGAATACGACTATCAACGCTGTCTATTATGCTAATTTGTTACGGCAGTTAAGACAGTCAATTGCGGAAAAAAGGAGAGGAAAGCTGACTCGAGGAATTCTGCTATTACACGACAACGCTCCCGTTCATACTGCTGCCATTTCCAAAGTTACCGTCAACGAATGTGGCTTTACAGAAATTGATCATCCACCATATAGTCCTGATCTGGCTCCCAGCGACTACTTTTTATTCTCAAAGTTAAAGTCTGACCTGAGGGGAAGAAAATTTACGACCGATGAAGAAGTTCAGCAAGCAGTTTTAGCTCATTTTGAGGACAAAGATCCTTCTTATTTTTACAGTGGTATAGAGGCATTAATTAAACGTTGTGAAAAGTGTATTTCAATAAAAGGAGATTATATTGAAAAATAAAACAGGTAGTTTTTGAATTCTGGTTTTCTATATAGGTGAGGTCGCGAATACCTGGAACGCACTACGTATATATATATATATATATTATAAATAGTACTCATGTGCTTATATTTTTGCTTGTTATTTTTATTATATGGTCGGTTAAATATCTAACACCAACACATATTCTAGAATTACGTCATTAAATCCATAAAATTCTTATTTGACATTATTTTTTGGATTGTTTTTCTAAAAGTTGAATTGAGATTTGAAGATATTCTTTGTAATGTATGTCAGTATATGTAAGTGTATTTCGAAAATATTTGTGTAACGAATGATATTTTTCACTTAAATAGCACACAGAACATATACAAAAGTAAAACCCAATGATCATATTGTAGGTATAATGGTATAATTGAAATATATGATAGAATTTGAATCAAATAAAATACATACATCAAAATGGCATATCAAATAAAAATTACAAATTAATATCAATATACTCGTACATGATATAGATATCAATGCTTAATGATAAAAAATATTCAGATAATTTTCTCCTTTTGAAAAATCTGTTTTAAATAATATTGGATTTCCAAACCAAACTAAACTACTATTAAATTTAAATCTTAAACTATTAAAGTAACAAAGTAACAAATGATGTAGATGTGGGATGATTGGAAAGTGGAAAGTGTTCGATTTCAATTCGATTTCGATATTAGAAATCAGAATATGGTCTCAGCTCTCAAGTCTCATATGTCTCAACTCGTTCTCAAGACTCATCCGAGATCTCAGCTCAGAGTTCTCTCAGACTCACAGCCATCGCACAATTCCAGCGATAACTGCAGCGTATCGCCGAAAGTTTGCACAATTCGGGCGCAACTGCAACGTAAAATATATAAATTAATTTTACAGTTTTGCTTCTTGCTAATAGATTACTTACTATGAAAAATCCAGATCGTGGATGGCTCGTTGTCACTGAAAAATAGAATAGAATCTATGTGGGTGACAGCGACAGCGTAAAGTTCAGCGTAAAAAGTCCCATTTAATTACTGTATATGCTGCAGTTGTCACCGGAATTGTGCGATGGGTGTTATTTACCAGCCAGTTTAAATCAGTTTAAATTGATAGTTTTAGATAATGTAAGTATTGTGAAAACATTTCAAACATTTACATATCACATATAGCAATTTTATATTAAAATTGACAAAAAGGGTGTAACTTGCCGCTTCAAATAATGCACGAGAAATACTTAAATTTTATGAAAATGAATAATGAAATGACTAAAAATAAAATTATTAAGGTAATAAAAGAAAAAAATTTATTGCGCTTTTTGTGCCAATATACATGACTGCCTACATAAGTAATATCCTTTTTCGATTTCGACATACATATTTTGTATATTTTTTTAATATTGCAGGCGGTATTTCTCACAAAATATTTTTATAAAAATTTTTAAGAAAAATTAAGAAACTATACTCGTACATACATATCTATTTTTTAAATTCTCATAAATTCTATACTCTTGTAATTAATTTTAATTTTATGATTATTATCTATATGCATTATCTATTCATTTTGAAAGTAGTTTTGTTCTGAATTTCAAAAGATTCGCGATGACATTAAAATGTAAATTACGTTTATTAATAATTTTATTGTTTTTCTTCTTTGATATTTTATTAAGCATATTATTCTATTAAAAATGAACTTATACCATTTTCAAAATAAATAGACTCTTAAATGACCTAATTTTAATAATTTTTTTTTTCATTTTCTTTATATTTTTTTTTATTTCTTATTTTTTTTTTAATGGGAGATCCAAAAAACCATCATCACATCACTACCATAACCGCATCAATATTACATATACATACATGATACATGTGATTATAAATTCACAACTAAAGGAAAATAAATTAAATGACTGATCGTTTTCCATAAATTTTCTTTGCATTATTTTTTAAAAAAGAGTCATTTTTTGTTTTTTGTTCTGTATATATGGGCACGTTGTCGGTCATATACGTACATGACATTTATGATTATGTGAAAAAAATAAAAAAAATAAAAATCTCATCAAAAATTAAGTTAAAAATAATTTAATATGCATTATAAAACTACCGAGTAACTGACTTTTAATGTGAATTATATAATTTATATACTTAAAAACCATAACAGCAACAACGAAAACTATACTGCAACACTAATATTACTATCAAATTTTATATGAGTAATGCTATGGTGATACGTTTTTACTACAGTACTACATAAGTAGATAATATATTACATATGTATACATTATACATACTCTTATATATGTACATACATACATATAAAATTTTGCTGGCTGAACTTCCGAATTGGTACCGCCAGATTTCGAAACGAGACCTTCCGATAATGATACTTTGGAATATTCTCTTTAACGTGGAATATGTCTCTGTTGGCGCAAATTCATCTTAAGGACGCAAACTAACATTAAAAATGTTTGGTCCAAAATGGCATGTTTTACGAAAACCATTATTTCTCCAGATCAGGATTAGCGGTTCTCGAGACATAAGGACCAAAATTCAAAATTTTGTGTTTTTTTTTTTAAAAAATCACTTTTTCCAAATTCAAAAAATTTTTAAGGGTAGTATGCATCCTTAAGATGAATTTGCGCCAACAGAGACAATCCAAAGTATCATTATTTGAAGGTCTCGTTTCAAAATCTGACGGCACCAATTTGGAAGTTTCCCCATTTTGCTTTATAATAATTTTTGATTTCATTTTTATTTTTCCTCCATTTTTATATATGTACAACGGTACAACTCTATTCATTCATTTCATATGCATTCATTTATAATATTCATGATGGAAATTATGTACGGAAATTTTTTTTTTTTTAAATATGGCAACAGAATATGTGAAATATTTAAATGACAGCCATTATTGTTATTATTTAAACCAATGAAAAAAAAAAAAAAACAAATAATTTCAAATTTATAAAATAAATACATTAACAAGACAGCTTTTTGAAAAACGAAAAAAAAGGAATTAGGGAAAAAATAATGAAAAAAAAAGAACATAAACTAATACTTTTATTTATTTAATTTTTTTTCCCCGAAAACTTTAATACTTTTCATTACTTTTGATAGTATCTGTACCTGTTTGTAATTATAAATTTTTGTATCCTTCGCTTTCCACTCATACATATGTATGTACATATTCGTTTTTAATATATGTATAAATATTGTGATTGTATGAAAATGTGATGGCCATTAATATTTTTATGTGCATATTTACACATGCACGTACACACATTTGTATAATTTTTGAATTTTTCTCTACATCCATATAATTCCTTGGTGTTTGTAATAATTTTTAATGAAACACATGATAGTCAGGATGTAAACCAAAATGAGAGAACATGATCAACTATTTACAGAACAGTGAAAAAATTTATTGTGGTAAAAGAGTAATTTTTCACGAATAGAGAGCGCAATCATACTAACAGAAATACACAATCTACCACAGACTAAAAGGATAAACTTTAAATGCCCTCATGTGATGGAAACTCCTCCACAAAGGTCTGACTTCAAGCCATCGAACATCTTTGATCATTTTTATATAGAAAAATAAGTCAGTTGCTAAACTAAAAAAAAAAATTTATTACAAGAATAATGGGGAGATATCATACATGGTTTTGTCAAAAATATTATGGAGTCACTGCCAAGACGATTAAAGGAGGTTAGTAGACAAAAATGTATTGAAATAAAAAATGTATTGAAAAATATATTGAATTGAATAATTAATTTTTAAATATAAGTCTTAAAGGATATATTGTTCCTAATACTTTTGGAGCATTGATCATTAATTTTGACAACATTTTAGCTCAAATATATGACAACGAAATAATTAATAATAAACTGAATAAAATTACTGAATTTTTTCCGATTTTTTTTTGTCAATTTTTCAACTCCAATAATACTCAGAACAGAAGTTATACGACATGTAGTATTAAACAGAAATTCCGACAATCGTTTCGTCATAATTTAGTAGTACGTAAATTCTCTTATACCGGGTTCCCAAAGACATGAAAAGCACAATAATTCGATTCGGCCCTGGTAATAGTGTAAAATTGCATTTAAATCATTTTTTTTGATAATCTTTTGTCCTTATTTCAGTTCAAAGTGTAATTTTATTCCTACTCACGTATACATAGCGACACGAATATTTTTTTTATTTTTCATTTTTGTTAAATGAAATCCCATATTTATGTACTTATGTATTATGTACAGGAATATAAATGAATTCATATATAATGAATTCGTGTTGTACAAGCATTAAAATTCTACCATAAAAACTTGTTAAGTTAATTACTATAGAATTTCATTATGAAAATTTTCATTTTATTTCACAATTTTATATTTTTATATATAGTATTTTTGTGCTTGATTTTTATTATATTTTTGCTTTTTTTCTGTACTTTCAAAATACTCGTATATGCGTATATGTACAAATTATAAATTTTTCTTTTCTATCATTTTTATTTCATTTTATTTTATTTGTATTTTTTACATGAGTAAAAAAAATAGTAAAAAGGACTAAGAATTAATTTGATTTTTATATTACATTTCATTATGATTAATAATAATTTATTATGTTAAAATTTTCAAATTGAATTGTTGAGAAAGATTGTTTTCTTCCTGTATGTGGTATGACTGTATACAGGTTGAAAAATTGAAATTATTTAAATCTCCTTTTAGAACGTTAAAAGGAAAAGCATACATACTTGAGTACATATACAGTCTGTTCAAAAAGAGACGAACTTTTATAAAAATAAAACAAAAAGTTTTTGAGCTTACATGATAACATTTATTGAAAGAATAATGTTAAACCTATTTCGCGTTAGCACTACACATAGTATACAGTCCAATCTCCACTGTTTTGAATTATGAGGTGATATCTTCTGGTACAACTTTCGCTCAATTTTTTGGCATAATCAAGGGAAAAGTCGTTCCACAGTCTTTTTAACGCTCTTTCCAAGTGACGAACGCTATTTATTTGTTTCCCGTGAAGTTTGTGCTTCATCAAAGCTCAAACGTTTTCTATGGTATTGGCATCCGGGGACTGTGATGACCAGTCCAACACATTAACCCAATTTCGTTCTTTCCATTGTGTATACAATTTATATACAAATATCACTTCAAACCTTTTTTATAAACAGAGCTCATTTTTTAAATACCTAACTAACTTTAACAGTTTGAACGCAAATGACAAAAAATCTTGGTCAGCGACATAGACAAAGGCAAGCTAAACATGACTCATGTAACATTTTTAGTATCTTTGGCATTTACTGTGTTTTACCTGACTGTCGTGTCTTTTTGAACAGACTGTATGTACATAATATACAAATGTAAATTTTATTTCTAGACATTTTAATTTGAATAAAAGATTAAATAAAATTCCATAAAATAATTATTTGAAAGCAAAGCTTGTATAGGGAGGTAACAATGTTGGGTGGTGGGGAGTGAAACTGACTTCTATTCCGCATATAATTATTTATGTTCACTAGAAGTTATTAGAAGTTGAAAGTAGACAAAAATCTATTATACATAGTATGTACGTATATGCATGTACAATTCTATACAGACAATAAATAAATGTAAGACACATGTACGCAATACTGTATGTACGAGTATATAACTTTTTACGAATATAACATCGTAATTATAAAATATTTTACATATTTCTATGGAGAAAAATACTCTATTTCACCGAATACCTAATTACTCGACTAAAATACTATAAATGAAATTTTAAGGTAATTAAATTATTAACAGAATATGTGTATACAAGTGAGTATATTAGCAGTCAGAATTATGATATAATTGTACCTGATCTGATGTCTTTCAAAAATGAAATTAACTTTTATTGTTCATAATGAAACTGATGTGCTATATGGATGTGCAAACGTACTGTACACGAGTACTTATGTTCACAGTAATAGGTAATTGAGAAGTATGCATAATATTCTAACTAGGATAATTATGCGTTGTAGTTATTTTATATTTTTTTTGTTGCTATTTTTGCTATTGTTGTTTCATGTGCAGTAATTAAAAATTGTAATATTCCATGGCTACAAGAAAATTCAAATTTAAATTATCGATTTAACAGAGTAACCTAGTAATTTGATTGCATTTATACCTATAGCTCCTTATCAATATACGAATATTACACATTATGTATGTGTATACATAACACGATTACATCGTATTTATGACCATTGTATTACACATAAAATATACCGTAATTCGCGTCACATTACCACGATATACATATTTACAACATTCTAGAACTTAGGCCAACATTGATTTAAATAGTAAAAGGTAAAACGTAAACTTATGTATGAATGTATATAGTGCGAGATACACACACATAATAAAAATTACTATAAATAAACTTTCATATATATATAAATGGTGAATCTCAGTAATAAATTCAAATATCATTTGAATCGAACCGGAAAATGTAATTAGCGTAATATTTCATATATGGTGTATTTCGATACATCAAAATGTAATTTTGAAATAAATAAAAAAAAGAAAAAAATTGCACACACAAACAAAAAGCATAGAAAAAAGAAATTAGAACGAAAGAAAATGACATTAGATATAAAAGAAAAAAACTATGTGTGTATATATGTATGTATGTACATAATAGAAAATATGAAAGGAAAATCTATTTTGTTTTCGAAACGGACATCCATACTTATACATGAACATTATATAATATCAAACTATATACATTCAAATATGTATATACGACATGAATGATATACATATATGTATGTATGTGTATGCATTTACATATCTATGATACGTGACTAAAATAATCAATTATATTCTTGACATCGTTTCATACATAAATATTCGTAAGTAATATTGTGCATATATCATGTGCATATATCATGTGCATAGATTACTTCTGTACTAGGATATGTACATATGTATGTATGTATGTATTTTTATTGTACATTTTATTATTTTTTCTTATCACTTTTGTTATTTGAATTTTATTTCATTTGAATTTTTATTCTTATTCCTTTTTAAAATATCAAAACTTTTTTCTAATAATAAATCATATCGATACGAAATAAATACTAATTTTTTTTTCTAATAAATTTTTTATATCCTTTCTATATATGCCAATATTTAGTTTTGATTTTTTGTTTTTTAGTCTTTTCATAAATTCATTTTATGATGACATTTCGTATATCAATCAGAGCATGGTTTTAATGATGATGATGACGAATTTATTTTTTTAATTTTGAAGGAGTGATTCCTACTAGTGTGTATGTAAGAGTATATGGCGTTCAAGTCTAATTACCATTTTACTGTTGTTGTTGTTATTCTTGTTCCTGTTGTGTAAAGAAGAGAAAAAAAAAATCACACCAAGGATACTTTGAAAATTGAAAACATTGTATCACATACACACACAAAAGTAAAAAAAAAAATAATGGTAATATGAGAATAGTACTATTCACAATTTCATTTTACGTTTGTTTTTTCTTCTTCTTCTTTGTTGTTTTTTTTTTCGTTTATTCTTTGTTGGTTTTCACTTATTATTTTGCAATGTTTCATATTTTGTTTCCGTGTACATTATTATATACGAATACAAGTTATGTATGTATTTTATATGAAACGGACATATGGAAATGCGATAAATCACGTACGAAAAAACCATCATCATAATTATTTATGTATTTTGTACTGTATACTCATATATTATATACATTACGTATGTATATATGTACATTTTGTATAGTTTGTATGTATTTAAAGTGCAGATTTGTATTGTAATTTGTGTACTGACACTTTTGTACTCGTATTTTTGATATTCATTTCCGTAAAATAAAAATTTAAAAAATCAAAAAAATAAAAAAAATGAAAAACAAAAAAAAAATTCAATGAAAAATTACAAAAATTTTATATACAGGGTGTTTCCTGCATTGCACGTTAATCGGGTGTTTTTTTTCGAGAAATCATTGATTTTTTCCAAAAAATCAGATAAAAAAGTGTATGTTTTTGAATTTGATTGTCCATAACTTTCGAAGGAGATGGACGACAAGGGTGATTTATATGTCATATGAAACGGCAAGGAGTCTCCTATCGCATGGTTGTATACTTTTTGAGCTGTGATGTAAAATAACGAAAATACAGGGTGTTTAGTGAAAAAAGAGAAGAAACACTTTGACGCCCTCTAGCGGCTAAGCGGTTGAAATTTCCCTCCCCCTTCAGTAAAATTTTTTGTTCCTCTAGATGAGCCCTAACGGAAACACCCTGTATAAATGTGCACATTATATGTACCTTTTTGTACGTATATGTATACATATGTATGTATGATGATACACATCCTACGAATGAATATGAATTATGTAAGATTTAATATGTACATCTATACACTATATAATTTCATGTACTACATACATAGAAAAAAAGTATTTAAAGAACAATTGTAAAACTTAACTCTTGTTCTACTTAACAACAAACAGATAAACGAAGAAACCAAAAAAAAAGAAGGATGTTTTTTTTGTGTGCATTACACAAGTGCTATACACAAAACATAACTTCGTGTAAAACATCAGTTAGCTGATAAATACAACAGATACTGTGAGGTAATTGTAATACTTACACACAATACTCGGGTACTACTACTTCTACAACTATATACACAAATACAACTCTAATATCTAGAAATACCTACTTATGATAAATTTTCTTCATTTCCGTTTCATTTTTATTCATTTTCTTTTATATTTTGTTGTTTTGGTTTCTCATAAGTTTGTAATTTTCTCCTACTTTCTTGAATAATATTCTTTGCAACTGTTATAAAATTCAACTTATGCATGCATACACACAAAGGTACATATCAGACACATTATATGTGTACCAGAGTATATACATACTTATCTATGTATATATGAAAGAATAAATTGCGAAATATGAAAGAATTCCTATCTACTTTTATAGACAATTCTTTAATGACACACGTTTTATAGTGTTGTCGAGTACGAAAGAAGAATATTAAACACAAAAAAAAGAAAAATAAATTACAAAAAACAAACTGATACAGATGTAAATGTGAATTGTGTAAGTATTGCATCTCTTTTGATATCTGCGACGAAAAGTTATCAAAAAAAAAAAAGAACAAGAGAAATATATTTTATTTTTTTTTACTTATTGAAGTCATTGAACTTTGATTTGTCACAACACTCTTTCATTTGATTGTTTTCTCTCTTCTTTCTTGTTATAAATTTTAATCTCTTGTGTATTTTTTAAGGAGAATGACTCTGATCACTCTGATGTGATATATTTATTTTTGTTCTCAATTAAAACTACAAAAACAAGAAGAAGAAATGATTAAACACAAACAAAAAGTTGATAAAGTTTCGTATTGCATTTTACAGTTCAAAAATTAATTACAAAATAATATTTCATATCCATGACTCCCGCCATCTATTCAATAATTCCAGTTTCTCAAATGATCTTAACCAATCTTAACTCTAGATCAGTCAAATAAGAACAATATACCTACAACTACAATTAATATCAGACAATTTTGTTTAAGAAAACTGCGTGTATGTAGTAAAAAAAGTCTAACGACACAGACTACAATCAATTCGTTCGTCCATGGACTGCAGATTGCTTATCTGCAGTACATGAGTACATTTAGCCAAGCCCACATACACACAAATTTTATAGAAGAATTACAGACTGTTAATCTGAAATACTATACAAATTTTATGATTTGGATGACAGGAAAAATTTCGAAACCAGTTTGACATTTTATGCAACAGGTTATTTGAACTGAGGTCTAGTATATCTCAGTTGAAAACTGTCAGAAAATTGTAGATGAATGAGCAATTTTTAGATACCTAACTGAAAGTTTAAGACTAACAAATTTTTGAATGCAGTTTTAAACTGAGTTGTAGTATATGGGAGTAGGTAGCACCAAAATTGCTTTCTTTCGCACTACATATCTCCGAAGTTACTCAACCGATTTCAATTAAATTTGAAATATAAATACTTTGAAAAGAATTGTGGGCCTTAAATGGAACAATTTTGAATAATGTCTTCGTTTCCTTTTTACAGGGTGCCAAAGTTATCAATATTGTGATTTGTCATTCTCTAAATATACCACGTATGGCAAACATCGACAGACATTTTTTTAAAATTTTGAATATAGATAGCCTGAAGGATGAATTCTTGTCCTTAAATGGAAGAATATTTTTTTATTTCTGGTTCTGTTACTTATAGCTCTTGAAAGAGGAGAGGATTTTTTGGTTAAAAATATCCTTCAAATTTGACTTCAGTTTTCATAGATTATATTAAATCATCAAATTTATACAAGTATATGATTTTAGTGTCAACATAAAATTTGGACTTTTTTCATGTTTTTACAACAAAAATTATAAAAATAAAATTATACTTTTTTTTATTGAAAATTCTTAAAAATAGCACGTGTATATATTTATAATTTTTATAAAATTTCTAGTATAAAATTATTGTTGTTGTTTCGAAATTGTTCATAACAATTGATCTAGTCTTAGCCTGGAGTACAGAGAAGAGTTAAGGCTGTCTCTTAAATAAAAATTTTATTTTATTTTCATGGTGGGTGGTAACAGCGTGTAGAGTTACGAGAGTAACGCCCAAATAACGATTTATTTTTATTTCGGCACTGATAATTTTCCAAACTTCAAAAAGATAAGAATAGATGGCATTAACATCCGAAAATAATATTCAAAGTGAAACTAATTATTTTTTGAAAAAATTCGAAAACTTCAAGATGTAGCTACTTAATTGCGGAATTTCAAAATTAATTCTTGTCAACACTATCAAAATTATTTTGTAAACAAATAAATTAATTTGTCATATTAATGTAGATTTTTACAAACGTTTGACATACAATTCAAATTATCAAAATTAACTCTACTTTGGTATTGTGAACAGACGCTACACTCACTGCACTTTATGGTACTCTGTCATTGTACACGAAGTACGAAAAGAAATGCAATATTTTATTCAAAATATCGTTCGTATCATGCTTGAGCTGCACACGAGTATAAACGAAACAATTAATAAACAAACAAAAATTGTACATGTGTATTGTACATAGAGACTATACGAACTTCCGTCTCACCATCGCAAACATAATCTATACATCATATACATGTACACCTTGTTATATACTATAATACACGTATCTCGTATGTATATTAATTTGTTTCCCTTATTACTTTTACACCGTATTAATTATTTATTTTTATTTTTCATGTACAAAATTTTAAATATCTTCTCACCCGATATATCCTTTTTATAATTTCTCTTTTATTATTTTTGTTTAAAATTTATTCATTTTCTTATGTTACGTATGCACATTAAGAGTTAACTACGAAAATATTTTCAACTTAATTTTAAGTGCATTATAAAGAAAAATTATAAAAAAAAAAATAATAATAATAATAAAACTCATACATATGAAACGAAAGAACAGAAAAATGAAAACATAATGAGTGAAAAAATGTGCAAAAATTCTCATGCAGTTTATATGCAAATTAGAATTTGTGTACTATATAAAATACATAGTTTTGTTGCATACTTTTTTCTATATTGTATATTTTACTTTCAGTTCAGTTAGTTTTTCTTTCTTTCATTTTTTAGTTTTTTTCATATAATTCAAATAAAACTTTTCTTAAAAATTTTATTTTTTAGAGTTTTCTTTTTCATGTTGCTGTAATAGTAGTTGTGTTGCTGTATAATTTCTTTCGTCATTTCATTTTATTTATTTTTATTAATTTTTTTTTTTTTTTTGTTATAATTTCTACTTCACTTTCTTTCTTTAAATTTTTTTTTTTTCTTTTCATGTTACGTGAGTACATTAAAATGCAAAATACTTTTTCCTAAAGGAAAATTGTCTATTAGCTTTCTTTCACGATACAATGTTTATTATATATGTATCTACGTACATAATACATATTCGCACTCGTATAAATATTCATATGAATGTTCGTTGTATATGCATATAAGCATGTAACGAGACACAAGAGTGCACTGTACGATTTAAGAAAAAATAAAATAAAAATACATATAAAGAAAAATAAAAGCAAAGACAATAAAATGAAATGAAATGATATCCTGCAGTTTTTAAGTGTTTCACTTCACATTTTGTTCTTTTATCATTTTTTATGTTTTGTTTGTTTTTTTGTTGTTTTTGCTTTTTGCTTGCACCTTTATTTATTTTTTGGTTTATTTGTATTTCTTGTATTTCATTTTATTTTTTTTGTATTCTATTATTGTGTGATATGAGTAAATAGTAAACATGAAAAAAATATAAATAAATAAAAAATCCTTTAAGTGCATACCTACATACTCACAGGAAATTAAATACAGAAAAAAAATGAAGCAAAAGAATATAATAAAGAATAAAGGATTTAATCTGCATTTTAAAAAGGTCAAGTAACAACAATTTAAGTTACTTAGTTATTGCACTTATATATACTTAATGTGTACATAGTTATTTGATTGTGTTAATTGCGGTATTATGCATACGATTTGCATACGAGTATATAATGTAGTGTAAATATAGTTATATCAGGTGAAATGAATGTCAATGGATTACATATACGAGGGTGGATTGATAAGTTTTTAGCTTGAAACACAAAACATATTTTTTTCAAGTAAAATTGACGTTAATTTTCAACATTGTATGCTTCTATCTCGATACATTTTTTCTAATTTCATTAAACCTTCTTTAATATACGATTTATCAAATTCCTCAAAATAAGTGTTTTTTGACCTATTACTTCATCATTTAATACAAATCTCTTTCCATTGTACCATTTCTTCATATTTAGAAATAAGAAAAAGATCAGAAGTATAGCTAGATCAGATGAAAATGTTGATTAGAACCCAAATTCTTCCAGTATTTCTCATATTTTTTCATTATGAATGTTTTCAGTTTTTGGAGATTTCTTAACGAACGTGGCACATATCTTGCTAAAAGCTTTTTCAAATGCAATTCTTTGGCTCATACATATATGGTGTTGTGTACATGCTCATGTGAGATGTTACCAGTTTCAGCAATCCCACTCAATTTAATACGACGATCCTTCATAATGATTTTATAGACATTTTCAATTGTTTCGAGTATTGTTACTTTTTTTGGCCTTTCTGAACGTTCATCATCACTTGTGCTTCTTCACGGCCACGCTCTAATTTATTTATCCTATCACATTTATCACATCGGTAATTTCTTTTGGTTTTAAACCTCTTAATTGAAAGAATTTTATCACTGCACGATGCTGATTTTTTTTCCATATTTAAAAAAAAAATTGAAAATGACTTTAGAAAAATTACTCTTATAACAGATAATTTGATCAAATGTCATAAATATGTGACAGCTTTTATTTGAAACAACAAGCTTCACAACAGACAAGAAAAGTTGCTTGCCCTATTAGTAAGGCATTGATGGCGTTTTTCTAAAGACTTATCAATCCACCCTCGCAATGTCAGTATTACATTTTATATACACATAAGTGATTTTCTTGAGTGTAATTCCCTCCTTGAAATAAAGAAGAAATGAAAAAGGAAAAGGGACGAAATTACATACGAATACAATAATTTAAAATGAAAATTACAAAGTATTCATGTTAATTAGCACATTTTAGGTATGGTGTTCCTTCATTTTTAACTTTGTGTCCTTTTCGTTATTTTTTCTTTTTCTATTTTTTTTTCTTAATATTCTTGTTTAATGTTAAATGCGAATCAAGTGCGATATATAACACGAACAATAAATTGCACATAGGTATTCATTACCATTCAAATTTTATACTCTATAAGATAAGGAGTCACTTGTAAAATTTTGTAATTTGAAAAGTAGTTGAGATTTCTTTTTATTTTTTACAAATATACATATATACATACAATGTATATAGTATATATATTAAGTGCACGCGGATACTCAGTTCATTATGGCACCGCCGATCAGAATTTCTGTCAGATATATTATCCAGTTTATCATCAGTAATCAGTTACTGGTGTACATTGCTGATGGGAAATTAATGATCGACTTGGACAAGAGTAGCGCACTGTCTGGGGTTCGAACCGTGAAGTATTTGAGATAAAAATATATAAAAATATCTCAACATCTCTGAATAGAGTTTTATCCTTAAGAATTATATCCATATTCCAATAAAAATGGCGAAGAAATCATTGAATTTATTTTTTAAAAATTTTTTAATTTTTATTTTCTCTGTGAATATTCACTCACTTACAATCACAGGACATTATGTATCATGTAATGTATGTTCAAAACTGTATAACAGTTTCCAATGGAATGTGGTACAAAAAATCGATGTGCGGATCGGTGTTTATACTCGAAAAATTGAAATTTTTCAAAACGAAAGATATCAGTCAATATGTAGTCATGTGTATATGGACTAGCATCACGTCCTCGCACTGCACTTTAACTGTCATTGAAGTTTCCGACAATATCAATTATAAAATAACCTATTAAGCTAATAAATTACGTCGTTATCAAATCAACAAATGAAATTAATATTACTATTTCTCTAGCAGTTTCTTTTCCAAATTATAATTGACACTTCAAAGTTGAAGAAGTTTCTTGTTCGTCGCAAAATGATCAAAGTGTATCGAAAATTGAAAATTGCTTTAAATATAGGAAATTACTTACTTACATACAATGTACGTAAAATAGATGAAAATATCCATATAAAAATTAAAATGATCAAATACATTTGTTGTCTCATGTAAATTCAATATTAATCCACACATTTATTCCGAATGAATGAACAAAACTTTCACTTATTACAGATTACAACACCATATATACAATAAACCGCACAATATAAATTGCTAACAATTTCTCTATACTCATATAAAATCGAACAACATTTATGTATGTATATATGTACATGCATATGTTAAAATGATCCCAAATTATTATTCTTGTCTTCGATATCCTTTTCATGTAAATATTATGTTGTATTAGATGAGAAATTTAAATAAAATTAAAATGAAAAATCAAATATCGTATATATGTATTTTATACGAAACACAAAAAGGATTCTACTACAGACAAATTAATCGTTTTTGTTATGTACACTAATTTTTGTGTTCCTATTTTTCGATGTATATATTATTGTATTTTTTTTTTTATATTGTTTTTGTAATTTATAAAATTAACACAATTATCCCATAAAATAAATTTTATCCAAAAAATATTTATGTATATGTCTGTATACTTTGTAATTTCTTATTTACATAATTGATTCTTTTTCTTTTTTCATTTTTTGTATTTTCTCTTTTCACTTCAATTTATTTTTCAATTTCTTTTTTATTTTTTAATTTTTAAATTTTGAATATACATATCCATATAATATGATCATCGCATATTCATATTTACATACATATACTCGTATATGTATATCCAATGCATACAGAAGATATGAGTATATATTATAGTATAGATTTTCATTAAAGCGTATAGCTGATTGAATCTGAAGAAACGATAAACGAACTTTTATGACGATGATGATGATGATGAAGACGCCCGTTCAAAAATTCAAATACATATATTTCATTATTCTAGAATGTTTTCTACAGTTTATTTTACTCGTATACACACACATATTCAATACATATCTATACATATTCATAAATATGTACGTTTGTGTGTGTGTTAATATTCTTATTCTTTCATTATATCCTTTATTATATGTTCAATCTGTTGCAAACAAAATTGTTCATTTCGAATTTCTTTTCTCTTATACACACTTTTAGAATTAATTTTCATTGTTTTCTGTCGTTTTTTTTTTTAAACTTTTTCATTTTTCTTGTTATATTCTTATATCTTTTATTTTTGTTTTATTTTCTCAATTCTTTTGAATATAATTTTAAGAACTTTATAAGTATTTATAGTATGTAAGTATTGTGTACAACACATTCAACTATTTACACTTTCATATTATACAAAGAATAATAATCAGAACAATCTGATTTTTAACTGCTAAAACGCTAACAATATAACATTGAGAGACATTGGTTTAAAGGACATTGCATGTACATGATAGATATTCGCATGTACATATGTATGTACATTTTATACAGAATATAATTCAATGTATAGGAATAAGATATTTTTAAGGATTTAAAAGAAGAAATAAGATAAAATTGAAAAAGATAATGAATGAAAAACAAATCTATAAGTATATATGTATAGGCGAATATCTATACGGGCTTATATCTCTATCTATACGTATGTACATAGATCGGGAAAGTAAACGAAAACTATATATAACAAAAATGTTGATTTTAGAAAAACAATAATAAAGAGAATAATTGAAGGACTCAAGATAGAAAAGAAAGCTAAATAATTTTTCTTGTTATCAAACTTTTGAATATTAAATTGAAAATGAAATTGATAGAAGCGAGAAAATATAAAGCACGAAAATAAAATGAAAACTGTAATGAAATCAATATCAACTATTATAATATTGAAAAATAAAATAAGGATACGAGTTATATAGTATACCAGAAAATACAAGAGAAAACTTATTGGCTTAATTCATTAACTTTTCATCGTATTCATTAATAAAATGAAGTGAATGAATAATAATAATTTTTGAAGTTGATTTGACATCATTAACAATTGTACCATTCTTGTACTCGGATTTAATTCAATTTATTTAAAATACCACGGATAATAAAACAAACATTTTATAATATCCCTAATCGTTTTAAATATACAAACGAGGTGACTCGTATCGCAATAGAGTGAACACATAAAAAACATCAAGCTGAAACGAAAAGAAGTGTAGGTAACGATTACAATGTATTCGTTTCGTCTTGTATGAAAAATAAAAACAAAGTAGAGGACAAAGTGGGTACCCAACTCAAGTAAATGTCATTTCGATTCGGAAAATATTAAAATTCAATTGAAATTTTCGTTTCGTTTCGTCTCGACTCAGCACACTGTAATCGCTCCCATTTGTTTTACGTATGTATAATTAAATTTGACAGTTAGCCGAAACGAAACGAAACGAAAGCATTATAACACCGCTTAAGGAAGATATTTTAGTATTGTTTCGCCAAAAAACGATTCAGCAACACCTTTTGAAACATATTGAATGAAATGTACTCTTTTACTTAAATTTATGTGTTTAATTTTTCCCATTTTTCATAAACTGCTTGAACGTTAAACACGAGTGAATTAATGAATGCAGATCTAAGCGCAATACATTGAACTAATATTAGACAAGTGCATTCAGAATTAAACAATTTAAAAGTTTGATAAATGAGCATGAACATTTTTTTTTATTGAATTCATTTTTTCCTACATATATAGTTCATTCTATACCGCGCGATAGATAGATTGCACTCGCAGGTTCACTATTTATGTTCACAGAACCAAATCTTCACTCTATACAGTCAATCACCATGCCCTTTAATTATTCATTTTTTTAAGTAAATTAGTAAAATTTTTACGTGCATTTTTTACATTATGCTTTATTTCAGAATGATTTTAATAATTTTTAGGATATTAATAAAAAAAAATCGATACTATATGTACTAGATGTCGTCTGTCTAGGGCATCATAGAGTGTATATGTATACATATTTAGGCATATAAGTAAAGGTACTCTTATGTTCGTATTAGGTATATATGTACTATGTGTGTATAAGGAGCTGTATACGAATAACAAGAAAAAATTCAACATGTAGTCAGTCGCATATTACATAACACGAATTAACCGCAAAAGAAAAAAAGGAAAAATTCCTTTTTTTATATTTTCAAAGGAATTTATCAAAATGTGTAAATATTTTATAATCTACTGCAGTATGTATAGTTTTTAATAATCGTATATGAATTTATATATAATCCAGCTCTTTATACATACTTACATACATATGTATGTACATTAAGGATATCCTCATCATTTCATTTTTCTAATAAATGTAGTTATATTATGAAATGAATA
The DNA here is from genome assembly GCA_951394055.1 of Villa cingulata. Taxonomy (NCBI): domain Eukaryota; kingdom Metazoa; phylum Arthropoda; class Insecta; order Diptera; family Bombyliidae; genus Villa; species Villa cingulata. The sequence goes on along the minus strand of OX596022.1, from coordinate 27,094,448 downwards.
CATACATGTATGTACGTATAATATTATACTTAATCGTATGATGTCTAAATAAAATCTATACTTACTATATAATGTATGGTTAAGAGTTAAGTATATACTCGTACATAATATATACTCTTAGCTATGATATGTGTCTATATCCTCGAACATCACATACACACTTTCTTATTCGTATGTATATTAACCGTAATATGTAGGTCATGTCATACGAATATACACAGAGCATTATATAAATAGTTATATTACATATTTATGTATAATAAAAGTATATACAGTTGTGAAAATTCCAATAAAATCATACCAGTTATATTGAGAAAATATCTACATATTTCTAACGGTACTGTACAAATTTATAATTCTAAACTTATAATATAAAAAAAAATGTAAAAATACAGAAAAAATTACAATAATGGCGTAGATTATTACGGATCCTGTACCTGAAGCACGATTTAATCATACTTCTTTCTGCTAACGTTTATCCTGCTAATAGCATTGAAAATCAAACTCATGTGATCTTCAACAGAGTTTAATTTAGAAGTCTTATAGTTATTAGCAAGTCGAGTGTTCTCAACACTTTTTTTGTAAATTAATTTGCTATCGGCTGCCACATTTTTGGAGGAACTAATTTGTTTTTCTATTATTTTTCTGGCTTGTAATGAGCTTCTTATTGCTTTTGTTTATAATTAAACTTCAAATGTAAAACATTCCTTATCAGTGTTTGTTATCTTCAAATTTCAGGTAGTTGCAATTTAACGTCCCGAAACACAAATTTTACCATAAGCAAACATTTTTGCTTTTACCATTTCTAATAAAAATTTTTCCACATGGTTAAAAGGAAATTGTTAATTTTTCTAATATATTTTAAGGAAACTTTTTGTAAATGAATTTTCTTTGTCTCCCACCTTAAATTAGAAGAATAAAATTAGCACTGATTTTATGTGAATTTCCACTAAAAATTTTGTTTAAATTGCTTTTGTAGTACTTATACTACAATAAAAAATTAATAACGGTATTTAGGTAATCAAAAAGGAAATTATATTTTTAGTAAATTTAAATTTATATTTTATGTCATTTATAAAGTGAAAAATAGAGAAAATCAAATTATCATTATTGTATAGTAGGTGATTTTATAAGAATTTCCACCACTGTATATAGGTACATAAATATGTATAACTTATATAAGCGAGATTATCTCTTTTTTTTTTATTATTATTATCTGTTATTCGTCATTATAAACAAAATATTTTCAGAAAAAAAAAAAATATATTTTTATATTTCGTGAACAATCACAAAAGATAAAGACGAATATTAAGGCGTAGATAATATATCAGAAAATAAAACGAGACTATACAAATATTCGTATAGCTATATCACATTTTTGTATGATTTTAAGTTTTTCGAAACAAGCATAAAGATTAGATTATCTTCGTCAGGATATATGCATATATGCATATATACATGCATGCACATACACATTATGATTTACATATACGAATTTTATTTCACATTTTTCTTTTGACTTCATTTTTGTCGTTTAGAGTTAAATAAAAATTGGTTAAAAAAACGTCCATAAGAAAGAAAATGAAGGATAATAAAGAAGACACGTAAATACATAATCATATCATATTTCACATATATTTTATAAATATGTAATATGTAAATACATATGTATGTGTATAGTGCAAGTATGTGTGTACATGTTTACAATCTAAAAGAAAAAGATATAATCATTAAATCAATACAGAAATGAATAAGTGAAACTATATCTATAGAAACGAAAGAATCTATACAAATACTGGTACAGATATCCATATACATATAAGTATATATGAAAATGAAGCAAAATATTTAAAAAGAAAAAACACATAAACACCCACACACACACACAAATAACAAAAAAACACAAATTGACGTGAAAATAGTTATCTAGAATCGACCGTAACAACAAGTTTATCCGTTTTATAGAGTCTTAAAGTATTGAACAACAGCAAAAAATCACAAGGAAAATAAAGAAACATTTTTTTAAAAAAAAAAGAAGAAAACAATCATAACTTTTTTCTTAATTTTTTTTTTCTAACACAAAAAACTCTTATTCACCATTCATAATATGTAGATAGGTATGGTAAGTACATATACGTTCAAATATGGACATCCATACGTTAGGAGTTTATATACGACGCTTCTCTTTATATCTAAAATATGCACATAAACACCAATACTTGAGGGAATTGTGTAGAGAATAAAAAAAAAATTAAAAAAAAAAACAAAATTCTTTCAGCTTTTAGCAATCATAAAATTTTCTTTTGAAATGGGTCAGCCAGCATCATAGTACTACAGCTACTTATGTCTATGTATGCATATGATTTGTTATTATATAGTAAAATGTATTGTTTTGTTGCTAATGTTGTTCTTTGAGTTTATTTTTCAACAATATGAACCGTATTATAACAACAACACCATAAGTTCAGGATTATATAAATCACTACCTACATAAATTTTGAGAGCAAAAAAAAAAAAAAAATTGTAAATAAAATATAAAAAATAAGAATGAAAAAAGAAAAAAAAATTCAGAGAATTTTGTTAAGGAAAATTATACTGAAAATGAAGTAGAGTACAGTACTACAACTACAACCTAAAATAATAAGTAGTATAGCTGATGCTGAATATAAAGATGATTTTGGAGATACTTACGTATTAGTAGTGTGTTGTACGTTAGAGAAAAAGTTCGTTGATTTATTCCAAAATCGATAAAAAAAATTTCATGACTCGAAATATTTACAGAATGTTTCTTTTAAGGGAATTGTTTTTCGAAGTTCTTCTTTAATTTTTTCCTTCAATTTATTCAATGAATATACATATCCTGTCATACAAAATAATCTCATTCAGAACAAATTTGTAATTAAGTGCGTATATGCACAACTGTGTGGCATTCGAATAGCTATGAAATAGACAATTTTGCCAATTTTATCTTCTATTCTATATATGGTCTAAAAAATATAAAAAAAACTAAGGTTACGATACGATACATTTTACATGCTTTTTTTTTTCTTTGATTTTCTTGGAAACTTAAAAATTCGAAGAGAATATTCAGTTCAAAAATTATCAACAAATATCTTACATGTCAAGAGTTGCAAGTCTTGTTGATGAATGTAAAAATCTTATACTTCAGAAATACACACTAACTTGTACTCTGGTGAACAAAAATAATTCTTCAATTTTCATTTATTTGCCATCCATCACCATGAATTAAGTTGAAATTTAGCAACAAATGAAGATTGTCAAATGAAAATTTCCAATGGCGTAAAGAATTGACATACTGAAACTGACATAAATTACAATTTTAGACTTATAACCACTGAAAATGACAGAACGATTTATTTACGGAGTAACATGTATCAGGATTTTTAGAATAATTATTAAGTCAAATGAAAATTGAAAAAATAATCGTTGAAGAATTGCCATTTATCAAGGATATTAGCTATTTGGCTGACGGAATATAAATTGTTTCCATGTACATAGGTGATTTTCATTTCCTTTAAACAAAATTTTTAATGGTTCCTCATCAAAATTAAAAATTATTTTTTTTTTTTTAAAAAACAAGGATAAATTACAATAATAAATGAAAGGAAAAATATTTTTTCAAAAAAATTCTAAAAACCTTCTTTTCTTTTACGTTAACTATTCTACTACAAATACATCTTTATATCTACCGTAAATATCCTTCATTCAAGGATACACGAATGTAGTGTAATACCACAATGGTGGATAAATTCATTATATCTATACACCTATACTATACGAATACATGCATAAAAAAGGATATAAAATGTTATTAAATGGAATTTTCTGTCTTAATTACAATTTCAAATTCCAGAAATTTCATTCTTTATTACATAATTTTCCATTTTATTCCAACCTAATAATGATGATAATGATAAAATGAAAAATTTCTAGACTACATATTTCTGGTATAGAGAAAATTTTTTTATCCAATTTGTATAAGCTATAGTTCTGCTTAAAATATAGACACACCGAATTCGTATAACCAACTACTTTGGGTTAATGAGATGATTACTTTTTAGATTCCAATAACGAAGGAAAAACCTAATGGTAATCAAGTGAACTATTATGGAACCATCAAATAATCGTAGGTATGTCAAACGAATTTCGAATAACCAAAATTTTTTTGGAATTTAAACAATTTTAAATGAATAACTTAAAAAAGTTAGACACAAACGTCAAATTTAACTAATTTACTCGATGTGTCTATGTTATCACATAAAAAGTTAATAATAATGTTTCGAAACTGTAAATTTTTCTTATAATAAATTTTGTATATATGTACAAATTTTCATATAATTAGAATGTACGCATCTATACACACCTACACTTATTACTAGCTAAATGTTAATTTTCTGTTTATCATTCTTTATTAAAATGAATTATAACGAAAAATATCCTTTTAATTTTTCATTTTTTTTTTTGTCACTCTATGGGTGAAAAATATTTAAAATATTTATGGAATTTTTTTTTTCCAAAACTAATTTGTATTTGTATTTTGTGTTTTCATTTTTGTTGTTTTATTGTTTCTGAAAAATAGAAATTTTCTATTTCTAATGTTGCTATATACAATGTTAAAAGTATGAAGAGCATTTTATACATTAAAGTATGTATGTATGTAGAGATATATAAGTACATTATATTATTACCTAAACGTATATTCTGTACTTGAATCCGTTTAACAGGAGTATGTCATTGTTACATTATTTTGCTGTGACTGTATAGTAATTTTTCAAATTGTACCTATTAAGTAAGTATGGTGTAAAAGATGATAATACTTAGATATTAGAAATCCATTTTTATTTTTTTTTTTAATTTATTTCTTTAAATGACAACAAGTTAATATGGACTGTCCCAGAAAAAATTGACCCTTTTATTTTTAGTTATTGAGGTAATATAACGTATGATAAAGATGTTCTTTTTTCGACAAATTTTTGCTATAAAAAGCGAAGTTCAAGATTAATAATACTCATTCGTGTTTTGAAATTCAAAAAGTTACAATGTCTCTAAATGAAGAAGAGATGCGTCGTGCTATTTTGAACAAATTTATAGAAAATAAATCAATAAAATATTCAAAAATAGCAAAAGATTTAGAAACGTCTGTTTCAACTGTAAAGAGAACCATTTCAAAATATAAGAAAGGTATCTCTATCGAAAGGCAACAAGGATCAGGTAGGCCTTCCCGTCCTTCTAATTTAAATTTAGTGAAAGAGGTACAAAGGCGTTATTCAGATAATCCCAATACCTCTATTAGAGATATGGTGCAGGTAGCTGGAACATCGAAATCTACGGTGCAGAGAATAAAAAAAATTTGCAACTTAAGAACATATAAAGTTCAAAAAATAGCAGATAGATCGGAAGAAAAGGAAAAAATCTGCAAAACCAGAGCTCGGAAATTGTATAACCGTTCTTTAACCAAATTCTACTGTATCATTATGGATGATGAAACATATTGTAAGACGGATTTTGCTCAGCTGCCTGGACATGACTTTTATACAGCGAAAAAAAAGGGCGATGTGGATAAAAAATATTCAGCAAAAAAAAATATCTAAATTTCCGAAGCAGTTTATGGTCTGGCAAGCCATTTGTTCTTGTGGTCTTCGGAGTAGTGAATTTCTTGCAAATGGTACTATAAATTCCAGAGTTTATATAGAATAGTGTTTGAAAAAACGCCTGCTCCCATTTATACGTCAACATGAAGGCACTGTAGCATTTTGGCCAGATTTAGCTACCTGTCACTATGCGTCAGCAACGATGGCGTGGTATGCAGAAAACAACATAAATATTGTCACAAAAGACGCAAATCCTCCAAACTGTCCAGAATTAAGACTAATTGAGAGATACTGGGCTTTGATTAAAAGGGAGTTACGGAAAACAAAGAAACACGCCAAAAATGTGGTAGACTTCAAAAATAGGTGGAGAAAAACATATGATATTGTGACGGATACGACTGTACGAAATCTTCTAAGGGGCCTCAACAGAAAAGTCAAATTATTTTCTATGTCCAACTAATTATGAATTTTTTTATTATGCATTTTAATTGTAAAATTATGACAAATAAATATTGAAATTTTTGTAATAATACAATAACTGGGTTTTTTAATTATGTCGAAAAATAAAAGGGTCAATTTTTTCTGGGACAGTCCTTATGTGAAGTTTTCAAAGATAACCTTTTTAAAAATTACGATTTAATGGATTTTTCATTCTATAATAATTATTAATCTTAATACTATATACTCGTATAAATGCACAAACATATATAAGTATACATACATACATATATTTACTTGTATATCATATAAAAATTCAATCTATCACTTAGGTTACGAATTAACTAAATTATTTTCATTTATTTTTGTGGTCAATATTATATCCTTCAAAGTATTCTATTCTCAGAAATTACAATTGGACTTACAAATGTTTTTTTAAAGTACAAAAATATAAAAAGGTATTATGATTGTGTATGCGTGTATAGTACAACAATAATTTTATTTCATGATATACGAGTATATATGTAATTTCATTTTAACTTCTTCTACCTTGTACGTAGAAGTATCTGTACACGGATAACACAAAACAGTGATGAGATTATTATAGTGAAATTGAACAGAAAACTCAAATATAATTGATATGTACAGCTACATACTGCGCATATTTATAAATTAATTTAATATCATCATCATCAGTAGCTCTATAGCTTTAGATGAGCTAGGGCTTTAACTGAATTGATTTCTAGTCTTATGCCTAGTACGCTGATGGAACCGAATTCAGACTCGAAAAATATTCTATTTAGCTTCCTGGGGGACGATTCTCGTTCTGTGAAAAAGTGAGAAATGTCAAAAATTCTTTTTATTCCTAAACTTTTCATTTTCATTTCTCATTTTTGTAAGCAAACTGATTCTGTTTCAACTGATGAGAAAGGCTGATGAAAATGAGTCTGAATGGAATATACGAGTATATTGGAAAATTTTCCTCATTAACTTCAAATCGACATAATTTACGTTTGAAAAATATGACATAAAATTTCATTTTCTCACAGAACACGAATCGCACACATTGGAATTCTCAATGAAAAGTGTTTTCATTCTCATTTTCACAGAACGAGAATCGGCCCTCAGGTATGTTTTCAGGCAGAGGTGCGTACTTACTTATAAATCTGAAAATTTTTATTCCATGAATGTGTCTGAATTCAGACAACTTTTTTACATTGTTTTTATTTGATGATCTGAATTCATGTTTATCAGCGTACTAAGCCTTATTGCTACCACGTGTGCAACTACAGTTTAATGTGGATTGCGAAACACTGAGTTTTTGGTAGAGAAGCAAGCTCTTTTAAATATTAGGGATTAGATTGATCTATTATTAGAATGATCTGATGACCTAATAATACTTTGTTTACTTGTTGACCTGTTGTCAGCAAGTAGATTCGAATCAGCATTTGTAAGCCCCTTTTTACCAGAAACCTGGTACTCATTAAAAGCTGATTAAACTTTGCGTGTAATGAAGTTGGCAATTGGCAATGAAAAATTGAAAATCATCAGACAACTGATTTGGATCACATTAAAAAGTTCGATTTTATGTCAACAAATTATTCTAAATAAATAATTTTATTTAAAAATAAAACGACAGTACTTTCATTTAAACCACCTAGTATTGCAAACGTATACAAATATATTGCTGTTATAGAACGCACTAAATAAACCGACTTCTCCATAAATTAAGATTTTTTTTTGGATTAGATAATTGAAAGGTATGCTTGTACGTAGTATGTAGTGCATATGGGTATAATATGTATTTGAAATTAATTCATCCTTTTTGTTATATATGTATGTTCACTGTAGGAAAACATTATACATATGTTAATCCATGTAGATACTCATAAAATACACTGTGTAATATACAATAAGTGATTGTGTTCAATATGAAATTTATATTTTAAATGCATGAGAAAAGATACACATGCGCTCAAACAATGAAATGAATTGAATACACATACATTTATAACACAATTTAATGTGTGTATTATTATATAATTTTACAATTTATTTACAATTTCCAAAAGAACAGAGAAAAAATTTTAATTTTATTGGGATTACAAAATGTTTTGCTACTATTTTCCACATAATACTATCCGTTCACAAAATTCTGTATTAAAGTTAAAATTCATTATGATGATTCTCGGTTACTTAGTTAGAGTGTGAATACACATACATATATATATTTATTCATGTATGTATGTACGTGCATTTATGAATAAATAAATTACATAGATACTTATACGTATACCTAAATGTAAAGTAAATTTGAAGAACGAATTTCATTATATATTCCGATAAAATACAAAATGACAGAAATAAAATATATGCACTTATACGAAAATTTACATACGTCCTACTTTGTATACATAAATTTACAAACGCACATATGTACACAATTATGCATGAATATCCAATTATTGTACATTCTAAGTATATACAATTCAGATAAATGAACACTAAACAAGTACAATATCAGAATAGTTAATAGTGGGCATTTGGACAGATTTACATTGTAGTGTAGCAGTAAAATTACATTCATTTTGTTTGTTTATCCTTTTTATCAAATTTTCATTTTCGCAAAATAAAAATCCAAATTTAAATTTATCACTTTTACAAAAAAAATTTCCAGGATCTATAAGTTATACAATATCATCGATTCGATATACCGAAATACAGAAATGCCTGTCTGTACGAAACGAAAACGTGTGTTGTTATACACTTTAATGTGCGTTTGTGTTTGTTTAATTTACGTTACCCCAAAATATACATCCATTTATACATTTTATACGAACACAAAAATATATGTAGATATTTAGTATACTCTAGTAGTAGACATAAATTAATGAGTTAGCAATCGTGAACTGTGTACGGTTATCCAATTAAAAACTGAAATGAAAAAGTTTTGTGTTCTTGTGTTATTGTTGTTGTTACATTACTGTCCATTTTCTTCTAATTTAAATTTCACACAGGATTTCACATGAGTGTTCTGTTTAAATTGTTATTAATTTATCTTATGTATGTATATTCGTCTTCATAAAATCGTGCGTATTATTTCAAATCATGATCATGCACATACATAATAATATTTTAGTTTTAAATGTTTTATCCATCATCGGGTATTACGAGCATAAGAAATACATATGTATATTCGACTGATATCAGAAGATCCATGGATACACATTACATACATACAAATATCCTTTTTTTTATTTTGCCTTCATTCAATCATTGTTATTCGAATTAAAGTAACATCAAAATGAATTTACAATTTTTCTAGAAAAAAATAAACAAAGCTAAGAAATACAAAATAATTTGTGATCGTTTTTTTATATTATAGCTAGGCTGTACTTAACGAAAAATCACAAGGATCAACAAGGAATTTAATGATTTCTCGAAAATACATTCAACACTAATATTATTGTTGCTCAATGAATAGAGTGCTAGCTCAACTAGATACTACCATACTACTCAAAAAATCCCGAGTTCAGTTCTCGGTAATAATTTTCATATTTTCTCGGAAGAAATAATTTTCATCTTCCTTAGGCGCTAAACGCAATTCGCAAACGCTAAACGATTTACTGTACGCTTATTCTACTTGCCATACTTGTTCTTCTTCAACAGACGGCAGCTAAATTCAACAGGAAGCAGATTTTCTGCTTGGATGCTTCTGCCATCATTGTGACAAAATTCATTAATACACCGATTGTAGCAGATTTCTATTAGCTGAGCTCTGATTGCGTGAAGCGCCTCAAAATGTTCTCAAAGCCTTGCTTTCTTTCCTTTCATTATGGAAAAAAGAACTCAGAAATGTAGAGTCAATCATATAACTACTTATGTAACTGAACCTTTTTTTTTTTTTCAACAAAAACTTTATGGTTTGTAATCCACAATAAACTACTCTAGTTATATATTATACCCGAGTACATGACAGAAAATATAGTTGACAAGAAACACTTCAATTACCTTGTTTATACTCTTTTTTATGTCGACTTAAAAAATATGTCGATTTAAATATGGTTTATTTTGAATCGGTTGAACTGCGTTTATACCCTTTGTCTTATACCAGTTTAAATTATGTCGAATTAAAAAGTCACGTTTGACGTTTGAATTCAAAGACTAAATTTTAAATAGTAAAAATTCTTTAACTAGAATTATACATACATATTAAATAGAAGTTTTTGTTTTTTGTTTTTAGTGGTGTAAAAAATACATAAAAAAATAATTGAATAACTTTTTTACAAAATGTCATTTCATAATTCGAATTAGTGAAGAACAGAAAGGTTTATACCCCTGCTAGAACTGGATCAACCGATTGTGTTATACCGATTTATTTTATATCGATTTAAATTTTATGTCGATATAAGTATCGTTTATACCACTGGTTTATTTTATATCGACACATTTTATGTCGATTTAAGTGAGGGTATAAACATAGTAAATGATCAATTCAATGGATTGTTGTTCTTTCTTTTCACTGGAAAAGAAAACGTACATATTTTATTCGTCATATACGTCATGTACACATGGATAAAACGAATGATACCGTCGCTATATACAAAAGTTTTATTTTTAAAACAAGATATGTAGCTAGGTATTGCGCTATAATACAGTTTGCTTCGAATAAGTCGCTTTCCAAAAGATTTTGCCAATAAATTTTCAATTATTTTTAATTTTTTATTTTAAATCAAAAAAACATTAAACATAAAATATGTAATCAAAAAGAAATGAAAGTGAAAATAAAATAAGGCAATCTGTTTTGTTTTTTCTTTGAGAAAATTTCAAATCAATTAAAAATTAAACATATCTACTTAATCATATATTTATATTATGTACGCATACAAGGTGAAAAATGAATTATTCTCATTTGAAAGAAGTATAAAACAAAATTAAAAATAATCATCAAAAATCACGTGTACTATTTTTTTTTATATTTATACGTAAGTGTATAGTTGTTTAATTTTGCATGTACTAAAAGTATATGTACGTAAATCAATGTCTATATGTATGTATGAAAGTATATGTATGCAGTAAGTGAAATACATGTATATACAGTCTTCAATAAAGTGGATATAAGATTATATTTTCATTTGAGCATTTATAATAATAATTAAAAAGAAAATTTATAATTACAACGACTATACACCTATGTACATACATGTAAATGTACAGTATGTGTATGTACATATGTGCACATACAAAACATTTTATAAATAAATCGTTAGGTTAAAATAAAATCAAAATACCACTATAAATAAATAAATAAGAAAACCGACAAGTGCAATAAGAAATAATAAGAATAAGAAGCAAAAAAAAAAAATAATTTAAAATTAAAAATGAATTCTTATATGTTTATATGGTAAACGTTTGTGTGTGTGTGTGTGTGTGTGTGTGTTTGGTGTATAATATTCTCTTATTATGAACAAATAATAATGAAATTGATGCTTGATTAAATTTTAATTAAAAATAAGTAAAAAAAAATGATGAAAAAGAAAACAAATATATGAACGGGAAAATATGAGATAGCTATACGAGAGTGAGATTAAATTACACGAAAATACTATATGAAAATATTTATATATGAGCATGAATTACATATATAGAAACGAAGGTGAATGCAATAATGAAATTTTGATGAAATTTTAAAATAGAAAACGAACAAGAAAAAAAATCAATTTCAAGTATGTACATACATATTTGATCTTTTCTTAAATTTTCCTTTTTTTTTGGTTGGTTGTTTTTTGCTTATAATTATCATCGAAATTTTAATTAATTTTTTGATTTTTAACTATAATTTGTGTAATATGCACTTGAATTCAATTTTTTTTTTAATTTTTATAAAGATTTCTACTGCGTTTTATTTTGCCTTTTTTTCATATATTGTTTGTATATATGCATTTCTTAGTTTATATAAAAGAAGAATCCTTATCATAAATTTTTTTAAATACAACGAAAGTATAGATGAAAAAGCAAAAAGTTTCTACAATAACACAAAACTGCAATACAGTAAGGGTTTTCACTCTTCGATGCACATATAATTAGATAGCACATCAGAGCACAGTACTTTTACAATGAGTAATCCAACAAAATGCTTCTTGTGTGAGTGCTAGGCCTTCTCCTCTATTAGAATGAGCATTTTCGGCACTGATCTCATCAGACCCGAACAAATTGGGCCTGAAAATCGAGTGGAACTCCTTCATTACATAAAAGTGACGATGAAGTTTGACTAGACGGGGGCTTCGAGTACAATGGACAGCTTTTGTCTGTGTGCTCTGGTTTTCATACCTCCCTCTTAACAAACAACAACAACAACAAAAGCAATCCAACAAAATAAATGAACACACTAATGTATAGTAGGCAGAGCAAAGTGATTCAATATTAGTCTTTATTCGTGTAAATGATGATACTGAGCACTGTTTCAATTATCATTATGACTGTCATATATTTTTAATTTTTGCTGTATTTTTTGTTTTTTACCACTGAAAATTTTCAATTCACCATGTTCATTTGTTGCTTAATAACTTCATTCGAACTCATTTAAATAAAGTAATGAACATTTGAACTTAATTATTGTTTTGTGGTCACAGACAGATAAATATTATCGATTCACTTTTGTCTGTCCACCACGAAAATAAGTTAATATCGCAGGACAACATATAAAAAGAAATGAATCAGGTGAAAAATACATAATATTAGTTCTTTCAAATAAATATTTCATAATTTACTAGAATTTACTAGATCATATAGTCTGCAGATTCGATATAGAATACTCCTCTCTCTTTTCCAAAAATGTCCGTTCAAAATTGAAAAATAATTTCAAAGTAACCAGTGCATTTAGTTTTGCAAAACATTATATTATTTGATCAATACAAATTATTGAAAATTTACACCATTTTGCAATGATGTGAATGACTGACTCATTTACATCGAAAAGTGAAAACCCTTATATAGTTAAATAGAAAAACAAATTTCATAATATCCTAGGCGCACAAATATTTATAGAAAATCAGAATTTTAGAGCAGACAATTTATAAAATCTACTAATTACGTTCATTTTTATATTTACATTTCTATACAAACACATACAGACATAGAAATCTTATATCATATTTACATTGAAAGGAAAATTTTTTCTATGACAAAGTCCTATGTCTACATGTGTATAATATACAAAAGTGCTCAAAATATGCACAAAAATGTATACCGATGATTTTATCGCATAGAAAATGAATTTTAATTAGGAAAAGAAAATAACAATTTATATTCTTTCCTCTTCTGTAATATACATGTAAAAAGAACAGGAGGTATTATACTAGTGCATGGGAGACATGTAAATTAATTTTTTTTTTTTTTTTTTTTTTTTTTTTTTAAAGGAATATGATTGCAAAAAAATTTTTCTTTTACGGCATTGTTTTATAGAATTTTTCATTTTACCGATGGAAAATTCAAATTCAAATGTAAGAAAGAAAATATGACAGAAAAAAATATTTAGAGCAGAAAATGTTGTAAATGCGAATACAAATACAAAAAATAAAAGGTAAAAGAGAACATGAAAATGTTTTAGTTTAGTAGTGGTGGAATGATGATGATGATAGACAGACAGACAGACAGGCGATTGATATTTTGAACTAGAATTTAAGTGATGTAAATAGAACAAGGATTTATATAGAATACATACATATACGTTCATGCATGCATAATTTTGTATTTTAAATTTGAAAAAAAAAAATTAAAAGAAAACAAAAATAGAAAAAAAAACAATAACAATTTGAAGAATTATAATCAATGATAAATTTTAGACTGAATATAGCCGACTATACTTACTTACAAATGACCAGAAGCTAAAATAGAAAAATATGTGAAAAGAAAATAACAAAATAAAGAAAAAATCGTGGAGAGAAAATTTTGAATGACTTTTTAGTAGGCAAAAAAAAAAAAAAAATCAACAAAAATGTCTGAATGGTGAATTTGTTTTATGTTATGTACCAAAAAAAAATTAAAAATAAAAAATGCGCACAGCTTTTCTGTTCGGGGGTTCGAGTTTATTTTCGTTTCTATTTACTTAATACATCTAGCAACTATATACATATGTATGTATATATAAACTTAATGTTTTCCAACTGAAATTGCAAATATCGTATACATACTAAATGTCCAGACAATAGACAAAAGAAAAAGACTAAAATAAAAATAGATCAAAAATAAAGAAAAAGAAAAAATAAAAATTTAAGGATTCAATAAAACTCACACCCACACTTGCACATTGCACCCATACAGTTTTTCTACTGGGTTGAATTTAAAATTCAACATGACGAAAATTAATCAAAACTCGCTGTGTAATAGTACAAAAATTGTGCCATTATATGTACATTTATTTGCATACACATTCAGATTCAGCGACAAAAGAAAAGTGACAACATTTTTAATGTTTTCAAATTTTTCTAATTCTTTCATTAGAACATTGTCTTTAAGTAATAAATTGCAGAAATGTGTTTAGATTTTTTAAAATGTCATGTGAATGACATAGAAAATTGCTAAAAAAAGTAGAGTAATTCAAACACTTTACACTGAAAAATGACAATCCGTAACGAACTATATTGTTGGGTTTATTTGTTCACGTCATTTCACGCTGGTATTCATTGAAGAAATAATGAAATAATACTCGTATATTCTGATCGATCAGGGATATGACCCTTTGATCGATGTTGAATAAATTGATGACTTCAAAATGTTCATCGAGAAAAAACAAATCTTAAAACAAATAAAAAATCACTTGAGTTAGTATACAAATCAGCGGATTCAAAAATGAACCTCGAAAACAGTATTTTATTGCTGGATGTATTTTCAGTCGATCATAATGAATTCAATTATTAATTATGAGGAACATAAGTATCTCAGGGTGGCAATCGGCCAATAGGTATAGGCTAAGATTGAAGTGCGAAAGTGAAGACTACAGAGAGACGCAGAAACATTGCTAAGAATAAGAGACCAAAAGCAAGCTGCCGTCAGAGGACGTTGCCCGAAAAGATCTACGTTACAGGAGGCTAAATTTCGATTTGGATTGTAAAGAACATTACAGTTCTTTACCCATTACAGGGGATGAAGAAAAAGATGAATTTGATTATTAATGTTTTCTTGAGGGTAAATGAAATTTTAGATTTTTTATCTTTTGATTTATTTTCTAATGTCTTTTAACACATTCGACAAGTGCGGTCATTCATTTGTCGCTGGGTATATTAGTACATGACAGAGTACATAAGTATTATATACTTATATACACTTATATATCTACAATACATCCATCGACTAATCGAAAATGTTTTTAATTAATTTCATCTTAATTTTTCAATTAAAATCAATTTGTTCTATTAAATGATCTAGATGATAAAATTATGACGATATACGAGTATATAAACGTATTTGTATACACGATAGTACATAGTACATAGCTCTCGAGTACATGATACACGATGAAAATATAAGAAAATACGTACGTACATAAATACATATGTTTGTTCGTATCTATCTAAAGAGGCAGGCAAATATAAATATCTTAATTATTAAAACGTTTTATTATTGCCAGAGAAAATTAATAATTAATTAGAAAAAATAAGAAAATAAAGATCTTGTTTCTTTTTAAAAAAAAATAAATAAAAAATTAATGCTTAATCGATTTTTAATTATGCAAATAACATTACACGGTGAATAGCATCATCATCATCCTCAACATCAATATCATCAACATCAGTTGATCATTCTTCAAAATTTCATTACATTTCCATCATATCTCTGTAAAAATTTGTATCTGAAGAGTAGATGATGTATACAACTAGATATGCGTGTGTGCTTTTTATATTTTCTTCTTTTTTTTTTTGAAAATTATGGAAATAACATTTTTCATCAATGTGTCTATCAAATCATACATTAAACATATTATAATTATCTTGTATCTTGTACAGTATCTGCAGCTTGTCAGAATACTTAAAATAATTAAAAATAAAATAATACACACACACACACACACACACATACAATGTTAAATGTTCATGTAATGAATGAGACCGTTTTGGATAACTGAAATGTTTCCCTTGTTCATGATTTTTATTTTTAGATAAATCTAACAAGAAAAATATATAAAAATTCTTGTCAATTATTTTTCTTTTAATTTTAAACTGGAAACAAGAAAAAAATAATAAAAAAAAACAGTTTTTTAAGCAAAAAAACAAAGTTCTTGTTACATTAATTATTGGTTAAATGTGTCGGAAATAATGAAAACGGTCTAAGTCTAAAATTAAGTCTAGGAAAAAAGATACACACATCTCCAAATTTTTCCGACATCTTTCGACTCATTTAATTTTCTCATTTATCTTATTGAATTAATTTTTATTTAATATTTTGTGTTGTGAAGAAACTCTATCAGGTATGCAAATAAATTTCCTACTTTTGACAAAAGTAGACGTCATACCAGAAAGTTATAATTAAAATTGTCAGATGTAAAACATCATTATCGTAACGTAGAACATTTGTCTACAACATAACCTTGAAATATAAGTGAATTTTAATCAGTGCAATGTATTCCTTTGTGTGTGAAAATGTCGAATTTTGAGACGAATAAGCGTCATAAGACGAATAAGAGAACTTCTGATTCATTTCTTCAATTTGAAGAAATATGCAGCTGAGGTGCATTGATTACTTGTAGAAGTAAGTATATGGCGAAGCTGCTCTAAAGTGAGAGAAGTTATCATAAGTGAAGTGAAAGTGACTGATTCAAGAGATCATCTCAGTTTTACAAATAAGTTTATGAAAAAATGAAATAGACTTGCATTATTATATATTGTCGCTGTGTTTATGTGAACAATTTTTGATGTGAACCTGTTTAAAATCTGAAAAAATGTTCTCATCAATCGTTACAGAATAATTTTCTTAGTACCACTATATGACAAAACATTCAAACTCAACAGTATATGTAAGTAATTTTTTATTCGATAATCTTCAAAAAATAATGAATTTGTGATTAATGCCACTTTCATAATTTACTTAATTGTATGATGTAAAATGAACACACTTTGAAATCTTCTCATTTTTGAAAAATATTTTTTTTTAATTTTTCTCTAGAAGAAAATATAAAAAACAAGAGCAAAAAAAAAAACGATTCATAAAAAAATAATAAGAAAAAAATACATAATTTTTCCTTCATTTTCCAATTTTAAAATTTGAACAGATTCATTCATCAAAATCAGATGTGATGTACAAGAAGATTATTGAAAAAAAAAACCGTCTAGGTACCAAATGAAAGAAAAAAAAATACAAGATTTTTGTATCTAAGTTACGTATGTACGTACATCCATATAGATATGCTTAATAAATATCTAGATACAAAAATTTTATTTATTCAAATTTTTTTTTTTAATTTTTTTTTAATGAACATATAAGATGTGATGTGGGATTTACTTTCAGTTAACATGTACGCATCGCATCGTATACAATATTTTACATGTATAAATAAACATAAAAAAAAATCTATGTAACATAATTTGTAATTTTTGTATAATAATTTAAGTAAAAAAAATTATTTAAAGAAAAAAAAAAAAGTTTCGGTTAATGTAAAACTTGTGATCATCATCGTCATCATCAACATTTTGATGATTATTCAAACAGCAGCTCAGTACCTTTCGTATAACCATACTATGTATATTTAATGTGTGGAAATTTATTTTTAATTTTCGCTTGATCTGCTTTAGAATAAAAGAAAAACATATTGGAAAAAGAGATATTTTGTATCAGCAAATAGATTGAGAACCCCATTTTACCTATACTACATAACATCAGAATAGAATTATAAATTTGTACCGCCAAAAACTAATGATGATTTATATTATCTGATTGCTTTTAATAAATTTTTATAGAGAAATTACATACATGCGAATGCTATATATGTATACGTATTCATGCGTTTGTATTCGTACAAAGACACATATCAATTAAATTGAATCGATTCCTGTTTCTGTTGACTTTGATGCAAAAATAGATTTTCAGACCAGATTATGTACTTATGTCAATGCATTTAGTATATGCCGGTCTTTCAATAAATACATATTATATGTAACTTATATATAGATCTGGAAAAGTTGAAAAGTAATTAAATACAGATGTAACGTCAAAGAAAAACAAAATTCATGTATCTGTGCATAATCTATATTGAAATTGAAATCAAATTGAAATATTTAAAAATATACTCAATAATAAGCTACATATATAAGTATGTGTATGCACGAATATATGCATATAGATAGACAGTGACAGTGTTTATTTTATCCAAAAGTAAAATTGAATTCATTTTTAAAATGACCATAGTTGTTATTGTTGTTATTGTCGTTTTAGACGAAAGTCTGTATTACTTTTCAAAAATTTTATTTTAAGTTTTTCTTTTCGTTTTTTGTCTTTTCTAAGTATGTGTAATGATTTTCCTTTACCCAACAAATGTATACACGGTTGTTATTAAAATCTTCCACAAAATACTATGTAGTTCAAAGAAAATTTTTTGCGAATACTTTAAAAATAAAAAAAAAAATGTAGAAAAAAATAATTTTAATAAATTAGAAGTTCATTTTAAGCAATTAAAAACATTAAAAAGTTTTCGATTATTTTTATGCTCTTTTGAATAATTTTCTTCTTCAAAAATATAAATAAACCAAAACCGATGCAATGCTAAGCTAAACCGACTGACTTATTTAAATACGGAAAACTATCAAATGAACAGTTTTATGGGAGTGTGTTTTACTGCCCTGATAAACTAGCAGTGCATAAGTGGCTAGAGTGTTTAAAAAACAAAACTAAACGATTCGATTTTAGCCAAAACGTTAAACTTAGCTTAAATGGTTAAACCGTAAACGTTTCTTAATTTAAGTGTGGTAAGTAGCAACGTTTGAAATTTGTGAATTATATAATTTTGGATTTCTTTGTGGGTAATCTTACATTCATGTATGTAAGTACTTTAGGCTTTACGAAGATAGGTAATAAATTTTTTTTTTATTTTTATTTTTTTAAGTGCACACGGATACTCAACCCATTATGACACCGCTGAATGGTAATTCTGTCAGATACATATCATCCAGTTTATCATCAGTAATCAGTTACTGGTGTACATTTCTGATCGACTTGGGCGAGAGTAGGGCGCTGGTTGGGATTCGAACCGCGATCACAAGATCACCAGACCAACACCACAACCATCGAGCTATTCAAGCCCCCTCTATATAGGTTATAATTAAAATGGATATTAAAATTATATACGTATATCAATTATAAAAACTAATACTGTCATGTAGATATAAATTATTGAAACAGAAAAAGAAAGACAAACTTCAATTTATTTGTACTGGTACAAGGAAAATATTCAAAAAAATATTTGACTCTAAAAAAAGTAAATGAATAAAAATACGTTAAGAGCTAACAAGCCTCTTCTAAGGTAAGAGTATCGTAAAATTTGTAGAGTCAATGAAAACAAGATGATAGAACATCTGTATCTGTATAGAATGGATAATGGCAGAATGCCTAAAATTATAGTAAATGAAAAACGAATCTTTTATACAAATATAAAGGAAGATCAAAGGCAAACATTGTAGATATTTTGAAAAAGAAATTTCGATTATTTCCATTTTTTGTATTTTTTTTCTTTTAAAATTTTTGTTTCTAACATTTATCTTCTCGAGTAATAATAATTGGATTTACTTTAGGTTTTTGATCTCATTTTATCACTAATTTAAATTTAATTAAAAACTGTTTTATAAAAATTAATAAACAACAAAATTAGAATATGAAATTTAAAAAAAAAATACATGACACAACGAAAAATCACAGATCCTGTCAAAGTATAGTATTTTTATATATCAATGAAATTCTGATAAATTTTTGAAAAAATATTTAAATTTTCTTTGTGTTATGAGTAAGTATATCTTTGCATCTATATGATAAACATACATACGCATAATGTATACAGCTCATACGTACTCGTATAAACATTTGTTTGTATTTTTTATGCATCAGTTATGCACATCAAAAGATAAAATGAAATGTTTTTATTTTATTTTTCTTTTTTTTGTCATTTTTAGCTTCAGTAAAACTACGACTTTAGAAAACATGAAAATGTTCTCCCATTAATAAAATCAAAAAAAAAAAAATTTTTTTTCTCTGGTTTTCGTTACGATTATGATACGTTATGATATACATACTAATGTACTGTGCTCGTATATAAATATTTATACGAACATGAGTATTTATATATCCTCGAGTCATTTTTTAGAAAATCTAACAAACGATAACAAAAAATAATAAATACACAAACAAAAATACGATAGAAAAAAAAATAAAATAAAAATTCAAATGAAAAGTGGAAAGATTAAATTTTAGTACAAATTTTCAAAGAGAAAAAAAAAATCTTTTTTTCGTTTGTTTGCTCTATATGAAAAAAGAAAATTATTTTTTGCGAACAGTAAATGAAAACGATAAGATATGATGAGTATGATAAAATTATATACTTATGTATTTCATGAGTATAAAATAAATCATTGTGTGTGTATGCAAATGAAAATAAACAAAAAAAAAAATGTTTAGAAAAAAAAAGAATCTTTTCAGATCTGTAGTTAAAATAATATCTTTTATATGTGTGTACACCCCTAATAATACTTGAATATATTCCATTTTATCGGCTAAATATGAAAGTTGTGTATAAAATAATCGCTTCACCTATGTAGGAACACATCAATTTATTGTTACCAACTGTATAGCGATCCTACACTATCAACTTGGCAGTCAACGTGGCAAGTTGTCTTGTCAACTTGTTGATTGTCTGTAGGTAGGTTGACGGTTGAGCCTTCAAAAAAATAAAATAGAATAATAAAAACTTTGTATACAAAACGCAACTTCCGTAATTACTTTTCAAAACAACAATTTTTAAAAAATAGTGTTTATGCTTAAGTTGTCAACTTTTTTAAAGGTATGAGTGTTTTGATCTCTAGCTAGGTTCACAACTAAGTCGATAATATTGTCTACAGTCTACATAACATTGTTTGAATTCAAAATTGTTGCTTAATACTAATTAGATTGATGTCTAAAAAGTTGCATGAAATTAAAAATGTGTACTGAAAACTATGCAACGTGTTGACACTTAATATCAGGTGCTAGTATTATGTAGGCACATAAAGTTGTTTTAAATATTAAATTTAAGCCGCACAGCAATGCGATACTTATCTCTAAGCGTCATTTGATACTGAAAAAGCAAGTGTATTCAAAGTGTATGAAAATTTGATAACCGTCAAGCTTACTGCGAATCGAAGAGACATTGCATTTTGCATCTAATTGAATGAGGTTGTGTTTTTTCAATAAAGTGGAAATATCAATATTATTAGACATTTTGACAATTTTGACTGTGATGCGACAGGTGACGCTTTAAAACATGCTATAGATACATGTCGCGAACACAATTTGTACAACTGTAGTGTGCGACGTGCCTAAGTTATAACACTGAATTTTATTGAAAAAAATAAATCCGATTTTTATGTTCATAATATTCTTTTCACATTTAATTTAGATTTTCATTACGTACGATTTTTTTTTCTGTACCTATTCTGCAATTTTTTATTTTTTTTAACGAAAAATGGTACTGAATGACAGGATATAGTATGAGTATTAAATCGATAACACGATATTGTAAATATGATGATGATGATGGTGATAATGATGACAATGACGATACTGTAAATGGATCTATGTGCACATTACATGTTTATCTGTCTATAAACTATTAAATTCACTGTATGACTGTATCTTGTATATAAGGTATCTTGTACGCTCGTACATACCTGTGCTACTATACAGAATGGGTATGTAATAAAATTTAATTGAAAATCATTTCTTTTATGACATTTCGATTTTACGTATGCTATGTGTGTATTTGTAACAGAAAAAACCCACTGCACATATCAAAAACAAGCATATTGTACTCCATTCTATCTATACATGTTTCCTTGAATTCGATAAGACTGTGATGAAAAGCAGGCAAAGAGAAGAAAGAGAAAATTGATGTTTTTGGTAATGAAATGGTGGAAAAAAAATAATATGACAGGAATATACTTTTTAAATGTGAAAATAATGTTCCACACATCAATACGAGTATTTATAGGTAATATAGTGCTAATAGTACCATAGTGTGTGTGTATCATATAGATAAGTATAAAAATTCAGAGATAAAATGAAATTCTCGATGGAATCCATTACTAAATGAAATAGGTTCCACCACACTTTACGGGCATTGTTTTTCGTTCGATATTTGATTCTTCTGTAACTGTAAGCAAAATTAAAACAAATATCACGAAATATCTAGTGAACTATACGTAAACGTAAATAGAACATTTACGTATGTACATTTAATCGTCACAGATCACACATAAATAACAAACAAACAAAATATGAAAATTTTGAAAATACATGAATCAGGATAGATAGTGATAAAATGAATGAAGTTTTCCAACGAATTCTTAGTTCATTTCAATTCTTTAAAAGTTTTCACGTGCAAAAATTTAATTTCACACTGCATAAACATATCGGTTTTATTTTGTTAATTTTTATACTAAAGTAAGCATCAAATTTGTAACAAGTAAATGTATGTACGAGTATGTACGTTTTAAAATTAATTTTCTAAGATTATGGAACACATTGAAATTTATCGTTTATAAACGTGTGCTATGTAGCGCGTATAAAATGCAAGATGAAAGATACATAACGTATACATGCTACATATTTTTTTTTTTTTAAATTAAATGAAATAAAACGAAAAACATTAAGGGTGGTATTCACCAACATAGATATATCCGTCGGATATATTTTCGCCGGATACAATTATTTCAGATTATTCATCAGCCTAGATAAAATTTGTTTTCGAACTTCGTTTTCGGGTCGAACATGTGTGTCAAACATGTCAGCTGATTGTACTTTTATATTACAAAATAAAAAAGGGGTTCTGTGATGTGATAATTTCATGGAAAGATGATGGATAATACAGTACAACTACATTATCTTTATTTGTGCTGTTGCTGTTAATAACAAGGTTATGTTCGAACGATATTTATAATACCACTCCGAGGTTGTCTTAAAAATATCCGAGTAGTGTTTTATCCAGATTGATGAATACACTTTATCTCACATAAAAGATAATCTATGTTGGTGAATACCACCCTAAGTATCGAACTAAAAAAACCAACTTTCAATATACTTTTTAAATTGTTTGAATCAAAAATGTATTACACTGTATGACGCATACATTATAAAAGAGTATTGATACTACAGAATTTAATTTTTCTCTCTAATACACATATGTACCAATATATATAAACATTCGTATAGGCACATTTACATATTCAAATTATTTGCATTACGTATATGCATGCCAAATTGAAACAAAGTAAAATATTCTTCTTGCATATACTCGTACATATATAATATATAGTATACAGTGACTGTTAAAAGTCACAAAGTTGCAAAGAAATATTTTTGAAATAAAGTTAAAAAAAAAATTATAGAATAATAAACGAAAATAAAAATTTATCTGTTTTTCAATATCTAAAAAAATAAAACATAACCATTTTGAAACCACATTCTCAAAGACCAGATCATCAGTTTTGGCTCAAAATTGAATAAATATAGCAAAAATCCAATTGTTTATCTTTTCTTCTCTTAGAGAGTTCTCTTAGTAGAATATTAAATATTTTTTGGCCAAATGTGATTACAAATAATAGAAATTTGGGAAAGTACCGGTGATCATACAAATTATATACAGAAAATGGAGTTGGATTGTCCACACTTTAAAAAAGCCCTCAAGGTCTATAGCACATCTTGAAATAGAATCATCGAGGCATATATAACTAGTTAAAGACCACGCAACACGTGGAAGCGTACAGTATTGTAGGAGGCAGAGGTAATGAATAAGACATGAGAGAACGTGGAATTGATGACTATGAATCGGATGCAATGTAAATGTTATGGGTCGGCTTTATACCTAATGGAGTAGTAAGAGGACATAATAACAATATAAATATTTTTTATTAATTGTGAAGAAGAAGAAAATATTATCAATTTACTATACATTTAAATAAATTTTTATTTTTATTGATTTCACCAATTTTTAGAACTTCTGCTTTAAAAATCCTTCTGCTTATAATTACTTTTGGGAGCAGCTGTAAATGAAATTTGTATGCATATAAATGTACAC